>OX941088.1:30464126-30849126 GCA_954870635.1 Arctium minus
GAAAATTAGAAAATGATCATGTGTAAATATTTCCCATGTATTTGTGTGTGTATATATATATATATAATAGTAACAATAAAATAAAAATATATATAATATTTATATTATATTTTAAAGAAAATTAGTAAATAGTAAAAAGATAAAAACACCTCTTATTTAATGTACATTTTAACGAAGTTAGTAATTATAGACCATTTTTCAGAATGAAATGTAAACCAGATAAATTGACTTATCAAAAATTAAATTCCATTTTGATGTTCTCACTAAACCAAAAGGAAAAAAATCAATAATAATAAATGTTCACCCTATAATTAATTAAAATACCCCAACTTCGAGATTGACTTACGGATATACCCCCTCTCTCCTATTTTACGAAATACCCAATTTTCCCATGAAAGAGGCCTCGATCGCGGGGTAAAAAAAATCATTTGAACCCCTGGAGTCCACGATTTGTGTCTGCGAGAGTCCACGATCAAGGGGTAGAATCCGCGATCGAGGGGTATATTAAGGTTTAGGTTTCACGATTTTGGTCCTCAGTCCTGGAGTCCGCTGTTTTGGTCCCTGATTAGCATGAGTCCGCGATTTTTATTAGGGTTCGCGATTTTGGCCTATGATTTCATTTGGCCTATGATTTCATGTTTTATGAGTTTTTCACGTTTTTTTGCATGGTTTTACTGTTTTTCCACACTTTTGTCTGATTGTCACATTATTGTACTATTGTCATTGAATTTGTGGTTGCAATTCATCTTCTCCATCCAACTTTCATCTATAAAGAGCAGTAAAATGTAATCTATAATCGTTCATCACATCCATTCCATTGTTCTTTCTTGCTTTAATTTTTCATCATTTCAATTTTTTCCTTCTGAGATACTACTGAAAAAATGAGTTCAGCTGTTGAAAAAGCTAAGATATATTTCTGTTGCGATGGTGAATGGGTGCAAGACAACAATGAGTGGGATTTTATGACACCCTCAAATGTAGAAATAGCAACTAATTTAAAATTTTCTAAATACATCGATAATTGAATCATTTACAACGACAAATTAAGGTGGCGTTTGTTTTTTAAGAGGTGTTGAAGTCTGATTTCACTTCTGATTTTTAAGAGGTGGTTCTGAAGTCTGAAATCTGAATCAGTTAGACTGTTTGTTTTTGTCTGATGACAAACGTCTGAATATATATAATTATATATTTTTTTCTCTTAGAATGATATTACTGTTGAATTTATAAAAAAGCATTTATTCATTTATTCAACTTAAATACTTCAGTTGATTCAAATACAATACAAAACATGAACAAAGTCTCATAACAACTAAAATCAATCTCCATTTTGCATTAATTGTGTCGCAATTTCTTCTCTTAAAGTAGTCATATATGTTTGATCAGCGGTACTCCCATGCGATTGAACTTCTTCAGCCTCATCATTGCCACTGTCCCCTTGCTCATTGGTTTGATCATATTCAGAAAATAACTCATCGCTTAAACCTCCCTTTCGTATGAAGTTGTGAACCGCAAAACATGCAATAACAACGTCTCCTTGAACCTCCAGTGAAAACGGTGCCATTCTTTTTAATATCAGAAAACGTGCTTTCAGGACGCCATAAGAACGTTCAATAACATTTCTATGTTTTGCATGAGAATGGTTAAACTTTTCATACTTGTTCATTGCACGACGACGACAGAAAATCTCCAAGCCAATATCTAACATTACGATACGGTGCCATAAACCCTCGAGTATTCGTATATGCAGCATCATATAGATAATATTTATCTGAAAACAATAAATAAAATAAGTAATAGTATGAATATTGTAAATATATTACTTTTAAAGCGTTACTATACCTGGAGGAGGAAATGGAAATCCAATAGCACCATCTGTTAAAGCTTCGGACAAAACTCTAGAATTATGTGCAACACCTTCCCAGCCGGCAACAACAAATGTAAACACCATGTTGAAGTCACAAATCGCCAAAATATTTTGATAACATTCACCCTTTCCTCGTCCTCTATATAAATGTTGTTCTTGAATAGGGACAATAGCGTGTATTAAAGTTCCATCAAGGGCGTCAATTGCTCCCTACATTAAAGTTAGTAGTCAGAATAACTTTGATAGTCCCAATTCTATCAAGTTCTCAATGTAAACAGAAATCAAAATGAGAAATCAGTCATATGTCATTGATTAATCCAAAGATTGCAATCTCTCTCACTCTACATATTACACTTTCTCTCTCTAAGAATAATATGCTATGAACCTCTTCTCTAATCTGCTCACACACGCTTGAATGACTTGTTTCTTACTTGTTACAACTAAATGATACACACACCCTTACAAAGACTTTACAAAGGTATTTATACCTCCATGCAAACTACAAAGAAACAAAATACAATATGTTGACTTTGACTTTAATTACAAAATGACTTTGACTTTCCATGAGAGTTGAATTTCCAGCTTTGACTTCTTGAACTTTAGTCTTCAATCTTTATGATCTTGAATCCAACAAATCTGTGCTCTAACAAACTTTAGTAAGAAAATGTATACAAATATTCCTTAAGTAATTACCTTAAATATACGTCGTAATCTTCTATTGTTCCCTGGGATGTCCGGATTAGGATTGAATGATGTAGGAACTATGATCTCTTTAGCAAACACGATCATTTTATCCAACACTTCATGAAAGAATTTATGGATAGTTTGTGTTGAGTGTTGAAACCTGTTTTTCAGCACTCTATAACGTTGATTATGACCTATAATCATCAGAAATATAGTCATCTTTTCTTCAACCAATACGTATCTACTATCCGTTAGCCAACCTTTTGCTTTAAAGTGATCACATAGTTGAACAAAAGCAGCACGAGACATTCGTAACAAATCAATACATTGTCGATCGTTACCTTCAAGTAGCTCATCCGTAAACTGATGTCCAGTCATTGTCGACATATTATCTCTTTTCCTTTTCGATCGCATTTGTTTCAAGTAATACATATACAAGAACATGACGATGAGAAGTATAGCTTTTTCATCATCATCCATGATGAACCTGTTACAAATAATATAAACTAATAATAAAACATCATCCAAATGCCAAAAACTAGTTCAAATAATAAAACATCATCCAAATAACATAATTTGTTCAAATAATAAACCGTCATGTCCAAATAATAAAACATCAACCAAATAATATAAACTTGTTCAAATAATAAATCTAATCATGTCTAAATACCAAAATATAAACCAAATAACTTGTCTAAAAACTACTCCATAAATCCCAATCTTCTTGCCGTCCTCAAAATCCAGTCTTTTAATATATCAGGGTCTGGAGAGTTGATCAACAATGTCTCTCTTAGCAAAGTTGAGTGGCCAAAAATGTCAATGGCTGCTTTGTAAAGAGGATCCCTTTTTTCAAGGCCAATAGTGTTCAACCTTTCAAGACAAGTATCAATGGTTGTGATGGGTTGTTGCACAACTGTGGGTTGTGCAACAACTTTGGGTTGTCGTGTAACAAGGGTGTGAAGTGCACCCCTCATTTCTAAAGCCACTTCGTCCATGTCGACCTTGATTTTACGCTTCTTATTCGGTCTACAAGAATGTGGATTTTGTGTAACATTTGAAGGATCTACACTCGAGACGTAATGTGAACTTGGTGAAACATTTTGTCCTTCCTCTTCCTCCTCATCTTCCTCCTCTTCTTTCTCCTCATTTTGAGTGGTGTGCATATGAGACATAAATGATGATGATACAGTCCTCTCACGGGTTGAACTAGGGGCATAAACATTAGATCCGGTAGCCGAAGTCCCCTCAAACAAAGCGATACACAATTCAGGAAATGCTAAAGGTGATGCTTTTAAAGTTTTCTCTTTTGGATGTCCATGCATCCAGATTAAAGAGAAAGATTTATATAATACTCGTACTATGTTTATTACTATCTAAAAACGTAAAAAAATTATTACTAACCTTGAAAAATTCTTCCCATTCTTGATTTGATAAGTTGAAAGTGTTCATAACAGGGTCATAAATATTCCCTGTTTTATTCCTTAAGTATATCCATCCCGAGTACTTTCCTTTAAGATAATCCTATTGATTTTTCAATTGCTTTTTCGTGAGTTTGACGTGACACACTTCCTCAAGCTTTGTTGCCAACTTTGTCCAAGTTTCTTTCCTAAGGCTACCCCCGTTTCGACCCACTTTATTGACCTCTTCTATACAAGTCTCTAGAAAACATTTGATTATTTCATTGGTCCACCTTATACGTACATTCTCGTCCATCACTAAGCACACAAGAAAGTTTCAAGAGTCAAGGAGAAATTCACATACAACAAGCTCATAGAGAAATAAAGAGGGAATTTATACAACTTATCGGATTATCACAAGTAGCACCTCCTAATCAGATTATCTTTTTTTGCATAAAGCACAACTCTAGTCTATGTGATTCCTTAACCAAGAAAAAAGAAAAGCAATGAAAATTGTTTCAACGATTGTAAAGGTAACAATTAAAAACTTAAAACCCATTTGAATACGAACAAAATCGATCGAGAACCACCAACCACTAATTGTAGTTTAGAACCATCAAACATGACCATTACAATCACATGATTGTACAAATTTACCTTTGTTTCATCCACCTCAATCTAAAAAAGATTTTTTTAAAACCATCAATTTATTACCACCACAAACAAAACAAAGTACAAAAAGCAGGGCCATTAGCCAGCAAACAACAACCAACAAAACAGCAACTAGGTTTGCAAGACACAAACTTTTCAAACAAAAAACAACCAGTCATGAGCACCTGCCGAAATAAACACGCCGGAACAAACTAATCCAAACAGTAACTACCGAAAGCAGAAACTCAGATACAAAGAGACGTCCATAACAAACATATGTTTCACAGTCTACTATCATTAAAAGTTTAAGGCCCTGTTTGTTTTTGTGAGTCCAAGATCACTAAATCTCTAGAGAGAGAAAGTAGAGAGAGAGAGCAATGAGGCACAAAGTAACTAAGATATTGAATATGCGTGAAAAGTAGTTACAAGGACACAAGACCAAAGGGACTTAAATACCCTTGGTCAATACAACATAGTATTAGACTCTAAACACAGTATATGACCAAGCCTATAAATACAATGATTACTATAAAATCAAACTTAACAATCTCCCCCTTAGTAATCATTGGCGCTTTGGTCTTCAAAATTCATCTTCTATATCAGCACGGACCATAAAAGCGACTTTATGAAGCAATCTGACTTTTAAAAGAAAATTTCTTCTCAGCATTTTTCAGTTTGATTTGTCTTTGCTGCCTTTGACAAGTCTGGACCAGTAGCTTGTGCTCTAAACGACACACCTCTTTTGAAAGATCTTGAATTAACTGTGGTGATCGGAGCAGTAACAGCAAAAGAATTAAAATGGCTGAGAGAATAGAATCTTTGAGCGAATCTTGATCAACAGATAAACGTTTTGAGTTCTTTGTCTCTTTAACTTCTCCTTGACTTCTCCCCCTCATGACCTTGATGATCTGGATCAACTTGGTCATGTAAATGTTGAAGACGAGACAACTTAAGATCTGCAAAATCAAAGAAACAGTGAAAAACATGAGAGGTTTGCGCGACACGCAGGTGGCGCAAAGTGAGGTTTGCGTTACACCAAGGTTGTGGAAAGTGAAGTTTGCGTTACACCAAGGTGGCGCAAATTTGACTTGAAGACTGAAAATTTTTTACTTGTTGAGCTCTTTGACTCCCCCTACACAAATACACTAAATTTGACAATTCAAGTTAGCATTCATATAGAGAATCAGATACTCCCCCTCAAAAACAGATATGATCATTAAGAAAATACTCCTTTTTCACTCCCTCTTTGAATAATGCTCAAACCCATTTGTAAAGACATTTGAGAACACAATGAATGTAAACAACAATTTAGAAAGAAAAATATACTGAATATGTATTTTGAAACGACTAAATATATAAAAATTTAAACAGAAACAAATAAAATTCTACTTAGTAAAATATCACAATAAAATCCATCAAATGAAATCAAATGTATGTATTTGGATACAGAAACAAGTTTTATTGCATATCAAGTTAAGACATGTTCAGTTTCAAAAACTTTCATCAATCTATTCAGTGTGCTCGCATGTGAACTTCGATTAGCTTCAAGAAAATACGATTCTATAAATATAATAGAGAACTTTGCAAATAATCACACTAATCCATCAAAAATTCAGACTTTCACAAATTTACAGGTTTATTGCAACTCAGAAATATAAAACCAAGTATCATGAGATGTGTGCTCATTGGCATCTTTTAGCATTGTGCTCTATGGCATCTTTACATGAGTGTGCTCTTTGGCATCTTTTAAGCGTGTGCACTTTTGGCATCTTTTTAATCAAAAAGTTTATTAAGTAAAGAACATGCCGTAAATGTAACTTTCTATCTGACCCTATTGCAGGATTTGAGTCAGCTACTCCCAGACCAGTTGACCTTAGGGGACTAGGTGTCAAGCACCCGTTGGAACTTACTTTCCCAGATCATAAAGGCTACATCGACACATCCTAAACCCATTCATACCAGTAGAACATGCCTTTCGATCTGATTCTATAGAAGGATTTAGGTTCGATCACTCCCAGATCAAATGATCTTAGGGGACCAGATGACAAGCATCCCACAGAACTTACTTTCCCAAACCAGAAAGGTCACAGGTACAAACTTTTAAACTTAGAGATTTCTGATTTATAAGAATTTAATAATCATCTCAAACACAAGATTTTACGTCTAAGTGCTTAGCCCATATTTTCATTACCATCCGAAATTCCGACTTTTTAGGTTTTCTAAGCATTAATTGTAAACTATATATATTCCGAATCACACAAATTTAAAGCAAAATCACAAGTTACAAACATGTTGCTGACTTTTCGACTTTTGTTAGAACTGAAATTTGAACATATAAGAACTTTAATATAAACAAAGCAACTTGAAAATTTATCCTAGATACACATTTTATTCAAAAGAAAGAAAAATTGTAAAACTTTTACTTTATAGAATAAAATTTGTAAAGGTTTAAACTTTTAAAACAACATGCCGAGATTTTTTTTTAAAAATAGAAATATTTGATCGGCAAGTTTATATTCAGTTGAAACAAAATATAATTCAATAATATCATCTTCCACATACTGTAAAAATGAAATTTGTGTCTCTTTTGAAAAATATTGGGTTGGACAAATTCAGGAGATGGAAAGAAAATGCTCAGATTCTTTTAAAAACATTTGAGAAAACTGGAACAACATCATTATCAGAGAAAAATGCAGCGGAAAATAAGTAGATGTACTCACAGTTTCTCATTAGTCAGAAGCTTAAAGCATTGAATAACGAGTCTTAGACTGATATGTCTAGAAGTCATATTCTTTGAAGCACGGGTTCTGAGCTGAATTACTCAGAAGCCAAAGTCTTGACATTTAAGACCGGGTTTTGAACTGTTGTGTTCAAAATCCATTCTTTCTCTTACTCCCCCTTAACATGAGGTGCCTGCAACTTAGAATCAGATTTAGACTTGGGTACCCACTTGAATTTGGGCCCGTGTTTGTTAGTTGCAGTTCGTATGGGGATAAATTTGTTAGATTTAACAATTAAAGCACGAGAGATATAATCACACGAATGAACAGAATCATCAGAGGAAGAGAAAGCATAATCATCCGAACTAGAATCCGAGGAAGAACATGAGACATGTTTTGAAATTCGAATCATTTGCTTTATAGAATATTTTGAAATTTTATTACATGTAGCAAATGAATCACTTTTATAAAGTTTGTCAACACATTTATCCTCATCAATCATAGAATCAGTAGATGTCCACTTCGCTCTCCAGATCTGCTTCTTTGATCGAGCTCTCAAAGTCCTATCTGTAAGAATTGAATCAGAAGAATTAGAATTTTCAGAAATAACTTTATCTTGTTTCTTTAACTTCTTTGACCGTCTTCTTTTACGCTTCGGTTTATAATACTGATCATTTAGCATAAAAGAATCATCAAGAATTTTAGACGAAATATTTAAATCAGAAAAAATAATTTTACCTAAGCAACCAATCTGATCAACTAATAAATCTGAATTTTCCTCGGAGTCAGAAGAATTTTGAGAAAAGATTTTAAAATTGGAAACTTCCTTTTTATTTTCGTGAAAATCAGAAGAAAGGCTAGAAATAGAATCTGGTTTTTGAGCAAATAATTTTTCTTCAAGACTAGACGTCATGAAAGAAAGAATAATATCAGATTCAATTTCCTTTAAAATATTTTGATCTTCTATCTTATATTCAAGATCGATGATTTTGCTTTCTAATATTAATGGAGGAGTATATTTCTTAGAATCATAAATGATTGGAGAAATATTTTCCTTATCAGAATTAGAAGCATAAGGATCAATAAAATCATCAGATATTGAAGATTTGACAGGAGATATATCATTTAAAACTCTTCTGCCTCTCCTTGATTTTTCAGGGAAATATTTTGCATTTTCGCTTGTGTAAACAAAACGAATTTCTTTTTTCTTGTTATTTGTCCTTTTCTCATTTTCGAGTTCTAACACTTGCTTTTCACTAGTCCAATGAAATTTGAACTGAGGAGCATAATGTGCAAGAGTTAGATAATCGTATTTATATAAAGTAGGAACTTCGTTTATCACTTTGTTTAAACAATGAGGATTGTCAAAACCAAGTCCCCACCTTGTTTTAAAGCTTCTTCACTCCTCGGTTTGTTTATAAAAATTGTTTGTTCAGATTGATTTCTTCGATAAAGCTTTTCTTCTAACTTATTTATTTTATCTGAAAATTCATCTTTTAAAGTAGTCATTTTAGTCAAAGACTCAAGATAAGTCTTATTTGAATTTTCCAAATCTTCCAATTTCTTTTGAAAAATGTCTTTTGTGTTTTCCAAAATAGATTTTTCATCTTTCAAATAAATTTTCAGTTTGTCAATCAAATCTAACTTTTCAGAATTTAAATTCTTTTCAGATAAAAGCTGTTATAATGATATTCATCTGAGATGATATAAAATTGTAATAAAATTCTGAATATACCTCATCTTCATCAGTATCAGAATCATCTGACTGATCATCTCCAACCAAGCACATCTGAGCAATCTCTACGTTTGCAGCTTCATCGTCAGAATGATCCAGCCAGAATTCTTCTTCTGCTAGCAAAGTTGTTCCGTTCTCTCTTTTCTCAGCCAGCTCCAATTTCTTTCTGTAATAAGTTGAGTCCTTAACCTTCTTTGCTCGACACTCCTTTGAAATGTGCCTCGGCTTTCCACAGGTGTAGCAGGCCGCAATCTTTGGCTCAGGCACTTTGACTTTAGAACCAGAAGTGAAGCGAGAAGTGTTAGAACCCGATCTTGGTTGGAACTTTTTCTGGTAATGTTGTGAGAGAAGGATCATTACTTTCTGCAGTGCCTCACCATCGTCATCAGTTGACCCGTTGTAAGCGTTATCAGACAACGCTTGTTCAGCCAGTTGGCTCGTGAGGAGTAAAACCGGGTCTACTGATTTCTTGTTTTTCTTATCCAGTTTGGCCTTTTTCTCAAGCACCAAACTCTCATTAGTCATCAGAATTTCATAAAGTTCTTGGATTTACATAGTGGAGATTTTGACATCGTTCCTCAATCTGTGACAAGTTTTGTTCCATTCAGGCTGAAGAGCATTGAGGAATTTCAGATTTGTTTCAAGCTCAGTCTTTTCAACTTTAATCTTCCTCAGATCATTGATAATGGCACAAAATCTGTCGAAAACACTCTTTAAAGACTCACTGTTTTTGGCTTTGAACTCCTCAAAGTTGTTCATGAAGCGTGTATGTCTAAGTTGAGTTGCAACTGATGAGCCAAGCATAATCTTTTCCAACTGTGTCCACATCTGATTTGGATAATTCTTTTAATGATCAACACGGTTGTATACAGAATTTGGCAATGCTAGCATTAGATTAGCAGATAATTGTCGATCAGATTTCATTCTCAAAACCTCTTCGGGTGTTGTTGGAGTCTCTTTGTTAGTCTTTATGAATGGTCCTTCATTTAGAGACTTCATCATGTTGGCTCTATTAACTTTTCGTTCAATAAAGTTGAGAAACCGATCTTGCCACTTAGTGAATTCGTTTTCATCTATCAGTACTGGAGGACGAGTGTCTATACCCAATGACATCATGAGGTCATTCTTGTAGAACTGAGTTTGAAAGGCTAACTTTGTAGAATCCATGTTTAAGATAATCCAAGAAAAAATTCGAGTGTGAGACTGGCGCAAAGTTGATGTTTGCGTGAGAGGCAGAAAGCGCAAACTGAGCTTTGCGTGATAAGACTGAAGCGCAAACTGTGATTCTCGTGTGCAAGGGAAGACGCAAACTTAGGTTTGCGTGAAGCACTTAAGACGCAAACTTACTTTGCGTGAGCAGACCAAGGCGAGAACTTGACTTCTCGTAAGTTGTTGGAAACGCAAACCAACTTTGCGTGAGTAGACCGAGGCGAGAACTTGACTTCTCGTAAGCTATTGGAAATGCAAACCAACTTTGCGTGAGTAGCGGGAGACGCAAACTATGATTTGCGTGAGGTAAGTAAAACGCAAACTTGGATTTGCGTGAGTCACTTAAGGCGCAAAGAAAGCTTTTCTTGAACTGAAGGAGACGCAAAGTAGCTTTGCGTGATAGGAGGCTAATGCAAACTTGACTTCTCTTGAAGCAAGGGAGACGCAAAGTTCTCTTTGCGTAATCCACGAGAAACGCAAATTGTACTTTGCGTGATGAACTGAAAGAGAAAACCTGAAAGAAAACCAATTGAAACACTAAGACAAGATTAGTAGATTGCGCAAACTAAGATGAACTCGCGCAAACGCATATGAATTGGCGCAAAGTAGAGATCTAGCGCAAACCGAATGCAAAAATACAAATCATTCAGAAATCGATTTTAAAAACGAAATTTTCTAAACTTTCTTACACAACCAATTTCGAAAACAACTTTCTAACACATTTCAAACAAACTTTTCGATCAACTACCACAATTTTGAAAATTCGTAAGATGAACAGAATGTAAAAACGTTTTTCCAGAATTTTCAAAAATCTCAAAATCGAACCTCAAAAACTGAATTTCTTGAAAAACAATGTGAATCAAAAGTTTTCTTCTATCAAAATCGAATCCAACAAATTGATTTTCAATGAAATTCGTTCAAAAACACATCCCAAATTTGATGAAAACTCAAGAAAACGAGATTTTCTTGAAAAATTCAAGAAAATCAATCAAATTTTCGATTAATCTACAAATTCAGGGACGAAAAATACAATCTCTCAATCCTCTCAAGATTCAGATGGCTCTGATACCAATTGTGAGTCCAAGATCACTAAATCTCTAGAGAGAGAAAGTAGAGAGAGAGAGCAATGAGGCGCAAAGTAACTAAGATATTGAATATGCGTGAAAAGTAGTTACAAGGACACAAGACCAAAGGGACTTAAATACCCTTGGTCAATACAACACAGTATTAGACTCTAAACACAGTATATGACCAAGCCTATAAATACAATGATTACTATAAAATCAGATTTAACAGTTTTCTGGGTGGAGAAGCAACAAGTTTAGAGATTACACAACAAAGAAAACTGAAAAATTTAAGCTTTTGCTACTGCTTTTTTGAGAGAAATCGAACTCCAGCAATGTTAAAAAATCGAACTCCCAATCATTTGTGATAAAAGCTTTTGCTGTTAAAAAATCGAACTCCAACTGCTGGTAAATTTAAGCTTTTTCTACTGTTTTGTTGAGAGAAATCGAATTCCAACAATGTTAAAAAATCGAACTCCCAATCGTTTGTGATAAAAGCTTTTGCTTTAAAAAAATCGAACTCCTACTGTTGGAAAATTTAAGCTTTTGCTACTTGTTTTCTTGAGAGAAATCGAACTCCAACAATGTTAAAAAATCGAACTCCCAATCGTTTGAGATAAAAGCTTTTGCTGTTAAAAAATCGAACTCTAACTTCTGGTAAATTTAAGCTTTTGCTACTGTTTTGTTGAGAGAAATCGAACTCCAGCAGTTGCTGTTAAAAAATCGAACTCCCAATCGTTTATGAGAGAAATCGAACTCCCAATCGTTTGTAATGTGCATCCCATCGATCAAGAACCCTAAAATTAAAGGAACGGGGATGAAGGGAGTACCTGATCGTGATCGTTTGAAGAATCTTGATGGAGTCGATGAAGAAGGCTGGAGGCTGGAGTCGATGGAGAAAGGCTGAAGACGATGGAGTCGATTTAAAGGGGAAGGCGATGGGGATATCTGCATAAAATAGGAGATATCTCAATACCTCTAACCGATTTAGAGCTCATCCTCTCACTTTTTGATTTAGACATTATTTAGAGATAGGATCCTCTAAATATTAAAAATTAACAGACAATCTTAAATGAGGTGGGTCTTACCGATTAAGATAAAAGGCATCATTAAGAGTTTTTTTTTTGGGAAAACAAACAGGGCCTAAGGTTTAACTTCAATAAACACATTTCAATCCTTATACAAGATCTATAATAGGTACGGGTGTTACTAAAACCCAATAACAGTTACTATCTCCAACTACAGAAGACTTCACCAAACTACTCACCCTCGTGTAAATCTAGTGCTCGTCTCTTCATATCACCTCTAGAACCAAACCCCAATTGGAACCTGATGCACATACCGACAAATAAAAAGGTTAGGCTTAACGCCTAGTGAGCTCAAGAGTCTTCATTAGATATATATAAAACAATAACTTTAAGAACGTTATTTAAATCGTGATTTCTAAAATGAAATACATTAAATCTGGAAACAATCTCCTTTTCAACATTCACCCTCTTCGTGATTAAAATCACAAAACAAAACGTTTCTTCGAATATAAATCCAAAACCCAAAACTCACGTAATACATAACTGACACTTTAATAATCAAATACTGAAAGCGTGGATAAACTCTCTCATCCAAAATATTCCAAAAGCATGGATAAAGTTCAGTATGCAAAACCCAAAAACATGGATAACAATCCATACCTAAACATCATCGAAAACATGGATTATAAAACTCCATAACCAAAACAACACCTTTCGATGACGGGGGAGACTCGATTACATAGTATGTGACGGAACACAAAAGTAGGTCGCAAAACTATGTAGGAAACCAAAACATATGAGTTATACCCATAAAACATATCGAGCTTAACTCCTCTAAGTCTATTGCTCGAAAACATCAAGTCAACCCCTCTAGGTCTATTCTTGAGAGTTCCAAAACGGGAATTCTGGTACAAGGGAATTACACCTTACTACCCATGGGACGCTGCCCGACCATATAGGTCCACACCTTACTTACCATGGTGACCCGATGCCTATTCTGTGCCAAAGTGGTGAACTTGTCCAAAACGAGACATAAGAACATTGTGCCTATGGATCCATTGCACTAACTAAAACATTACATGACTCAAAACGAATGAACTAATGCATTCAAAACATGTAATTCTCAAATAAGATGTAGTAAATGCATATCATGACCAAACACTCTATATTGATCTATCAAAACCCGGACAATTGTCCCCAAGACCTAACGAGGTCCAAACCGAGCCATAGGTTCAACAATCGAAAGACTAATTGTAAGAAAATCATAAAATGAAACCAAACGTAAACAACCCGCATTTATGCAAACCCATGCTCCAAAATTTAGAGATAACTCCAACATAGTTTAAATTGGGACAAAACATTTTTCAAGTGAGTTTATAACATTTATCCTTTCACTAGATAAAACATTTTTATACTCAAAAATATACATCCATGAAATAAACCATTAAGATGCCAAAATATATGATTTATCTATCAAAATGCCCAAAATCCCTACGAGTTTACAAGGTTAAGACATTTCGAAAAATCAAAACTCATCAAATAACTCAATAGTTAATAATTTCATGTAAAACATATAAACATGTAAAGATTGACATTTTGGCATGTACATCGTTTTCACAAATCAACTTGAACTCACCTTGCTAGATTTAGGCTAAATTTAGGTTTTACCCCAACTTGAGTTTCCTTGAAGAAACTTGGATCCTCCAAGCCAAAACTTCCAAAAACCTAGATCCATACATTTCCAACCATAAATAATCATAATCAACCACAAAGAATCGTTCCTCAAACTTTATACATGAAGATCTCCACTTATGTCAAAACTCCAATTTCCATAGGTGAAGAAAAGAGAGGGTTACCTTACCCACAACTTGAATCCATTAACAAAGCACTTTTAGGTCACCATAAGGAGCCACAAACTTCCCATCTTCAAAATAGATAAAAAGGTTGGGTGAAACCCCAAAAAGCTTGGTGGAGAAGATGAATATGGAGGGTTATTAGAGTTAAATTGTATCCAAGATTAAAAGGAGGGTCTGAAATGTAATTGTTGTAGAGTGTGTGGGTTTGTATTGTAAATAGAGTAAAGTTTTGACCAAATGCTAAGATCATGTTGATCATTTAAATAGCAGGTCATAGTGTAGTTTTGTCATAATTACACACGCGCATATCAGAGTAAGAAACACCGTAAGAACACACACACACTGGGTTATTTGTAATTAGCAATAAATAGGTATATGGATTGATTTAGGCTTTGTGATCAATAAAAAGAAAGTGTTCTTGATAATCTGTGTGTTGTTTGATAGCTAAAAACTGGAACAAGAATTGGTATCAGAGCTAGATCAGATTGAATTAGAAAAATCGATTTTCAAGATTGGAAATGTTACTGTTCATCGACATTGTTTCATTGATCAAGAATTTTATTGAGTGATGTTTTGATTGTAATTTTCATAGCACTGTAATCGTATAATAGTTTAGAACAAATTTGGTTTACACTGTAATCAAAATTGCACATTAGATTAGCATCAATTGATCGATTTTTGTAATTTTTTGGTAAGTCAATGTTACGTATTGTTCTTGATCGAATTCACTTAATTGTAATTGTTCTTGATGAAATTAACTCACAAGGGTTATTCTCGATCATGTTGTGAGCACAATATCAAATTTTGGTGATCAAATTTGAAGGATTCAGTGGAAAACGGTGAAAATCAAGCCGAAGAAACTCAAGATCTAAAGAATTCGCACGAACTATGAAGAACTCGCACGATGAAGAATTCGCATGATGGTGTTCAAATTGTTTCAAGGATAGAATTTGCATAAGAGTATCATACGAACTCTCAAGAATTCGCACACAGTTTGATACGAAAAGTAAAGTTCTCGCACAAAGGGATATACGAAAAGTGAAGATTTCGCACAAAGCTTCATACGAAAAGCTTGAAATTCGCATTTGAGGGTGAAAACTTTTCTGAGGGAGGAATTCGTATCAATACGAATTGTTCGAGCCTATAAAAATTCTAAGGGAGGAATTCGCATCTCAGTGTTAGCATTTCATACGAGAAGTTCAGAATTCGTACCCTGTTATATGTGAAATGTGCAGAACTTGCACATAGGTTTATGCGAAAAGCTCAGAATTCGCATACTGTTACATGCGAAAAGTGAAGACTTAGTATTCTTTTCATACGAATTATTGTTTTCATGCGAATTCTGAATTGTGTGCATGTGAATTGTTGTTTGTGAGTGTCACACGAATTCTATACTTAGTTTTATTTTTGAGTGATTTTTCTGTGATTTTTTAACAGTTGATTTTTCTGATTTTCTAATTAACGATCATTTCTAACTAATTTTTTTTTCAGATATCAAGATGCCATATACTGATGAAAAAGGAAATAATGTTTTGACCAAGAGAGACTGTGCTATTGTATATATGCCTGAAATACCCGCATTGGAAGCAGAAAATAAGAATCTGAAAATTCAGAATTCATCTCTTCAGGCTCAGATCAATAAATTGAAAGATAACTCTAAAGTTTTAAAGAAAGATTTTATTTGCTCATATTGCATTTCTAACTCCAAAATCAATTTTGCAGGGATCATTGAATCTAAAGAAAAAGAGATTTCTAATCTTCAAGCAAAGCTGAAGAAATCTGAAGAGGAATCCAAATTTTTGAAAGCAAGTAATGGAAATTCTACATGGTCCAAGAAAGAGTTGATGCAAAAAGAGCTTGATGATCTTAGAAGGAGAGCAAACATTGCTGGAGAGACATGTGATGGGCTGAAAAAGATAAATTCACAAATCTTTTCTGAACGAAACCAGTTGAGAGACAAAGTGTTCAGTCTTGAAATTAAAATAAACATGCTTAAAGAGAAAGCCTCAAAAGAGATAAACAACTCAAGAATTCAAGAAGAGGTAAAGAAGATTGATAGAAAAAGAAAGGATTTGGAAAGAGGTAATGTTGAGCTTCAAAAGAAGATTACTGAACTGAAAGAACAAATATCTGAAGATGAAAAGAAGTCAAAGAAAGAAAGAGAAGAGTTTGAAAGAGAAAGAAAAGTATTTGCACAAAAGTTTTCTGACTTCTCAAGAAAATCCTTTGAAGAAAAGAAATCCATTGAACTCAAATGTACAAAACTTTCTCAACAAGTGTCAGATTTTGAGAAAGTTATCATCATAGAGAGAGACAAGTTTGAGAAGGAAAAAAAAGAATGCTGAAAAGAAGAATGTTGGTGTTTTCAAAGAAATATCTGAACAAAGAAAGTCTGTAGAGAAAGACTTTAAGGAAGAAAGAAGAGTGTTTGAGGATGAGATAAATATGCTTACCAAGAAACTATCTGAGTTGTCAACTACTGTTCTAAAGGAGAAGAATGCGAAGTCTGATTTGCACAAGAAGTTTGATTTACTATCAAAGGAAAGAAACAGTTTGTCAATAAAGATCAAAGAACTTGAAGAGATCATGTTCAAGGTGAAGCTGACTGAGCAAAAGACGCCAGAATCAATTGTTCAATCACTGAGAGATGATCCAGCTGCATCAGAATGTTCATACAAATTAGTTGCAAGTTCAATTTTTACAAATGTTTCTAATAATCCTTTATTTGTTAATACATATGATAATCATTCTTTTAAACATAAAGATCAGATTCGTCCTTCTAACCTTTTCTATGATAAACATGTTGATGGTTCAGGTAAACATAAAAAGACAAATGTCAAAGAAAAATGGGTTTGGAGAGTAAAAGGATCTGCAGATGAGAAGAAGGATCAGAAATCATTTGTGCATGTATCCAATGCAAAGAAGAACAATGCTCCTAAAGGTAAAACTTTTGGCAAACCTGATCTTGTATATAATGTTAATCAATTGATCAGGTTAGCACAAAAGAAAATTAATTGTTCTTACTGTGGTACAAATGATTTTGTTTGCAAAAATTATGTGAATAACTGGTATGGTTCATACTACATCGCTCCTAATAGAATTGCAACTAACAAAACCAGGACCCAAATACCAGTGGGTACCAAAAGCTAAATCTGTGTTGCAGGCACCTAAAGACTAAGGGGAGAAAGAAAAATGACTTTTGATTGTGTACAGATCAGGACTCGATCTTCAAAGATCAAAGCATGTCTTCTAAACACTACAGTTTAGAACCCGTATCTAAAAGATCAAAGTAGACTTCTGAATACAACAGTTCAGAACTCGTACTTCAACGAATGATGGTTTCTGATTACAACAGACCAGGACCCGATCTTCAATGTCAAGATGATTGGTTTTTGAACAAAGCAGTTCAAGACCTGGTCTTCAAAGATAAAGATGGAGAGTTACTATTATCACCGAAGAATATGTACAAATGGCTTCTGAATATCTCAGTTCAGAACCCGCTTTCAACTGTTTTTCTTCTTCGGGATGCTTAATAGATAACATCTTTCAAAGGAGTTTTTACTATTGATTCGAGGGGGAGTTTATGAAATTTTAATTGTTATATCTTTAAGGGGGGGAGATAAGAAAAGTTACTTATACTTTAATTGTCATATTTTTCTAATGAATTGACTTTTTATAGATACGTAGAGGGAGTATCTGATGTTTTGTCAATGGTGCTTCAAAGATATTATTCATTTTAGGGGGAGTTTAGATTTCTGCTGTGAAGGTATATCTTTCTGAATCTTAAACTCTACCATACTTTGAAAGAAGAACAACTTTCAAATGTGAAAAATGATTTCTTAAATGTTCAAACCACTTCCTCTTCTTAAAATGTTCATGAATTGAGAAGTGTGTTTTTAAATGTTTTTTTTTGGATACTTTGACGATTGTCTGACCGTGTGTTTCCCAAAGATTAATACTTGTATATTATCTTGTATATATATTGTCAAGTATTCATATACATATCGGTTCAGTACATTATTTTTGACTTTTTTATTACCATGTCTTAAAAGATAAAGCTTTCGATGGTAATACTCCCGTTTGAAATTCAATTTTGTTTCATATCAGACGTCATTTCTATTTTAAATGTGCGATCTTTGTTAAATTGTTTATATTTTGTTCATATAAACAGATGTTCGTTCTTTGATACCCCATTTCATTTTTCTTCATGATATTTGATCTGATTCTATCATTGTCAGATTCTCAAAACCATGAAATTGAATGATCATAAATGTTCAAAGTTTTGAGAGATCTTAAATGTTCAAATTGCTCAAATTTCATTCTTATCTTTAATGAGCATACATACACTGACTATGATATTTTGTGCTTATATGTCAAGATAATTGTTGAGCAACACATTCTTTTTAGGACAATACATGGGTTCCAGTGTGAGTGCTTAAAAGACTTCCATGGATTCACGTTAACCAGTGTTTCCTACCCCGGAAGTAATCCTAAGAGTGATTGAGGGGAGAGGGGTCAAAAGAATAGAGTGTGGGTGTGTGCTGAGGTAAAATGTAAAAGAGAGATTGGTTAGAAGTGAGCTCAAATGTTTTAAAAAGAAAGAGGGTGTGAGATCAGAGTAAAAGAATATAAAACTATGCACCAACTTTTTCTGAGTCGGGCAGCCGCATAATCTGTTGGTTCACACTTCTTCGTGACCTTCATTGAAAAAGGCAACTAGCCTATGCTAACTCTTGCATATAACCCCACCAGCTACTCATTCTTTTCTTAACAAAAGAATGTTTCAAACTTTTAAAGGGGAAGCAACACATCATCAATTGGATCTTCATTTGGAAGATGTTGATATTGAAAAAAAGGAAAGTTGTCCCACCTTCGAACTTTTCTCATGCACATTGAGTTTATGTAACACTATTGTTGTCTCAATAGTTTACATAATTTTTAGCCTTATTATCAAAGCAATCATTATGCTTAATTCTTTCATACACAAGCACAAACACACAGAAAATTTGTTTTTCTGTCAGAACGTTCATAGAATTACCTTGTGTTATTCGAAGATTGAATGAAAGTCCTGGGGAGTGAACATCACAAAAGATCCTTATACAGTACATTTGTTGTACTAAGTAACTATGTGTTACTTACAGGCATTTTAATTGTTTCATGTGTTGATTCAGGGTTACCATTCTCAATTTGTCTGAATTTGAAAAGATTCGGATGAATACAGTTTATGAATTGGCGGCAGAATAATATTATCAGATCAGATTAGGGGAGATTGTCTATTTTTCTACATGGGGAGATTGTTCATGAAGACTGCGCTTATATTGTTATTTGGGGGAGTTACTTCAAAGACAGAACTGACCTTGAAATGTTTTGATGATTCTGATTCTCAAAATTCATCGAAAAGGGGGAGAAGTTTCAAGGTTTCAAAGTCGGATGATTGATTGGTTAAAAAGGGGGAGAGTACAAGAATGAGAAAGCAAAGTCAAGCAAAGATGTGATAAAGGGGAAGAAATAAAAGTCAGAAAATTAAAGTCGAGAAATGTTTCAAAGTGAAGTCTGAAGATTCTCAAATTGTTGAGCTTATCTGAAATTGCATTTTTACTTAAAAGGAGGAGATTAAAAAGTGTTAAAAGTTTTGAAGACGTCAAAGTTTTTTGAAGTTTGGCAAATGTGTTCAAGAAATTCAAAGGGAGAGTTACTTAAAGCTTCAAAGATTTGAAGATGTCAAAGTTGTGAAAGATTATTTGTTCAAGATTTTTCTGAAGGATGAAGACCCGAAGATTAATGTCAAAAAAAATTTAATCTTAAATCCAAAGGGGGAGATTGTCAGAGTTAAATTGTATTCAAGATTAAAAGGAGGGTCTGAAATGTAAATGTTGTAGAGTGTGTGGGTTTGTATTGTAAATAGAGTAAAGTGTTGACCAAATGCTAAGGTCATGTTGACCATTTAAATAGCAGGTCATAGTGTAGTTTTGTCATAATTACACACGCGCATATCAGAGTAAGAAACACCGTAAGAACACACACACTAGGCTATTTGTAATAAGCAACAAATAGGTATATGGATTGATTTAGGAGTTGTGATCAATAAAAAGAAAGTGTTCTTGATAATCTATGTGTTGTTTGATAGCTAGAAATTGGAACAAGAAGGGTTATGGTTCTAACCTCCAAACTTGCTAGATCATGAAGGAAGCATGTAATTTAAGGAGGAAAACCCTCAAAATAGGTTAGGGTTCGTTCTTGAGGTTGGGGGTCGGTTTGGGAGAGAAAAGGGGAAGAGATTTAGGGTTTTTGTGAGAAAATGAAGTATGGAGGCCGATTTCCTCTTTTATCAGCGCACAGTGGCTCCGCGCGAACGCTAGCACAGATCAATTCACGCGGAGGGTCGCACGAACCTCTGGAATTCAGACCCTCGCGCAAATCACAGCGCGGTTTAACCCGTGCAGAAACTCGCGTGGAACACTGCCGCTATTTTGTTTTTGGTATTCTTCTCGGCCATAGATTTCGAGGTGTTACAGATTTTGCTTATAAATCTAAGCATGGTGTAAAATTGTCAGTAATGTAAACCATACTTTAGGAGAGCAGAGTTGACGTCCTTCTTACACATAAGAAGTTTCTTGCTTACGCTATCCAAAAATGTGGAATCGAACGTTCTGCTGTTTGCAAGTTGGTATACAAGAATGATGGCTCAATCTTAGAGTTAATCGATGATGTAGATGTCTCTGGTTTTATTCAATTTGCAACCCAGGCAGAAAGACCTCTAGCACTTTTTGTAACACCCGTAATTTTCTTCAGTCAGTAAAAGTGGCCTTGGGCCAACGTAGAAGTTATAAGGACAAACCTTGCGTATGGAAGGATTTGCCTTGGATCTCTAAAAGCGTTGGAAACGTTTCGGGCGAGAAAAATGAACTTTTGGGCTTCGGTTCTGGTTGGGCGATAGTGACAAGGTCACTATCGTTGTGTCATAGTCGCCGAGAGCCAAAACCTCCTGGTACATCGCCGGCGAGAGTGCCTCGCAATTGTGACATGGTCACTATCGCTTGGCACAATCGCGGAGAGATGGGAGCTCTCGGTACATTATCGGAGAGAGTGCCTCGCGATAATGACCATGTCACTATCGCTTGGCACAATCGCATACGGGGTTCAACATGTTAAAAACGTGAATTTCAGCCTCTTTTCATTATCGACTTCAACCATACCCTCTCATATTCTCTCTAAACCGAACCCTTTACCCCCCCCCCCTTGTTGATTTTGAGCATTTGAAACACCAAACCTAGAGTGTTTCAAGTGATTTTTCCTCATCTAGCAAGATGTGGAAGCTAGAGTTAAGATATCTTCATCCTCTCCATCTTATTCATCATCTTCATCAATTTTTTAGGGTTTTCACCTAACCCTTTTCATCATTTGGAAGTTTGGGAATTCATGACTCATGTTGGTGACCTAGAAGCATTTTGGTTGGTGGATTGAAGTTTTGGATAAGATAATCTTCTCTTTTCTTTATATATGGAAATTAGGGTTTTGGCCTAAGTTGAGATCTTCAAGTATAATGTTTGGGTAAATGATTCTAAGTGTTTGAATACGTGTATTTATGGTTGGAAACTCGTGGATCTAGGCATTTGGAAGATTTGGCTTGAGGATTCAAGTTTCTTCAAAAGGAGCTCAAGTTGGAGAAAATCTAGATTTAGCCTAAATCTAGCAAGGTGAGTTCAAGTTGATTTGTGAAAACAGTGTACATGCCAAAATGTCTATTTTAAAGGGTTTATATGTTTTACATAAAATTATTAACTGTTGAGTTATTTGATGAATTTTGATTATTTGAAATGTCTAACTTTATAAACTTGTAAAACACCCACCTTTGGGATTTTGGGCATTTTGATAATTAAATCATATATTTTAGTATCTTAATGATTTATTTCATGGAAGTAGATTTTTGAAATAAATGTATTTCATTGTGTGTTTTGGAGAAATGCTTGATTTTGTGTTATGGGACGTTTTGAAAGGATAAATGTTATAAACTCACTGGGAAAATGTTTTGTCCCAATCTAAATTATGTTGGAGTTATTTCCATATTCTGGAGCATGGGTTTTCATATATGCGGGTTGTTTACGTTCGATTTCATTTTATGATTTTCTTACAATTGGTCTTTTGATTTTTTGAGCCTATGGCTCGGTTTGGACCTCATCGGGTCTTGGGAGACATTTGTCTGATTTTAATAGCCCACTGTAGAGCTTTGGTTATGATTTGCATTTATTGCATTTTATTTGAGAATTGCATGTTTTGGATGTGCTAGTTCGTTCGTTTGAAGTCATGTTAAATTCTAGACTGTAGTGCAATGCATCCATAGGCACAGTGTTCTTAATGTCCCGTTTTGGACAAGTTCACCACTTTGGCACGGAATAGGCATTGGGTCACCATGGTAAGTAAGGTGTGGACCTATATGGTCGGGCAACGTCCCATGAGCAGTAAGGTGTAATTCCATTGTGCATAAGTTCCCGTTTTGGAACTGATTTCCCGTTTTGGAACTCTCAAGAATAGACTCAGATGGGTTGACTTGACGTTTTCGAGCAATAGACTTAGAGGAGTTGAGCTCGATATGTTTTATGAGTATAATTGATACGTTTTTGTTTTCTACATAGTTATGTGACCTACTTTTGTGTTCCGTCACGTGCAATGTAATCGGGTCTCCCCCGTCAATGAAAGGTGTTGTTTTAGGTATGGAGTTTTATAATCCATGTTTTCAGTGACGTTTTGAGTATGGGTTGTCATCCATGTTCTAAGGTTTTGAATATTAAATCTTATCCATGTTTTTGGATGTTTTGGATGATAGAGTTTATCCACGTTTTTAGTATTTGGTTGTTAATGTATAAGTTATGCTTTGCATGAGTTTTGGGTTTTGGATTTATATTCGAAGGAACGTTTTGTATCGTGGTTTTAATCACGAAGAGGATGAATAATGTAAAAGAGATTTCTTTTAGACTTAATGTATTTCATTTTGGGAAATCACATTTTAAATAACACTCTTATAGTTTATTGTCCTGCATATCTACCATGAAACTCTTGAGCTCACTAGGCGTTAAGCCTAACCTTTTATTTGTCGGCATGTGCATCAGGTTCCAGTTGGGGAATGGTTCTAGCGATACTATGAAGAGATGAGAACTTGTTTTACACGAGGGTAAGTAGTTGGTGAAGTCTTCCACATTTTGGAGATAGTGTCTGTTATTGGGTTTTAGTAACATCCGACCCTATTATAAACCGTGTATGAAGATTGAAATGTGTTTATTGAAGTTAAACCTTAAATTGTTGTTGTAGATGAATCAGTTATCGATGTATTTAGAAAATTTTAAATTAGTTGTTATTTCCAGATTTGAGGGTGTTACACTTTTTGTGTATGTCGATTCATCGATGTGCGACGAAGGTGATGACGAAGGTGATGATGAAACCCATGTAGGTGGTAATCAACTGGAGCCTGATTCTCATTTTCAGGTGTCCTACGACCCAACATTTTATTCGGATCATACATATGGTCTTATCTATTGTTATCCCGATTTTGTTCCGGAGACGCAACCAGAAAAAGAAGAAGAACACCAAGAAAGACGGTTTGCTAGAGTTGCTGATGACGAAACCCATGTTTTCACAATGGGTATATCTGATATGGACAGATCAGATAATGATAATGATGAGGACGAAGAAGTAGAAACATATACCCCTAGTAATAAATCATTTGGTGAGTTAAATGATTATTTTGATGTGCCTCATTCCCTTCCAATCCCAGAGACCTATAGACCAACTTACCAACTCGCACCTTATAATTGTAGTTCAAAGATACATGAAGGTCAGGTATTTGATACGAAGAATGAAATGACCATACAACTCGGAATTAAGTTCATGGAAGAGGGTTTCGCGTTTAGAATGAAGAAATTCGACAAACTTAGATTTGAGGTTGTATGTGAGAGAGAAAATTCTAACTGGCATATGAAGGGGAAGTCCGTGGGCCCTAAAGGAGGGTTGTTTGTAGTTAGAAAGTTGCACGTCGTACACATTTGTTCGAGGACGCAACTAAATCCCAACCACCGACAAGCCAACAAAAGGACTTTGGGCCACATATTGAAAGACAAACTTCTTGATGCTAGCAGGGCATTTTGACCAAAGGACATCGTCAACGATAGAAACCTGTAGTACGGGATCACATATGAGTCGTATGAACGACTCCCTACGTATTTATATAATTTGGAGTTGCAGAATCCAGGTACACGCACCAGAATAAGGACGGATTCAAACGGACGTTTTGAGTTGGGTTTCGCTGCCCTTGGATGTACGGTACGTATATTAATACATCGTATGTTTACATATTATAAATTATAACATTTACAAAGGGAAACCACCTACGTTTTTGCAGATCCGCACATTTTTGACAAATATGCGTCGTATCCTTGTAATAGACGATGCCCATTTAAAGGGACGTTACCTGTGTATGATGTTCTTGGCGGTTTCCATGGACAGAAATAACAACATTGTGCTCATAGCTTTCGGAGTAGGCAAGTCCGAGAACGGGGAGGATTGGGGTTGGTTTCTGTCCATGTTGAGAGAATGTATCGGAGACCCGACAAGGTTGGTGTTTATGTCCGGCAGGGCTCCTTCTATAAGTGCCGCAATTTCTGCCGTGTACCCAACAACCCCTCACGCCCTATGTTGTCGACATTTGGAGATGAACGTGAAAAGCACAGACAAACGTATTACAACAAACCACACGACCTACTATAAGGCATGCAAAGCATATACGGTTGGGGAGTTTGACCGGTACATGAATGCACTACGAGTTAGTGTAGATCGTGGAGCACAAGTTAAGGACGATGTTGGTAAGGAGAGGTGGTCAAGGGCCCATTTTTCTACACAACGATATAACATTATGACCTCCAATAGTGCAGAGTTGGTGAATGCACTCTCCAGTTTTGCTCGTAGATTACCGAATGTACAACTTATGGAGTACTTCCGAACCTTTCAACAAGAGTGGTACCTACTTCGACGGCAAAAAGGAGGTTGATAAACTATGAAAATCTGAACTTATATGTTAGTTGCTTTTTTCGTGTTCTTTATAAATCGTAACACAATTAACACATATTTGTAGATGAAATGCGTAATCTTCTCACACCAGTGGCGGAGAAGATAATTCTCAGAAGGGCGGGAAAGTCTGCGACATGGAGGGTAAGAGGAATTGGATATGAGAATTACCAAGTTCGAGATAACCTTTTTGACGCGACTGTCGATATGATCAACCATGTTTGTTCATGTATGTAATGGAAATATTCTAGGTTACCGTGCGGTCATGCCATCGCTGCTGCAAGGTGTATGGGTCGTAGAGATTGCAGCGATTTGGCTATAAGTTACTACACGTCAGAAACTTACCGGTCAACATATCGGGAGGTAATCAATCCGGTTGGACCCTCTGAATCATGAATGTCTCCACACGTCCCCCTTCTGCCATGTTATCCACCGTTAATAACTAAGAGAAGTGTCGGGAAACCAAGAAAGAATGATCGACGTCCATCTTGTGGTGAAGATCCGATACAGAGATAATGTGGTAGGTGTGGAGCAGTAGGACATACTCGTGGAGAATGTCCAACTCCTGTCCCTTCAAGTGTGCTTAGGAGTAGAGGTTCAGGTAGCCAAAGAAGTTGTTTGCAGGGCCCATCGGAGCTAGAACCATATGGAACTTTAAGACATGATATCATTGACCTGAACGTTGACTTCCATTGATTTTAATGACTAAATCTTGTATGCTAAGTTCTCTTGTTTTTATTTTCAGTGTTGATTTTATCTACTTTATCGTGCTTGTTAAGTGTTCTTGTGTGTAAAATAAAGTAAACATTAAAGCATCATTTTATTGAAAACATAGAAACGGATACAGTGCATCTAAAGAAGACCAACAACCACCCTTGGAAAAATCTACTATGGGTAGATTTCTTGGATTTTGATGATCCAGTCAGACTTTTCCCTGATCATCTCCTCCATGCCGGTGTAGCTTTCTTTGATTTCTATTTCCTCAATCTCTCATTGCAGATCCCTAAGCTTGCGTTTCTTTATGCCAGGTCTTGTTTCTTCTCTGCTAGACACTCATCTTTGTCTTGTTAAATTTCCCTGTTTTGTAGCCACATCTTTTTTATCTTTTCGATCTCCGCATTCGCCTCATCACAATACTTTCTTAACCTGACAGGCATTTTTTGAGACATTGGAAGACCTTCCGGCTGGGTAGAATGATACCTTGGTGGTTCATTGAAGCCATGATCAAGGTAGTATGCCTCTCATGCATCGTTATATTGATCTCTCTCCTGATCCGTGATTGGGTAATCGACCGCAGTTCTCCCAAACTGTGCCCACTCCTCCATTGTTTTTGGTACCTTCCAGTCACTCCGAAAAGATCCATCATTCAATGGTTGGTTGTCAGCGGAGCGTGAAGTGCCATCCCCATTCGCTGACCTTTTTCCCTTAGAGCGTGAAACTCCAGCCATAGTGTTACGAAAAGGTAGAGAATGTTTGTAAACGGTATAGAGGGTAGAAAGGATAGATAGCAAGTTATGATTTACAACTTCATCAGACCATCTACTTATAGTCGTGAAAAGGTAGGTTCGTGATCGCGGATGTGGATATGGTCAAAAGATTCGTCTGAAAAGTTCCTACCAGATTCGTCTGCAAAGTTCCGCAAGATTCATCTGCAAAGTTCCGCAAGATTCGCCTGAAAAAGGCTTCCAGATTCGCCTGCAAAGGTCTGCAAGATTCGTCTGCAATGTCCTGCAAGATTCGTCTGCAAAGTCCTGCAAGATTCGCCTAAAAAAAGGCTGCCAGATTCCCCTGCAAAGGCCTGCAAGATTCGACTGAAAAAGGCCTACAAGATTCACCTGAAAAAAGCTGCCAGATTCTCCTGCAAAGTTCTGCAAGATTCGCCTGAAAAAGGCTGCCAGATTCACCTGCAAAGGCCTACAATATTCGCCTGAAAAACGTTGCCACATTCGCCTGCAAAGGCCTGCAAGATTCGCCTGAAAAGCTGAAGGTTTCTGTTGAGCCAATTGCTCCTTGTGGCTATAAATACCCGTGTTAATACCAACTGTAAAAGTCAGAACATCCATACAACATTTTGATATCATAATAGTCTCGTCTTTCACCAAACACATGGCTGAAAATACATCATCTTCAAACCCACCGTCTTCACAAATAATGTCGTCGAGACTGAAAAAATGGATAAAAAAATGAAGCGGAGATCGAACAACTCACAGAAGAGTGGAAACAAATGATGGCCAAGAAGGATGGACACCTGAAAAGGATCGAAGAGGAAGAAAAGGCGATAAAAAGGTTGAAAAGGGAAATAAAAGATAAGGAGTCCTGTAGTCGTCAAGAAAACTTAGAAGTCCACAAGATTGTACAAAACTTCGTAGCTCTTCAAGCGAAGGTAATCGAGAAGCAAACCTGGATTGATCAATGTAAGACACTTTATCCTTAGGTGGTGCTAGGGGTGTTGGTTTCGTACTTTGTTGTTTCTATGTTGTTGTTTTGTACTTTCCAGTTTCTAGGTTGTTGTTTTGTACTTTCCAGTTTCTAGGTTGTTGTTTTGTACCTGGAGTTTCTATGTTGATGTTTTATGTTGTAGTTTGCTCATGAATAAAGGATTTTGGGTTTGAAAAGGTCTTTAAGTCGTCTGAAAAGTAGTCTGATAATTACTGCAAGATTCTTCTGAAAGTGATTCATATTAAAAATAACAACTCATACCAACTTAGTTGTTATACAAGATTATTTCATAACAAACACAAACTAATCAGTAAAAAAATATTCAAATGTCAAGCTACGGCAACACGATGCTTTGGTTTTTGACAATCCCCGTTGAATTCTTATATGATCTGGTGAGACGAGTCTGGAAGTGCTAAGCTCAACTTTCTCGTTGTACACTTCAATCACGGTATGGTCGTCAACATACTGACGTATATTGGCTACATCTTCATCAGTAGTCAATTCTACCAGTCCAGTCAAGAAGTCTGTATTCGGCATTTTAAAATACAACCTATAATATTTTGGTTCATCGTAGTCCAGCTCTTTTATGATATGTTCAAGCAGTTGCATGGAAAGATCATCCACTTTTAACATGTCAACATAAATTTCTAGACCACGGAAGTAATGTCTTGTAGGTGGTTCCGTGAAGTACCCTTGATGGTGGAATTTCATGGTGAACAATTGTGGATGTGCATCTGTGCATGAACATTAACAAAGTTAGCCTTAGACAAGATTTGACATAAGCAAAACCCAAAGAAACATACATACTAACCATATAACTGTTTGGCAGTGGCTAGAAGCGATTTAGATAAACACCTAAAACACCAGATATGAAGATTTAGGGATGCCATGTACGAAGACATTAATGAATACTATGTTCCCGTATATGTGTTTTACGGTTAATCTAGCGTGGGGTATTTATAGCCAAATGTGGATGCCGGTTCGCATTGAAAAGTATGAAAACGTAGAAAATGTGTAGTCTTGTCCCATCATGCTTTTCTTTTGATTAAACTATTCATATGGGCCTTTTAATACTTACTTCAAGTACACTACTTTAGCAATTAATTTCTCATTCAAACAAAGTTCGATGTGGACTATAAAATAATAAACAAACTTAACACTTCAAGTAGAATACTTTAACAAAAAAAGATTAATGTTACGGACTACATAATAATAAACAAAAAATAACCTACTAATCTACTCGGATATTGCCGGCGAAAATAAGACCTCCGCCATATGGTGCCACCAACTCATGGCCTCATCTGTGGCGGCATCTGGTGCACATGTTGGGAGCCGCTCTTCAATCAACGTGGATAGGTTACTACATACTCACACACCGCAATCCGCAAAGGGCCCCGAATGTTGTGGTGCATTTTCTGCGAAGATATATCTCAATGTCTTGCTAGCATCATAACGACGACGATTGTCATTGATGTTCTTAAATATCTTCGGCATATGTTTTGTGAAGATGCCAAGAAGATGTTGCAATTTTAGGTCGTATAGGCCTACACGGAAACTGTCATATATAACCATGACCATATCATTAAGCTCTAGAACCCCGAGCACCCAATGATGGGATGGAATGCACATGGGGATATACACCTGAAATATTACAATAACATACAAATAATTAGTAACAAGCAAGTTGAATAAAATAGAAGTAGATTGATTTCCATACCCGATCGAGGTCCTTCCAATGGGATCCTCACTATTTTTCTCAACATTGCACAACATGTACACGGATGACGCACCTTGCCCATTTCTAGTAAGGAGTTCAAAAAAATTAGTTATCATCACCCCCTACCTCGCGGGTTTAGGACGGGACTCTTGCATCATTCTGACCTAACAATCGACGTGTTATACACAACACATAGATTGTTAGACCTGTAATTAGAAATATATTTGATTATATGACTATATTTAAATGTTAAACTTCAATACTAACCAGATCCTCCACTTCCCCGCCGGCCTCTAATGCCAGCAGTATTCCAAAAAACCTGTATTCTAAGGGCAAATTGGCATATAATGGATATAACAAGGGAGAGTTGATGATTGCGGCATCGTTCAATGATATCAGACGCCGGAACGCACGTCAAGAGCATCGATGAAGTCATCTTAGTTTTTCCATTTCCTTTTGCCTTCACCCTTGCCTTTGTCTCTTTCGGATGGACCGGTGTGGTCGACGGTTATTGTGTATATGGGGAACGTAGTTGTGCAGCGACTCCAGGTAGTCCCACCTCACTTAATATGGGTCGGGAGGCGGCATACCATGATGAGAGGGTGCCTCATATTGATCGCTTGCCCCGAAAGAATGGTCACGCCTCGCGCCATCTTCGTCATCTTCCTCATCTTCGTCCGCTGAGGAACTGGAGCCAGATGGGGAAAGAGAGGACCGTCAGGACCTCTTCGTCTGTCGCCTGGCCGCCTCTCTTTCAAAAAAGGCGACGGTGTCTTGAAACCAACTCATATGTCGCTCGGTATCTGTAGGCACAAGGCGCCCGAGAGGCCCAAACCTCGTCCAAATATATTGTAAAACATATAACATTTAATATCCAGGACTAACTTAGTCAATATTGTTTAATTACCTGAATTAGAAAGATAGTAAGAGAACTTACGTTTGTAGCTGAGTTGAAGATAACAAGGCAACTACTCTTATTCAGTCCAACACCCCAGTCCCAACGGGTTCCCCTAAAAACCTTGTCGGTGCGCAGAGTGAAATTCTGACGGCAGATGGGAAACATCTCCAAGATCCATATCTGGAATTACACAACAAAAACAAGTACGTAAAAAAGAAAGCCAAACAGAGACGACCTATTATTTATGTTATACAACTTATCTAACTTTAAAAGTGTATGTAAACCCACACATCGTCATCTTGTTGTGCTTGTCGTCGCGTCTGGCGTTGGTACGATGCATTTGTTTGTATGTATGTCCCTAGATGTAGTTACCCCATGGATAGCTGATAAATGCATCTAAGTCCTCGACAGCCCTAAGGACTGTGTCAGTAACAAGATGACTCAACTCACGCCCCATAAACATCATCTCCACCATCACCACTAAACAAACACGGACAAGATCCTCGTCGGATAGCGCCCGCAGGTCATCTTTCATCGTCTAAACGACGATTCTGAGCTTCAAATTTGTTGGTGAATGGCGGGGCCAAACCCTACTGATGAAGGACTCTTCCAGTAAGGGAGAAAGGGAGGGTTTTGGTCTGAAAAGGAGTCATGTTAAAAGACAGAACTCAAAACGCCCAAAGCGCATGGCATGCCCACACACGTCAAACTACAGCTCCTCCGGATATGCATTGTCGACCTCGACCTCCATCTGTAGAAACATGTGGACTAGCATGGGGTCGACACCAATATTGGTAATGTCCGTCTAAATATTTCAAGTAAATTTTGTGCCCGTTCAGGCGGGATTTGAGCGTCAAGTCCGTGTAATAAAAATCATCCTACATAGTAATGCAGAGATGTTGTCAACGCACCTAACTTGTAACTAAGGAATAATATATATTTTATGTTTGTTAAGACAATTGATTATGGTTATAGTTATTATTTTTTTATGAAATTTCATTATCACTCAATCTATTGGACTTCCAGTTAGTAAGGGAATCACATGGATTGCGTAAGTCCCTACAAACCTTAGGGTTATTTACACCCGTTTGACAAAATCCAAATCGATATGTTACGATTTAATTAATTTGAATATAACCTTGTTGGGTTTTTTTTGTATGCTTACATTTTGTTGATAATTCTTCGTCTATTTTAATTTTCGAAAAAAAAAACACACAATCTATTGGACTTCCATGTAGTAGGGAATCACAAGGATTGCTTAAGTCCCTACAAACCTTAGGGCTATTTACACCCGTTTGACAAAATCTAAATCGATATGTTGTGATTTAATTAAGTTGAATATAACTTTGTTAATTATAGAGCTTTTGGCAAGAGGCCAAACTGAATTTGAGTTTGGCATGTGAAGTCAATTTGAACAAAATAAATATCTTAATAGTTTTTATGGATCTTTTGGTAAAATATCAAATATAAGGGGGTTTGGAAGTGTAACTTCCAAACATTAATTATAAAGTTTAAATTAATGAGTAGGAATTCACAATCAAGATAAATATTTAAATAAACATTTACATAAAAGTTTGAGGACATAGTTGTAATTTAGCAAAGTTAAGGGACCTAGGTTGTAACTTAGCAAAGTTCAGGGACCTAACTTGTAGTTTCGCAAAGTTTAGGGATCTAAGTTGTAATTTAGCAAAGTTAAGGAACCTAAGTTGTAATTTAGCAAATTTGGAGGATCTAAATTGTAATTTTGCAAAGTTCAGGGACCTAACTTGAACTATCTTTTTATGTAATTATTATTTATTTTTACTAAACTATCTTTACAATTGAATATTTAACAATTGGAAATAAACGCAATACTCTAAAATAAACACATACTCTAAAATATTTTCGAAATAAACACAATACTCTAAAATAAACACATACTCTAAAATAAACACATACTCCAAAATATTTTCGAAATAAACGCAATAATCTAAAATAAACACATACTCTAAAATATTTTCGACATAGATGCAATACTCTAAAATAAACACATACTTTAAAATATATTCGACATAAACTCAATACTCTAAAATTAACGCAATACTCTAAAATATTTTCGACATAAACACATACTCTAAAATATTTTCGACATAAACGCAATACTCTAAAATTAACACAATACTCTAAAATATTTTTGAAATAAACGCAATACTCTAAGATTAACACATACAATAAAATATTTTTAAAATAAACGCAATACTCTAAAATTAACACAATACTCGAAATAAACGCAATACTCTAAAATATTTTCGAAACAAACACATAGTCTAAAATAAACACATATAACAACAAGTATTTTAAAAAATATAAAACTACAACAGGGTTATGAAAACTTACCTTACTAACTCGACGAGCCATGTCCGACTTCTAAAAACACTCACGAACCGAGTCGAGATCCGAGCACGTAGGTTGCACGATATCTTTGAGAGAGTAGAGAGAGTTTGAGAAGGGAATGGTGGGGTTTGCGGTCCAAGAGGGAGGGGGTTTATAAGCCCGCGGTCGAGAGGGTGGGGGTAGGTTCGGCACATTGAAAATTAAGGTTTCACCCCAGGCCGACACGTGGTGCGGCAAGCCCGCGATCGCGGCCTGGGTTCACGGATTCAATGACTTAAGTACTTCACGGGTTGATCGCAGACTCTCGTGGACTCCGTGGTGCGGCAAGTCCGCGATCGAGGCCTCTTTCATGGGAAAATTGGGCATTTTCGTAAAATGGGAGAGAGGGGGGGGGGGTAAATCCGTAAGTCAAATTCTTAATTGGGGTATTTCAATTAATTTCCCATTTTATTAATATAATTCCTAAAAAAATTACAGTAACTCTCACAAAATATTTTATTTAAAGATTTTAACATTAATTATATTAATAATATATTATATAAATTCATCATCACAATACATTCAAAAAGAACTTCACATAAAATAAAAAAATATTGATAGAAACAATTAAAATAATAATTTCCTCTCTTTAATATTGAGTTCTAAAGATTTTTCCAAAGGGCAATTGCATGAGAATGCAACGCACTTTGTTTTGATTCTTATTATAGGTAATGTATTTCTAAAACTTTCATTTTGGTACATAAAATGTGATATCTTTACAATTTAGGTACTAAGGTAATCTGTTTTTACATTAGTAAGTTACCATGTTGACGTGACGAACGATATGACATACAATTCAATACTATTTGCTAGTGTGGCGAGTGACGTAGAGTTTTTTAATATAAAACTTAAGGGTAGTTTACTAAACGCTTACCCGGTAAGCGCTTAGCGGATCATCTACCTTACCGGATAAACATGGCAAAGATCAAGATTCTTACCCGGTAAGAGTGATGATAATGATGGAGAGTCTTACCTAGTAAGTGAGGTGACAACTCTTACTCGGTAAGCGTTGTTGGTGATTTAAGTGTCACCGGCCATTTAGGTATAATTGGAAGTAAAACACGAGTGCCAATGGGGTTTCAAACCGTGTTATAATACAAGTCATGAGGTGCAGAGTGCATACTTGTATATAAGACAAGTTTGATCCCGGGCACGACGAAATGTGAGGGGTCAAGGGGGTTGTGCCCCCTTGCGGGGTTTAAGGGCAGATACCCTGGCGGTGGTCCCGCTGATCGGTTGTTACCAAACACTTATCGGGTGGTCCCGCTCTACAGAATTTTAGACTTGGAATGTAGTGGAAAAACATGATCAAAATAAAGAAAATCTTCAATTCTGATCAATTTTGAGTTAAGATCAAAGTGAAATGTTTTCAGACTTGTTTCTGGAAAACTTGGACCGGAGGCTCTGGTTAGTCAGACCAGAGGCTTTGGTCGCACGTATAAGGTACCTAAGTCTATCATCTGGTCGTGAATGACCAGAGGCTCTGGTTGGTCAGACCAGATGCTCTGCTTGACTACCTCTGGATGGTCTTGGTCTCACCTCTGGTCTCGTATAACCAGAGTTTTAGACTTGTACGTCCAGAACTCTGGTGTAGTTACTGTGCAGTTATTGTGTAGTTATTGGCAACTCATCTTAGCTAAAACGGTTGTAGCCATCCATTACTGCTAATAACTTGCCATGATTGCCAGTTTAGTTACTTTTCCTCCTTTTTCGGATGAGCTAATATATATATATATATATATATATATATATATATATATATATATATATTACGAAGCAAAAGATTAAAGAAGAGCAAATGATGATTGCGGTGAGGCTAGTAATTAAATGAACGAATGTCAAGTTGATGCGACTTGTAAGGAGATAGATTGAGCCAACAGCCACAGACTGAATCATTTTTTGAGATGGATATCGACCAGACACCTATTTCACAGTACTGGTATAGCCAAACCATTTTCAGGGTGTGTGATGAAACTGCTTTGAAATCCTTGTCAAACAAAAAAGCAGGAGTGGAAATTCCTGAGATACCTGCCCCAAACTTTGACCTGGGATACAGCCCAATTAAAAATGTGGAACCAATCTCGGTCGTCAGAGCAATGAGAATGGACAAGGAGAAGGAGATATGCATAGAAGCTGAACCACCACTGAATAAATGCAAGAGACTCGGAACAACATATAATCATGAAGATATAAAGGAACCAGAACATTTATTGAAAGATCAAGAAGAAAGGGTATTAGATTGGGAGATCATTTTAGATCCTCATACGTTAGAAGAGCTGTGGATATGAAGGTTACGACTGAAGAAAAACGAATCCATGATTGCGCAATAACGACCATGGGTGGAGAATTGTAAGTATATATACATTTCCATTACTTGTTTTTGGTATGTTGGCATTGCATTGTTATATATGCACAGACTGAATTGAAAATCTTTTGAATATGTCTATGATGAAAATAAATTTTCATCTATGTTATGTTTGTTTACCTTGATTATGAAATAATTATTGTACTGAAATAACTGTGTACCTGTCCAAATTCACTGAAACTGTCTTTGAGCTGGATAATGGGGCAAGTCTGATGCAGGGGAACTTGGAGAATCTGGAAAAACCATCAGCCATATTCCCCCATGTTGTTGACGGATGGGCAGCGTTACTAAACTATGAAGAGCAATACAGGAGCAGGGATTCAATTCGATGTTATTTCTTCACAACGAAAGTTATGGTAAGTTTTTAATGTAGGAATGTAACAAACATCAATTGTTTCAATGATGAAAAAAACATGGTCATATGTTTTATCTACTTTGTTTCAATGCTATATACATGGCAACTTCCCCCGTGTGACATGGTCGTATCATTTTCTTTAGTGCGTTTCACCAGTAATGCGCAGTTTTTCATCTGACCCAAAGACGTAAGGGTCTTCTAATCCAGAAATTAGTTTCACCAAGTTATTATATGTTTAACGAATGTATCACCAATGTGGCATCTAGGCATCATTTGAAATAGTAATATGTTTGACCATGTTCACATGTTTCAGCAATATTGTGTCATTTGGATCAGTAATCTGTTTGTACACTTGCACCTATGTCACCAAATTTTCAAGTATGTTTCAGCATATTCATATGTTATTTTCTACAATCAATGAAAAGTATTGACTAATGCATTGAAAAACACAGGGGGGCATGATCTACGGACTCCTTTCACCGACTCAAATCTCAGTACGAGATTTTTAGTAGGAACTTGGCAATCTTGACACGTTTTAACATGGATGTTCTGAAAATGCGCAATATGGATTTGGTAAGAAACTCTTTAGACCATTTAAGTTACATTTTTAAAGTACATGTAAAATGTCATTTCGTATTAAATTATTTTACAAACTCAACAAATGCAGGCATTTATCCCCATATTGGATACTGTGAACTACTACTTGGTTGTGTTCCACTTCAAGAACCTATCAATCGTAGTAACACACAACCGCTATTGGGAAGGATGTGATATGGACGACACAATAGGGATTTATTAGCACGTGGTCGACATATTGGTAAGTAAACCGAATTAAACTAATGATTGGTTATATGCTCTTATACATTAATTAATATCAACTTCATTAACAAATAACGCAGCATCGGCTTATGATTAAACATTTGAAGTCGGTACAACATCCAGTCTGGGTAGACATGGAAGAGAATGGCCATGAAAGACTACATATGAGCTGGAAGACGAGAAACAAGAATGATGATAACAACATATTCTTGATGAGACATATGGAGACCTGGATGGGAGATGAACGGTCATGGAAAACTAGATTCACTAACGAAGGGTCAAATCAGAAAACACAACTCGCAGATCTACGGAAGAAGTTTGTTGCAAAACTTGTGTTGAGCAATTTCAATAAGAAAAAAGGAAGATGTTCTAAAAGAAGTTGAAGTGTTCCACAACATGGATACGGAGACCAAAGCTCAAATAATCAAAGAAGCTAATGCATCGAAGACAACATTTTTGGGGTACTGAAGGTGATTGAAATAACAAGAACTCTTGATATTTCATTGCATTGTTTATGTTTTGCAAACCCCGAATGATATTTGCTTATATTTGGGATGTACGACTAATTCTAATTTTATATTTAGGTTGAATCTTGCTTATGTTTAATGTGTCCTCTGGTTTCACACTGGATTTGATTGAAAAATGGATTACTGAAAATTTAAGAAATACTTGGTGGAGGAGATAGCAAGGGAGGGTTGAGTGTTAGTGGCATTGCTACCTACCAGCCGTTTAGTGGAATGATGGAGTTAAAGATGGTAAAATGTTTTATGGATTTATTACTCATGAAATTTGAAAGATTGTTTCTTTAACAGTTCTCAAGGTTCAAACTTCACAGCCTTACTGCAAAAATCTTCATGCATGACTAATTTTGAAGCTCCTTGACTCACTCTAAAAAGATTCTACCTACAATGATAATATTCATGAAACCGTTTCATCAATTTAAGAAAATACTTGAAACCATTTCATCAGTTTAAGAAAATACATGAAACCGTTTCATTTTTTAATAAAAAACACAAATACCTTGATAAAACCATGTAATGAAGCCATTGACGAAACGATTATCCATTTCGATACAACATATATCGCAAGTAACCTTTTATAAAACCATCTAAGTTCATGAATTTGTTTCATGTAATTGTTTGTTTGCTTAAAAAACACAAATATATCAATCAATTTTTTCAACAAATAAAACAATTTCATGAAACAAATAAAACAATTTCATGAAACAATTTCATTATTTTAACCAGTAATTATGAAAGAAATAGAAACACAATAAAATCATGGAAAACACTTGTCTTTTCACTAATAAAAGTCGAATCCAACAAATGAAAAACACAAATACCTTGACAAAACCATATAATGAAACCAGAATCGATAATTTGTTTCGATACAACATATATCGCAAGTGACCTTTCATTTCATTAGTGAAGTTCATGAAATTGTTTCAAGTAATTGTTTGCTTCGCTTAAAAAACACAAGTATATGAAACAATTTCAACAAATGAAACAATTTCATGAAACAAATAAAACAGATTCATGAAACAATTTCATTATTTTAACCAATAATTAGGAAAGAATTAGAAACACAATAAAATCAAGGAAAACACTTGTCTTTTCAATAATGAAAGTTGAATCCAACAAATAAAAAACAATAAATAACGTCAAGGAAACCATAAATTGCCAATAAAAAACCCAATTCATGCCTAATTATTAAAAAAAATTAAACACGCCTAAAAATAACTTATCATCCAGATCCTTTCGTCGGACAGTTACAGGAATCATGTCTAGCCATCTGGTGGCACCGTCTGCACAACCTCTTAGGCTTCTTTGCGTTGTTCCTTGCCCTCTCTGATGCCCCTACAAGACACTTCCCAGTTTCACATCCTTTATTGTGTATCCCTGTAGGAGGTAGTATATCAACTAATTCTGGTGGCGAAACACCAAGGTACTCTTGAATAGCATCATTTTTACGCTGAGTGCTTGACTCCAAAGGAAGATCAATTGAAACTTCATCTTTCAAATCCTCCAACTGTTCTACAAACTTTGACAACTTATCTTTGTCACTACGTACACGACCAATGATATGATCAAACAACGAGACGACCTTGTTCATTATTTCTTGTTTCTCTACATCCATTTCACTGTACCTCGCACGGGCCGGCAACACCTCTACAGGCACTAATTCCCGTATCCAACGACGCAAAATATACTTCTCAAGAATAAATTGTACCTTCGTATTCGACATTACCTTAAAAGTGTGACGACACAGAATACCATTCTTAACAAAGTGATTGCAACTACACTCAAACGTCTCTTCAGCAATATTATGAACCACCTACTAATTACAAAAAAAGAGACTATAAAAATAATTAAATTACGTATAAATATTGGAACATGATCATTACTGTTATTACCGTATATGTAGATTTCTCTTCAGAACGCTTGTTCATATGCGTAATTTCATGAATCTTGTTGCCACATACTTCTTTAAAGGAATTCAACTCCCATCCACAGAACCAATTACCCTTGTTCAATTCATTTTGTACATCAATAAAGATTGTTCGAGTATAAACAGCGCACGCATGAGCTTCAATCTTGGAAGGTGATAACATACGTGGTATCGTAGTTCTGATAGCAACTTCAAGAGCATGTAGTTCATCAATTGTATCATCAAATTTATTAATGAAAAAAACAAGGTCGCTCCAAAACTTCGCATACACCCCGAAAAATGTGTTGATACTCTCCGACCTAGAGGTAGTTTTCATCAAGCCAGACATAGGAGAATCTTTGTAATAGGCAGGAATCCACGATTCCCTTATTAAGTACATTTCATCCCACCATCCATCATCCCGTAAACCTTATCGATCCATTAACTCGTTCCAATTAAACCTCAAACCCTTCGGGTCCAATGTGGACATTCCATACAAGATTATTGATCTCACTTTTAAAAGGCGTACTTTGTGCAATATACGTACTTATCTACACAACATAGACAACGACCATAAAATATGAGCATGAAACACCAAAACTTATATCTTATAAATATAGATGAACCATATCATGAATCAACATCATTAAATAACATAACGATATTATTGGATACAAATTTAAACATACATATAAGACTTTACTAGAAACTTCTTCGTTATGTGCCACATACATAAGCGATGTTTTGCATCGGGAAACGCTATAGGGACGACTTGCTTCATAGTTCCACACTGATCGGTAATCACGAACTTAGGTTGACTGCCATGAGCTTTTATAAATGCATTCAAAACCCATGTGAAATTCGAAACAGTTTCACCTCGAATCAACGAAACACCAACAACAACTGTTTTCTTGTGATTGTCAATAGCCACAAATGGGACAAAAATCGTTGCATGCCTGTTCACAAACATTTAACAAAAAAGTACGAGAAAATACAATGAAACAAACAAGTAACATACAATGACAAATATATAGCCCTTACTTATTTGTCCGAAATGTAGCATCAAATGATATTGTATCGCCAAACTCCTTATAATTCAACCTCGTCGTTTCATCATCCCAAAAGAGTGCCAAAACTCCTTCCCATCACACTAATATTCAAAAAAGTAGTGCAGACAATGTTCACGCCTCCGACTCAATTTGTTTATCAACATATGATCATCTTTGATACCAACAAAATTATTAACGTCCCTTTTGAAATTGATATGATCCCTAGCTGTGTTATACCAATATTCAAACTAGTAGCATGCAAAATACTCCTATGTTCCGCATAATCAAGTTGTCTTTTAGAACGAGAAAACACCATATCTTCATGACGATAAAGCATATGAGAATGCCTCTCAATGAATTTCTATACCACATAACGACCTGTAACACCCTCAAATTTGGAAAGTGCAACTAATTTAAAATTTCATTATTACATCAAATAAAGGATAATATCTCTCTCTACAAATCAATACCTGGAAATACCTCAAGATAAATCATATATTTAACCTCAACAATTACTAACATTAAGTCTTATACAAAGATCAAATAAATAGGTCGGGTGTTACTAAGCTCAATACCAGTTGTTATTCCCAAAGTGCGGAAGGCTTTATCCAATAGCTACTCTCTTCCCGGCTCCCACGCATATAACTCGCACTCATCTCTTCACAATGTCGCTAGTACCACTCCCCAACTGGAATCTGATGCACATGCTGACAAATAAAAAAAAAGTTAGGCTACCGCCTAGTGAGTTCAAGAGTTTTCGTCATGATTATATAAATCGTTAAAAGGAACGAGTGCAACTTAAATCATGATTTCCAAAATAATTTACTTTAAATATGAAAACGATCCATTTTCCAGTAACTTGTATTTTAGGTGATGGAAACACCAATATAAATGTTTTCCAACATACACAATTTTAAAGACGAAAACCCCAATATAAAACATTCCTTCGTGAAGTACAACTCAACCCAAAACATGAATAGTAAATGAATTCCCAATTTCTGAAAACGTGGACAAAACTCTATATCTTGAAACATCTAAACACGAATGGGGGATAGTAGTCAACCCATAAATCATAGATAACAATCTATATATATAAAACGTCACCGAAAACATGGATAATAAAATTAAATACCTAAACAACACATTTCGGTGATGGGGGATACCCGCTTCCATTGTCCGTGGCGGAACATAAAGTTAAGCCACATATCTATATTATCGAACTACACCTCAGATCGCGACTTTCTTGCCTGCTTTAATAAGCTAAACCTCAAGTTGGATTTTATTGCCTGCTAGCTAAGCTACACCTCAAGTCCCCAATGACAATGTATCCTTTATTGCCTGCTTTGCCAAGCTACACCTCAATGATACACGATCTTATTGCCTGTTCATTCTCTAGTAAGTTACAACCTCAAGGTTCCCAATAGACCTTTAGTGCATACTTACTAGCATTCAAGATAGGAGTCTCAAACTCTTTACTTGATGACTCCAAGATGTTTAACCCTCGTGCACAAGAGCTAGAGCATCTAAACCACAAAACCCATGGTCTCGGAGTACAACCCATAAAGGTTCATCTCCACAAAAACCAGGACAACAACAATGCCAACACGACATATTTTCCAAAGTGAGAATATCAAGATTCCTCACTATTAAATATGACAGACTTACATGTCTATGGATCCAATGCATTACAATCTAAAATACATAACTCTGAATGAATGACACACGCACTCAAAACATATATTCTCCAAATAAAATGCAATAAATGCAACTCACACCTAAAGCTCCACATTAAGCTATTAAAACCGGACAAATGTCCCCAAGACTCGATAAAGACAAAAATCGAGCCTTAAGCTCAACCAGTCAAATGACCGTATGTTAAAAGCCATAGAATGTGATAAAAAGTAAACAACATACGTTTGTGCAAACACATACTTTAAACTCATGAATAACCCAAAACACAACATTGGGTTGGGACAAACCATTTTTCCAAAAGAACTCATTCCATTTACACTTTCAAAACGTCCATAAAATTATCTATGCATATTTCCAAAACATATGTTAAAAGTGCATTTCCACCAATTATTCTCCATATATAATATAAATCATCAGAACACATTCATTTATGATTTATTTGTCAAAGTGTCCAAACATCCCAAATATGGTGCTTCACAAGGTTTATAAAATCTTGTTAGTTCAAATAGAAAAACTCATCAAAGATTTCAGCATTTGATAATAATCATGTAAAACACATAAATACTCTAAAATGGATATTTTTGACATGTACAACGTTTTCACAAATCAACTTGAACTCACCTTGCTAGATTTAGGCTAAATCTAGATTTTACCCCAATATGAGCTCCTTGAAGAAACTTGAATCCACAATCAATTCCTCCAAACCCTAGATTCACAAATTTTCCAAACATAAATATACATATCCAAACACTTAGAATCATTCTCCAAACATCTTATATCAAAATCTCCATTTTGACCAAAACCCTAGTTTTGACCTAACTTCCCCAAAATCCTCCAAATCGAAATTTGAGAAACATAAACACTAGAAGGTCATCAATAGAGAATTTATAACTCATAATAAATTTTATAAACTAGAAGGATGAACTCACCACTTAGGTTTTGGTGAAAACCTAGAAAACCCCAAATTTCTTGAAGATGGAGGTGATGATGATGAGCTCTTGATCTTTGCTTCCACTCCACCACCAAATACTCTTAAATCTTCCCAAAACTAGCAATCCATCCTTGAAAAGATTTCAAAAACAAAACCATAGTAACTTGAATCGCCAAAAACGGAGTAGAAATGAGAGAGATATGAAGAAATGAAGATGAAAGGCCCCGACTTTTAAGCTCTGGTACCGTTGTGCTACATTGCCATGCGACTTTGCCATGGCATTGTCACATGACATAGTCGCACAAGGTGTCCAGAGCGCTCCCCCTTGGTTGCTAGTTTTCCAGTGCGACTATGATAGTGGCAATGTAGTTGGACTCGTACCAAGCCCCGAAACTCGACTTTTTCTATGCCAACACTCTCAAAACTTTAGGGACTTAAAGTAGTGATTTCTTAACATAAATATCATCATTTACATGTTGCAACAGTGTACGGGTTAACTTTCATTTACCGAAAACTACGGGTGTTACACGACCGCTATCATTAACATAATGAACTTTTAAACAAGCTTTACAACCAGTCCGCTTGACACTAGTATTTCTTCGCTTTTTTTCACCAGCTCCTACATCCATTGAATCAAATTCCCTCTTATCTGGAATTCCTTGTCTGCTACAGAGAAAGTAACGGGTTTGTACTCGTCCAAATTTATTGTTTTTCTTAATCGACAATCGAATGTCAAATCCAGCACCTTCAGCATACTTCCTATACATCGCTTCCGCACTCTCAACATAATCAAAAGAGTCACCGGTTTTAGGGGAATTATTCACATCAACAATTGGAATCCAAAATTTTGACCCACCTAGAGATTCCCCAATCTCTTGTGATAACGTATATAACAAAAAGATCACCTTAATAAACATGATTTCACTAATATAAAAAACATAAAAAAAAACGTTTAATTGGGCAAAAAAACACAAATTAAACTACATATCTACTATATGATTAACCCTTGCAAACTCGTACCTTTTTAAATTAAACTACACAAAACAATTAATAATTACAAAAGGTCGTGCAACAACATACTAGCAATCATTACAATAACAAAATTCATCCAACAAAACTTTTATAATTAAGTGTTTCACCAAAATATTGACGGTTACACCTACAAAGAACATATATCGAAAGTGACAAAACCATTTAATGAAATCATTACTCCTACAAACAACATACTTGTAATCATTACAATAACAATTCATGTGTGTTTCATTTAATGAAATCGTTTTCATTAAAAAAACATAAAAAACCATATAATTAAATTGACAAAAAAAACACAAAAACACGAATTTATATGGAACCTACAAATAACATCATCAAACCATGTAGCCATTAATTTCATTTGTGTCACCAAAGTTTTAACGTTTACACCTACAAAGAACATCATAAAACCATGTAACCATTCACAACAACAACAAAATATAAAACTTCGAATTGTGATCACAAAAAGGACACAAATATATGAATGGCACGCCTAATTACATACTCCAATAAAAAAACGTAACTTCGTTAGCATCCTGGCAGATTGAGACACATGACAATCCCAACACTTCATTCGGTACAGGATCGAGAATCTTATCAAAATCATTACTAGGAATTTCATCAACTGGACGAACAAAAGACGATAAAAATGTCTCATCATTGTCGAATAGATCTCGAACATGTATTTTGTTAGCCGAAACACCATCAAACATGTTACCCTTCATTGCTCCGATTGATTAATTTTGTACACTCCAACTAAAAATAATAATGTAAATATATACCCACAAAGAATCAAAAGATATTATCTTAAAAATAATTCAATTCAAGAACAACGGATTTTTATTTTACATATAATTAAACAATTGAATGTGATCTTTGTTCCGTAATCATATGTGATTTCAGTGCAAAATCACATGTGATTTGTCTATTTTCGTGTTTTGTAACACCCTCAAATCTTGAAAGAGTGACTAAATTAAAATTTTCTATAAAACATCAAATAAGGAATAATTCCTTTCTAAATGCCAACACTTGATTTCCTATAATGGCAATCTGAGATTTAAGATCAACAATAAATAATTCAAACTTTACACAAAGTCTAGATTAGGGACGTGTGTTACTAAAATCCCGATGATAGTCGCTATCCCAAAATACGGAAGACATCCCCGAATAGCTAAGTCATTCTCGTACATCCAACTAGCATTCATCTCTTCACAGTGTCGCTAGTACCAATCCTCAACAAGGACCTGATGCACAGGACGACAAATAAAAAGGGTTAGGCTTAATGCTTAGTGAGTTCAAACAGTTTTCATCATTAATATAAAACAGTAAAACTGAAAGGCTGCTTATTTAATTCATAATTTCTCAAATAAAATGTCTATAATGTAAAAGCAACATACTTCTAAAATCCACCATTTTCGTAATGAAAACTTGGTGACCGGAACACCCATTAAACATGAAATCAAACCCAATACTCACCCAAAACATGTTGAGGTTTAATAATCAAATACTAAAACAATGGGAAAAACTCTATTACCCAAAACATCAAAACGTGGGTATGGTTCAATACCCAAAACCACAAATCATGGATAAGTTCCAAGATACCAAAATTATAAATAATGGATACACTCCACATCCATAATCAAGTAATCAACACTGAAAACATAAATAATACACTATCCAGAAATAGACCAATCGATGATGGGGGAGACCCGTATCCATAGAAAGTGGTGAACACAAAAGTAAGCACATATCTATGTTAACGAGTTCCACTACAAATCACACGGTCAAGAAGTTCCACCACCACAGTCTATAGCTTAAGTCATCCACTGATTATAGATACACTCGTTCACTAGAAATAATAATCATTATGGCCTAACGGTCATCAAATTCAACCACCTACGGTCTATAACTTGAGTCCTCGCTACGACGCATGCGGTCATCAAGTTCGACCATCCATGGCCTATACCTTATGTACTCAACTGATCCTAAATAGTTCTAGTTACATTACAGGGATAATGATCCCATCTTATAACCAAAAAACAAACTCCTATGCATGTGGATCCATTGCATTACAATCTAAATTAGATGACTCAAATTGAATGACCACGCACTCAAAGCATGTAACATTTCAAATAAATATGTCATAATTGCATATAGCACCAAAGGCTCGATATAGGGCAAAATAAATCGAACAATTGAGTCGAAACCGAGCCAAAAGCTCAACAACTCAATTGACTATACAATAAAAGTCATCATAAGCAATAAGATGTATTTAACCAACGTTTATGCAGATACACGCTCCAAGGCATGATTAACTCAAAAATCCATAGTTGGTTGGGACAAATCATTCTCAAATCAAAATCATACCATTTATATTTTCAAAATGTCTCATAACACAAAATATGCATTATCCAAACCAAATACACTAAAAATGCATTTTATCACCAAATAATCTCCATTTATAAGACCGATCATCAAAAGAACCCATACTTATGTTTTATTTATCAAAATGTACAAAACCCCCAAATATATATACTTCTCATGATTTTATAAAACCATATGTGTAAATGATGCAAATCTATCAAGTAATCAACATTTGATAAATTTTAAGGTAAACATGTCAAGGACCCAAAATAAACATTTTTGGCATGTACAAAGTTTTCACAAAGCAATTTGAATTCACTTTGCAAGATTTATGCTAAATCTAGGTTTTACCCCAAATATTGAGTTTCCTTTGGTGAAGACTTGAAATCGCCAAGTTAGACTTTAGATCCTAGATGCAAAGCTCTCAATAACACTTCTTTCACTCCAAAACACAAACAAAGAAAACCCAAGAAGAAATGAGAGTTGTTGGTTCAAACCCTAGATTCAAGAAATGGTAGATAGATTTTACCTTTAGCTTCTAGGATCTTCAAAACACAAGTAAAATCTTCAAGATCCACAAGAAAATCGACCATAAAAAGTCTTTAGGAGAAAACCCCAAAAACCAAATCAACAATGGTGGAAAATGGTGAAGAAGATGAAAGTGAATCTAAGAATCAAGGCTTTTAATTAAAAGTTAACAAAAGCCTCCAATCAATTCATCAAATGCTTTGAGAGGGAGAGAATAAGTGGATAGATGAGTTAGTGAGATCAAAAGCGAAGAGAAAGAGAAAAAATCTCGTTTTTAGAGAAACATCAACTCAAAATTCTGTCGGGTGTGAAGGCGATCTCCTCGGGTGTGAAAATTTCGCCCCGGACGTAAAGATTTCGCCATAAAATAAATTAGCTTAATTCTCACGCAAAACATTATACCAACTCAAAATACATATATACCAAGATAGTTTTAAGGTCGGCATATAAATATGGAACTCGAAAATAAACATACTAAAATCCAGGTGTTACATGTTTTCTTATTTTGAATATGTTCGGGTTTGATCCTCCATATATATATATATATATATATATATATATATATATATAGAGAGAGAGAGAGAGAGGAGGGGAGGTTCAAACCTCAAAAAAACGGAAAACTAAGGAACACCCTGGTAGCCTTTGATTTGGACGGTATGTACTTGTGCATACAAGTAATTAAGTTGTTTTTTGGTTTTTATGCACGTGTGCAATATGAATTTGTGCATATACACGTGTGCATGTTAAAAATTACTTATATTCACATGTGCATACATTCCAAATAAAAGGGTTATCAGGGTGTTCCTCAGTTTTCCGTTTTTTTAATGTTTTCCCCTTAACCTAACCCTATATATATATATATATATAGGGTCAGGTTCACATGAGACCAAGCTGTTTTCGTGAGACCGCGTGAGACCATGCCTTAAAACATGAAACTTCACACCGAAACACTGTGAAGGTAAAAAACATTCGAACCTTCATAATGTAATCACACTATGAAGGTAAAAAAACCTAAATCAAGTTAAAAAAAATCAAACTTTCACAGATAAAAGATTGTGAAGGTATATCCGAACCTTCACAGTGAAGACTCTGTGAAGGTAAAAAAAAGAGCATTCACAGCGAAAAACACCGTGAACGTAACATTTACGGTGTTTTCCCTATGAAAAGTTCGATTTTTTTTACATTCACAGTTTTTTGGTGTGAAGTTTCATATTTTAAAACTTGGTCTCACCGGTCTCACGGAAACTGTTTGGTCTCACGCGAACTTAAGTCTATATATATATATATATATATATATATAGAGAGAGAGAGAGAGAGAGAGAGGTTATTATGCAACCCCTTTACATGGTATAACTCATGCAACCCCTCTATCCACCACTCATTTTATTTTCAATTTTTTTTCTTTTTTTCTTAATTACAAAAGTGAAAATAAAATGAGTGGTGGATAGAGGGGTTGCATGGGTTACCATGTAAAGGGGTTGCATTTGAACACCCTCTCTCTCTCTATATATATATATATATATATATATAGTGTTTGTTTCATTTGAGAAATGGTAAATATATGAGAAATAGAGAAGTAATCCTAGCCATTCATATGGTCAAGATCGGATTTGACTAGTCAAATATTGCGGCTTTGACCGGTCAAAAGTTGTGGCTTTGACTAGTCAAAAGTTATGGCTATCCCAAAAATAGAAGGACAATTTCGTAAATTTTACAAAACACACGGGCTGTGTTCATATATGAACATGTATAATTCACATATGAACTATATGTTCATATATGAACCAGTGCAATTCACAACTGAACTCTTTTAACTGATTCATATATGAACCTTTGTGATTCATATATGAATCAGTTGAACTAACTAACAGATTCATATATGAATCTTTGTGATTCATATATGAATCTGTATGAATCATAAAGATTCATATATGAATCTGTATGAATCACAAAGATTCATATATGCACCTTTGTGAATCACAAAGATTCATATATGAATCTGTATGAATCACAAAGATTCATATATGAATCAGTTGAACTAATTAACAGATTCATATATGAATCTTTGTGATTCATACAGATTCATATATGAACTCATCTCGTGTATTTTACGAAATTACCCCTCTACCTTCTATAGACCACACAAGGAATTATCCGGTGCTTCGCGGTCAAAGCCGCAAATGTTGACCAGATAAATGGCTAAGATTACTTCTCTATTTCTCATATATTTACCATTTCTCAAATGAACCTCTCCCTATATATATATGTTAGAGCATAAATCTGTTGGATACAAGATCAAGCATTCTGAAGGTCACAGTTGAGAAAGTCAAAGCTGCAAAAGTCAAATCTCATTAAAAGTCAAAGTCTCTTAATAAAAGTCAATGTATTTGTATTTGTTGTTTCCTTTGTATTAGGAGTAGTATAAATAGCTTTGTTCTTGTAATTAGTAAGTACGATTTTAGAAGACATATTGTAATATCAGAATTGAGAGAGAGAGAGAGTTCTAGAGAGAGAAAGTGTAAATTGAGAATTAAAGAGTAATCAAACAGGTAATTCAATTGTTTAATCTTGTTTGTTTGATTGTTTTGTATTAGAAACTAGAATCTGGAACACACAATTGGTATCAGAGCAGATCCAAAGGTGAAATCAGATCAAGAAATTCGAGAAAAACTTGGTTCGTCACTGTTCTTGAGCCGAAAATCGAAGTTTGAGTTTGAGTGAGATTTTGGAGCAGATTTTGTTTAGGTTTTGATCACAAAGTGTAATAGATCGAGTCTTTGTAATTCAATTTCTGTTTTGCACTGTAAATCACACGAATTTTGTGATTTTTGTTAAAGTTTTGTACACGAGTTGGTTTTTACTGTTTCATCGATCTTATTGTATTGCAAGTGTTTGTTTGTAAAAATCATGTATTGGAATATGTTCTTGGGTTGATTACAAAGGTTCGTTCAAAGTTTCATGACATTTGGACAAAGTTCAGATCGATTTCAGATGGAAAAGTTAGTTTTTGGGTCGACAGAAGGAAGAACGCGCTAGATCTCTCAAACGCGCAAGTTCTTCGTGAAACGCGCTAGTTCGTCGTGAAACGCGCAAGATTCATAAGCTAGAACGCGCAAGTTGAAGAAATAAATTTTTGGTCTAAAACGCGCAAGGCTATCTGCGAGTTCTAAGAAACGCGTTAGTAGTGGCCAGCGAGTTCTACAAACTCGCTAATCGAAGCTAGCGAGTTTGGAGAGGAACAGTGGTTAGCGAGTTCTTCGACGTGCGAGTTTGGTGGTTTGCGAGTTCTTCGACTTGCGAGTTTGATCTGCGTGTTTGTTCTGCGAGTTTATCTGCGAGTTTGCTTGCGAGTTTGTCTGCGAGTTTGCTTGAGAGTTTATAAAACGCGCAAGTCTCGATCTGCGTGTTTCTCAGTCTGCGAGTTTTAAGGCTTGCGAGTTCAATAGTGACTTGCGAGTTTCTATACTTAGAATTTTTTTCTGAGAAATTTTCAAAACTGTAATATGGCCTTTAATAGGGAAAATTTTTTCTCTAGGGGCCCCCGTGCTAAGTCTGCGGAGGGGGACATAATTCTGATTGTGATCAAAATTCTTGAATTTCGATTTCAAGATTTCTTGTATTTTTGTGATTTCATATTTTGGACTAACGATCAGTTCTAGTTTCTTATTGCATATATTTTTCAAACAGGGTATACAAGATGACTTCCAAAGATGCACTTTCGATTGGTACTGATGTTAAAGCCTCCAGTTCTATTCAAAGGCGAGTATGAACAATGGAAGGACAGATTCTTGGATTTCATAGATCGGCATTCAAATGGAGAGAATATTCTTCTGTCTATCACCGAAGGTCCAATGGCTCCAATAACAGTTCAAGTACCTGATGTTGATTCTTCTGATAGTGAAGATGGGACTGAGGAAAGAGAGCAAAAGATGAAAACAGTGACAGTGGATATTTCTCAATATTCTGAAGATCAGAAAAGCCGATACAAAGCAGATAAACAAGCAAGATCATTACTTCTTCAGAGCATTCCGAATGAGATCTACATCAAGATTGATAGTTACAAAGGCAATGCTAAGACGATGTGGGATCAATTGCAAAAGATGATGATGGGATCCAAGATTGGAAATCAGATGAAAGTGGCAAACTGCATTAATAGTTATGAGGAATTCAAAGCTAAGGAAAATGAAAGTCTGGAAGATACATATGAGAGGTTTGTATTGCTTCTAAATGAGCTGACAAAGAATAAAGTCAAAAAGAAGCAGTTGGAAAACAATGTCAAATTTCTGAGTATCCTACGCCCGGAATGGAAGAAGCATACAAGAAGAATGAAGCAAATGAAGGATTTGAATGAAATTCCTTTACATGAGGTATTTGAGACCTTGAAACAGAATGAAGAAGAGGTTGAAGAGAAAAGAGCTGAGAAGAAGAAGGCAGCACAAGTTCCTGATCCTATTGCCTTAGTAGCTGGAGAGAAGGTGAAAGAAAAGAAAGAGAAGAAAGAGAAGAAAAAGAAGAAAGTTCTTACCAGTTCTGAGTCAGATTCTGTCTCAGATAGTGATGATGGAGAGAATTTGAAACAAGCCATGCTGCTGCTGACCCGTGCATTCCAGAAGAAATTTTACAAGAAGTCGGGATCAAATTCTCAATGCTATTCTTCTTCGAGTTCAAGAACCATGAGCATCGGGAAAAAGTGGAAGGAAAGAGATATGAAGAGAAACGATATGTGGAAAAGAAACCCGATGAGAAGAAGAAGTTTATGAATGACTACTCCGCTGTTGAAAAGCCAGCAACTGAATCAATCAAGTGCTACAACTGCGGCAAGATGGGTCATTTTGCAAAAGATTGTCGAAAGCCGAAAGTTCGCAACTCTCAGTACTATCAGAACAAGTTGCTTTTGGCAAGACAACAAGAAGCGGGTGTCGCTCTAATGGCTGAAGATGAGTTTTGGCTGGATTACTCAGAAGGAGAAGAGGATGACAAGAAAGAAGAAACAGCTCATATCTGTCTCATGGGTAAAGAAGTTAAGGATGACGAGTCAGATGATGAGGCAGTTAATGAGGTATTAAACTTATCTGAAAAAGATTTTATTACCAAAATGGAAACCATGGTGGTTGAGCTACAAAATTTACAAAATAATCTGAAAAAGGAAAAAGAAAGAGTTGTTAAAAACACAAGAAGATCTTTGAGCTTAATACGTCTGTTATTTCAAACAAAGATCTGATTGATTCTTTACGCAAATCTGATTTTGATTCTAAATCTAAAGTAGATTGTTTTGAAAAGAAGATTTCTGAGTTTGAAGGTAAAGTGTCTAAATATGAGTTTGAGAAAAATGAATCTGCACTAACTGTTTATAAACTGCAGGTTGAAAACAAGAATTTGAATAAGAAGGTAAATCGTCTGGAAGCAAAACTTTATGCGAGAGGTCAAACAGATCAAACCATTTTTCTAAATGCACCTAATGAAGAGGCTGATGTTAAAGAGAAATGGGGACTTGGTTTTGAAAACCCCCATTATCTTAAGAAAGCCATCAGAAAACAGCCAGCACTTTATAACTATGATTTTCTTGCTTGTGCTGGTAAACATACTCATTTGAAACCCAAATTTGTTACCAAATTGTCAGACGAAGTTGAGGCCAAAGAAACTGAAAATAGAAAGAATAAAAAGAAAATGCAACTACCGTTTAACTATGTAAAGTTAAATGATAGTTATCTTTCTGAAACACCAAAAGTTCTTTCAAACGATTATTTTGTTAGTTATTCCGCTTCTGAGATGAAGGAAAAACCTGCAATTGCAAAGGTTTATGTTCCTACATCTATTCTTGAAAGCAAAATAGTCGAGCTTGAAAATATTTTATCTGATGAAAAACTTTTGGTTGATATAGAACAAAATGTATTTTCTACAGTTTTAAAGAACACTGTTTTTCAAGTTAAACCAACAAAGTGTTCTAAAGTTTCAAAGGCACCTCAAACTTTCTCTGATAATTCTGATGACTTATTTGAGTCTGCAAATGATTTTTTTAATTCTGATGATGGGTGCATGGAAGAATCTGATATGTTTGATGTCCATTCTAAACTTCCTGATCATTCTACTTATCTTAAAAATGAAAGAGTGTTATCAAGTGATGTTCATATTGGTGAAACATCAACTAAGGTTGGTGAATCAGTTTCTGTAACTGCTGATTACTATGCTCAAGGTAAGAAACATAAGAAACAGCGATTACAGAAACAGAAATACACTGGAACACGAAAGTATACTTAGTCTCGGAAATCTGTTTTTCCTAATAAATCTATATCTTATGTTTCAGATTTAAGGAAGAAAAAGTTGAAAGCTCAATCTGAATGGAGACCAAAACGGAAGGAGGATGAGATAGTCGAATCAGTTTCTGATAATACTTGTATTAGATCAGTGAGTAGTGATACTGATGTGATTGATCAAATTGCTTCTAATAATCAAAACCTTGTAACTTCTTACAAGAGATATTCAATAAAGCAATTGATTCAATTGTCTTCTATTACTACTACATCTTATCCTTATCAGAGAAATGATTTTGCTAATTCTCATAATTCTTCTGATTGGTATGGATCTTATCATGTTAATTCTTCGAGATCAAATGTTTTTCAAAGTTTTCAAAAGAACAGAGGATCCATTTTCAAGTGGATACCAAAATCTTGTGTTAATCCGTTAGGGCCCGTTTTTAAATGGGTACCTAAAATTGTTATTGCCTGATTTCTCTTGCAGACCCGGCATATGTGGTACTTGGATAGTGGATGTTCCAAGCATATGACTGGGCAAAAAGCTTTATTGTCTAACTATATAAAGAAATTCAGTGGCAATGTCAGATTTGGGAACGATCAGCTTTCACCTATCTTAGGATATGGTGACATCATTCAAGACAACATAACGATAAGTAAGGTGAGTTATGTCGAAGGCTTGGGGCACAACTTATTTAGCATCGGTCAATTATGTGATAAAGGGTTAGAGGTCAACTTCAAGTCTAAGAGTTGCTCGGTTCGTACTGAAGATGGAACAGAACTCTTATCTGGAAATCGAAAGACCAACCTCTACACCATCAATTTGTCCAAAGTTCAAATTGACAGTCAAGTATGCTTATTGTCAAAAGCTTCACAACAACAAAGTTGGCTCTGGCATAGACGTCTATCTCATTTGAACTTTCGTTACATCAACAAGCTGGTTCGTGGAAAATTGGTAAAGGGACTTCCTGAGCTTAAATACGAGAAAGAACACTTATGCGCAGACTGTGAGAAGGGTAAGATGAAGAGAGTCGCTCACAAACCAAAGCCTGAACCAAGCACTAGTTCTCCGTTAGAACTGATACACATGGATTTATGTGGACCAATGAGAACTCAGAGTTTGGGTGGTAAGAAATATGTGTTGGTAATTGTGGACGATTACTCGAGATACACGTGGGTCAAATTTCTTCGTTCAAAAGATGAGACACCGGAAGTTCTCATTACTTTCTTAAAGACGACTCAGGTGAAAATGCAGCGACCAGTCAAGTTTCTTCGTACTGACAACGGCACAGAGTTTAAAAACAAAATTGTTGAAGAATATCTCAAATCCGTCGGGATATCACATCAGTATTCTGCTGCTAGAACGCCTGAACAAAATGGAATAGTCGAAAGGCGAAATCGAACGCTAGTCGAGGCCGCTCGGACTATGCTTAGCCAATCGGACTTACCTCTATTCTTGTGGGCATAAGTTGTGTCGACTGCATGCCATACTCAAAATCGTTCTATGATACACCGCCGTTTTCAGAAGACTCCATATGAGTTGATCAACAACAGAACACCAACTATCAAATATTTTCACATATTTGGGTGTAAATGTTTTGTGCTTAACGACAGAGAGAGTCTGAATAAATTCAGTGCTAAGGCGGATGAAGGTATCTTTATCGGTTATTCTTCAACATCTGCAGCATATCGTGTTTATCTGAAGAAGTCAAAGAAAGTTGTCGAGAGCGTCAATGTCACATTTGATGAAGATATGGCTTCTGATCATCTCAGTTTAGAACCCGTTATTATTGGAGTGTTAGCTTCTGGGCAGATCAGTCCAGAACCTGTTTCTACAGCGAAAGATTCGGATAACGCTTCTACATCTACTTCACATTTAACTGATTTAGATTTGTTATTTGAATTCTTTTTTGATGAGTTTCTCGGGTCTAATATACCTAAATCTGCTGTGACTGAAAGGTCTGAAGATATAAGTTGTCATCATCCAGTCACTTCAGATGTTATAACTGAACAAGCATCTCCAGTTCAGACAGAAACTCATATTCCTATTGTTACTCCTACAGTTGAAGATACACAAGTTAATGTTGAGCCAGAAGTAACTGTTTCAGTTGGGTGTACTACTTTGTCTACTCAACAGCCTGAATCTGTTGTTCCAACTGATACTTCTGCATATGAACCTTCAACTGAAAACCCCCCTCTTGTTATTCAAACTGAAGATTCTGAAAGTGGATTTCTAGATGATGATCATATTCAAAATTCATCTACTCCACTCCCTCATGAGCATCGCTGGACCAAAGAGCATCCATTACATCAAGTAATTGGAGATCTCAACAAGCCTGTACAGACTAGGTCAGTGACACTTAACCAATGTATGCATGATTCGTTCCTCAGCAAGATTGAGCCAACACGAGTATCTGAGGCTCTTGATGATTCGGACTGGGTATCTGCAATGCAAGAAGAGATCAATCAGTTTGAAGCCCTAAAAGTTTGGAGACTAGTTCTTAAACCGGAGGGTAAAACCGTGATCGGAACTAAGTGGGTATTCAAGAATAAAAAGGATGAAGATGGTGTCGTCATCAGAAACAAAGCTAGACTTGTTGCCAAAGGCTACCGCCAAGAGGAAGGCATAGATTATGATGAGACGTATGCTCCAGTAGCGCGTATCGAGGCGATTAGAATGTTTTTAGCCTACGCAGCTCATAAGAACTTCACAGTCTTTCAGATGGATGTGAAAACAGCTTTTCTGAACGGCATTCTTAAAGAGGAGGTGTACGTGTCTCAACCAGAAGGGTTCATCAATCCAGATAAGCCAGATCATGTATATATCTTGGACAAAGCCCTTTATGGATTAAAACAAGCCCCTCGAGCCTGGTATGACGTCTTATCCAAATTCTTGGTCAAGTCTGGTTTCTCTAAAGGTAAGATCGATACCACTTTATTCATAAAGAAGGAAAAAGCTGATATTATTTTTATTCAGATCTATGTTGATGATATAATATTTGGTTCTACTAATCCAAAATATTGCAAAAACTTTTCTAACCTCATGGTGTCACGTTTTCAAATGAGTATGATGGGAGAGATGAATTTCTTTCTCGGATTACAAGTTAAACAGTTTTCTACGGTGATTTTCATAAATCAATCTAAGTACATTTTGGATATTCTTCGGAAGTACAAAATGGAAAATTGTAAACCAATTGGAACCCCGATGGCACCAGGTACTAAGATCCACACTGATCCTTCGGGTAAAAGTGTTGATGTTAGAAACTATAGAGGTATGATAGGATCGTTAATGTATCTTACATCAAGTAGACCAGATATTATGTTTTCAACATGTTTATGTTCTAGATATCAAGCTGCTCCCAAAGAATCCCATTTGGCTGCTGTCAAACGGATTTTTAGATATCTGAAGGGCACTGCAGACCTTGGTTTGTGGTATCGTAAAGATACTGGGTTTCAACTGACTGCATATTCAGATGCAGATCATGCAGGTTGCATGTTGGACAGAAAGAGTACTTCTGGTCACGTTCAATTTCTTGGAGACAAGCTCGTTAGCTGGGCTTTAAAGAAACAGTTATGCGTCTCCACATCGACTGTTGAAGCAGAGTATGTAGCTGCTGCAAGTTGCTGCTCTCAAGTCTTGTGGATGCGAACACAGCTACGAGACTATGGATTCAAATTTGATAAAATTCCAATATATTGTGACTCGAAGAGTGCAATAGCCATATCTGATAATCCTGTCCTGCATACGAAAACCAAACATATTGATGTCAGGTATCATTTTATAAAAGATAATGTAGAAAAAGGAACAATTGAACTTTATTTTGTAAAAACAGATTATCAGCTTGCAGATTTATTTACCAAACCCTTAGATGAAAAGAGATTTAATTTTCTTGTCTCTAAGCTTGGTATGTTAAATCTTAAGACGTAATCGGTTGTTACCTACTAAAGTTACGAATTGTTATTTTTCATCATTTTCTTTATTTTTTTTCTCTTTTCTGAAAGATATCTGCACTTTATTTGTTTGCTCATGATCTCAGGGGGAGTTAGAGAAGATTTTAGATTATCTACATTCATTTGAGGGGGAGCATAACTAATTTCTGCATTATACTTAACTGACAAAATTTTTGTGATGCATGATTTTAGGGGGAGCTTATAAGTCAAAAGGAGTATGACTATGATTTCTGATTACTTCAAATCAGAACTCGTACATTAAAAGTTTTATTGCTTTATGTCATTTACATTTGAATAAATTTTGTGAATAAATTTTGACTAGACTTTGAGACTTATGCAGGATGAGAGAAGCTGACACGATCATATCTAAATGACGACAGCTTGACTTTCTGAGATTTAAGATTGCTCGAAAAGGTAAATATCTTATCTTAATCTCAAATGTATCTGAAAGAAGGACAACTTTCAGGTATAGAAAACATGTTCTTAAATGTTCAAACCATTTCCTGATTTTTAAACAGATTTTATAATTTGGAAGTGTGATTTTAAATGTTTTCATTTTATTTTTTTTGTGATTAATTGATAAACAAACCGTGTGTTTCCAAAGATAAATACTTGCGTATTGTCTTTTCTATATACTTTCAAGTATTCACACACACCGGTTTGATTTTGTTCAACATGTTCTTACCATGTCTCTAAATTGGAACAATTTTTCTTCGATGGTAAGACACTCCGCTTGTATTCAAAGAATTTTGAGCGATATTTCATTTCGAAACGGTCATTTCAAGAATGTCTATATTTTGTTTCGTATAGACAAATATCAATTATTCTTGACCATAAGCTTTAATTGCTATATCATTCATTTCTGATCATTTTCATACAATGTCAGATTTTCAAACAAGTCTTTTGCATTCATATTCATTCATTCAATATACTTGTTTGAAAATATTTCAATGTTTAAAAAATGCTCAAATCTTCATGATTATATTTTATGAGCATATATTCATCTGATATTTGTATATGAGCTTTAACTGATAAAGTTAAACCATTTGAGCAACTCATGCTTTATAGGTAATATGGGTTCTTTGTGCTAGGAATTAACTAAACTTCTATGGATTCACGTTAACCAGTGTTTCCTACCCATGAAGTTAATCCTTTAGTGATTGACTGTGAGGAGTCTAAAATAAATGAGTGTGGGTGTGATGAGGTAAAATGGAAAAGAGAGTTTGGTTAGTTGTGAGCTTAGTGATAAAAAGAAAGAGGGTGTGAGATCAGAGTAAAAGAATATCAAACTCTGCACCAAATACTTTCTGAGTCGGGCAGCCACATTACTAATGTTTCACAATTTCTTTAGTGAACATTATTGAAACAGGCAAATAGCCCATGCCAACTCTTGCTTAATACCCCACCAACCACTCATTTTCTTCTCAAAAAGAAGATGTTTCATATTTTCAAGGGGATGCAGCATATTATCTATCTGGTTTTCATTTGGAAAATCTGGATATTGAAACAGAAGGAAGTCTGCCCCACCTTCGCACTTCAATCATGCACAATTGAGTCAGTGTTTATCTACTGTTGTCTCAGTGGTTTACACAACTTTGAGCCTTATTAAAAAGCAATCATCGTGTTTAATTCTTTCTACACGTGCACGTACACACAAGGAATTTGTTTTCTTGTCATAACATTCATAGAAATTGCCTTTGTGGTATTTCGATGATTGGATGGAAGCCCTGGGGGAGTGAACATCAAAAAGCTCCTTTATATTGTGTATTCGTTACACACAGTGACTTTGTGTTACTGACAGGCATTTTAACTGATTCATTTGTTGATTCAGGTGTTACATTCCTATTTTGTCTAGATTTGAAAAGATCTGGATGAATACATTGTTCAAATTGGCAATGAATCAGAGGCTCCGTTGGAAAGTTCAGAATGGTCAAATGACATTTCTTGGGAGAAAAGTTTTGATGATATAGATGCTCAAATCATCAAAAAGGGGGAGATGATATCAAGAAATGTTAAAGTTTTGAAGTTTGTGGGAGATGATATCAAGAAATGTTAAAGATTTGAGAGATGATTTTTTCAGAAATGTTCAAGTCAGAAAAGTTCAAAGTAAAGATTTGAAAACTTGAAGATGATCAAAGAATTTCTGAAGATGTGCTGATTTTTGAGAAATTTTCTTTGAAGATTATTTGCTGAAAGCAATTCGAGCTGACTCCGAAGATAATTTCTTTCCAATGTCTGAAAGCATTTCGTGAGAGTTTTTGGGGAGATTGTTCATCTTTTTGAAGATACTTTTGGAAAGAAGATTATTAAAGAAAAAGGGGAGATTGTTCAGACACGGATTAAAGTGAAGACTTAATTGCTAGATCTTTCAACAATGATCTTGAATCCAAAGGGGGAGATTGTTAGAGCATAAATCTGTTGGATACAAGATCAAGCATTTTGAAGGTCAAAGTTGAGAAAGTCAAAGCTGCAAAAGTCAAATCTCATTAAAAGTCAAAGTCTCTTAATAAAAGTCAATGTAGTTGTATTTGTTGTTTTCTTTGTATTAGTAGTAGTATAAATAGATTTGTTCTTGTAATTAGTAAGTACGATTTTAGAAGACATATTGTAATATCATAATTGAGAGAGAGAGAGAGTTCTAGAGAGAGAAAGTGTAAATTGAGAATTAAAGAGTAATCAAACAGGTAATTCAATTGTTTAATCTTGTTTGTTTGATTGTTTTGTATTAGAAACTAGAATCTGGAACACACAATATATATATATATATATATATATATATATACAGAGAGAGAGAGCAAATTTTTGTTAGGAAACGTTTCCACGGTTTGTATTTGATTTGTCCTCTCTCTCTCTCTGCATATAATATTATATATGTATGTATATAGGCGAAGAATCGTGTGGGAAGTTGAGTTAACATGAGAAGCGTGAGAAGTGGATTTGAACCCTTGATCACTTATAATCTCAAGCCACCCATGAATCACGCTTAATCTGGTGCATCTCATCCTAATGTGCGTCCAACGTTTGATAACCACTTCTCACGCTAACTTAACTCCTCACTGGAACCCAACTATATATATATATATATAGGGGGGATCCAAGGACTGATGTAGTGTAAAATTAGGACGGTGTAACACCCTAAAAATAGAGATAACAAAAATCCGAAAAACGGACATAAGGTATACTAAAATTGCCATAGCAAGAGCCTCCCAAAAAGGGGAAATATATAAATAACCTGTTTAATCACAATTTGTAATTTAAACAGACAATAAAATAACAACCAACTAATCTAATTTCTACACCTAGAAAAGATATTACAAAAAGGGTTGTCATCTATAAGCCAACGGTTCAATCCCAAGAGAAGTAGCGTCCAAGTGCAAAATCCCCAAGCTCTCACCCAAAGCATCTAAACCTGCTTAGGAACGGTGCCGCTAGAACCTGAGATACACATCGACGCCAAACAAGTGTTAGGCCAAAAAGCCTAGTGAGTTGAACAATAATAAGCATGCATGATCAGTTACAATTCTTACCAGCAGTTAACCAGAGTTCAATATATGTGGAGTCAATAGGGGAGACCCATAGCACCAATCAAGTTCCACCTAAAGAGTCGATATACCTTGATGCCATCTACCAAGAGACATCTGAAAGGCCCGGCACACCCGAGGACTATACCAAAGAAAATTCCTCGAATGGCGGAGGTCTAAGCACATACCATCACAGTGACGCCCAAGACTACATCCTCCTAGTGTCTACTGACTTGGTTCGTCCAACATAATTTATAGGAGGTCTTGAGGTATATTTCAACCAACACATTTCGATACCAACCATGGGTACAATGTTACCATCCTAACACATAAGTCCATTATGAGACCCAAATACCAACATAATCAAGGTTTAGACATTTAATCACCAAAAAGGCATTCCAGGTAGAATTTATCATCTACTATAATCCATACATCCCAAATCATGCTAAGATATCCAATATATACATTCATGGAGTTAATACCAAATACCCGATCAATAAAGTAAAACATGGCATTTCACACAAAATCACATTCCCAACTTTTCTTCATAATCAAATCCCACATACTTGAACATATAGAGATAAATAACAACAATTAGAAGAATATGATGTGTATCTAGTTTTAACAAAGGTTAGTAAACTCACTATCTAGGTTTTGAACCAAAACCTAGAAAAGATGAAAACCCTAGAAGTTTCCCAAAGATGGATTTTGTCAGGATCGAATTCTTAACAAGAATAAAGTCTCAGAAACAATATCAAAGAAGTTGCGGAATAACACTTTGATATTCAATGAAACAGTAAACAAACAGTATATAATAAACACTTTGCAAACTTGTATTAAAATCACAAGATTACACACTCAACCTCAATCTTGAAGAACAAACTCTTTCAAGACGAATTCTACTTCTCTAGAATTAGGAACTATGCCTTGAGGTTGATTCTCTCTAAAAAACTTAGAATGAAAAAAATCTATTAATCTATTAATCTGTCAATCTATACATATACTAAACAAAAAGATAATTACAAATAAATAAAATATCTTCAGTATATCTTCCATGAATATCCTCAGAATATCCTTGTTTATCTTTACCCACGATCTCTTCATCATTATCTTCTCATTACCTTATAAGCAGCATTAACATCATTAACTTCTGGCAGCATTAACTACTAAGCAGCACTAACCACTAGCAGTACTAACTAGCTAAGCAGTACTAACTTTGTTCAAGCAGCACTAACTTTGACTAGCAGTATTAATTCTACTAGCAGTAGTAATACTCAGCAGTATTAACTTTGAAGTCTTCTAGCAGTAGTAATTTAGAACTAGAAGCATTAACCATACTTGAGAATTTCTGAATTTCCCAACAATCTCCCCCTAACTTGACTTTTAGGAAGAGAAGTCAAGTTCTTCAGATGCTCCCAAAATACCATTCTTCAGATCCCTATATCAACATTTAGCCCCAAACTTTGATTGATCATTCTCTGAATCAGATATTTGGCCATTTCTGAGTTTTCAACACATCCAAGCTTCTTCTTCAGCATTGCATGAAGCTTAAGTCTGCTGTGATTGTATACTCTATCCACTAGGAAGTATTCTATGTGATTTCTATCCAAAGTCACTGCATATACTCCACTAGTTTCATATAGAGTCCAATTTGTGACTGCTTGAAACACATTTCTTATGACATGCTCCACTTCTTCAGGTTTGAACATCATACACAGATACTCCATCACCAGTTTTGTAATTGAAATCCCTGGAGCTTTTAACTGATCTGCATACAACTTCATCCCTATTTCAAACATTTCTTCTATATCAGACCTAGAGCATGTTCTGACAATCTTGGCCCAAGTGTTGAATACCTCATACTTATCATCCTTCCTCTTGAGTCTGATATACTCCTTTCCATCCACTGTCAGTGTATCCCAGTGAATAACTTCAGGAGGCTTTATACCAACAGGTTCTGCTGAAATTGGTTCAGGAACTTTGTCCATCACTACCATGTACATCTTTAAATCATCAGTACTTGAAGATTCTTTCTTTTCAGATGACTCAGGTGCCCCTTTTTCTTCAGCAACCTTCTCAGCCTCTCCTTCAGCTATTCTAGGCTTCTTGGTTAACTTTCTCCTTGCCATCATCTTGGTTCTCTTTAAAGTCCTTAGACTTTCACCCAGAGTGGCTTCTTTCTTTGGTGGTGTTTCTTGCTCATCTGGAAAAGGTTTTTCTATCATGAAATCATTGCTTTCTTTCATTCTCTTCTCCATCTCCACCCTGGCAGTTTCATTCTCTTGAAGCTTGGTCATTTCAGAATTGTACAGCTCCTTGATCTGTTCAAATGTCATCTTGGAGAACATCTCCTTTCTGACTCCTATAGCACCCTTGAGAAAAATTATCATCTTGTTTCTCTCTTGAGTACCAAGGAAAGTCTTTGAGGGTTTTCTCTTCTTTGCAGCTGTTTTTATCACCACAGATTTCTTCAAAGATGCTGCTTTCTTCTGTGCAAGTTCAGTTGCCAGGCTTTGTTGATAGGCTTCATTCAGTTCAGCAGCTAGAGCCTTTGCCATCTCCCTGTCCTTTTCAACCTGAACTCTTTCTTCCTTTTCAATATCAGCCTGCATCTTCCTGGCCAAGGCTTCATCTGATTCAACCAACCTTTGCTTTTTGACTGGTTGATCAGATTCCACCATTTTTGCTTTTCCTTTGTCTTTGTTCATTACCTTCTTACTGTTATCTTTCTTGATCACTTCACCTTGTTCTTTGATGACTACTCCTTTGGTCTTTGAAGTGACCTTGGGAGTATCATGCTTGGCTTTAAGTAAGGTTTCTGCAATCTCAAGGTCTGTTAATACTTCTTTCACTGTTTCTGCTGCTTGTTTAATTTCAGCAGTATTAACCATTTCTGCTTCTTTACTTGAACTAGCAGTATTAATGGTTTCTACTGCTTGCTCTGTTGTTACTGCTGCTTCTTGTGTTTCTATTTCTGTTTCTGCTGCTTGCTCCCCCTCAACATCATGTTTTACTCCATCAAGCCCCCCCTTATCTGTGACTTCTTCCATGTTACACTCCCCCTTTTTGGGAGCATCATCCCCTGATTTCCTTCTCCTTAGCACAAATTGTCTTTTCTTCTTTTTGTGGACTAGCTTAATCACCAATTTCTTGAGTTTGGTAATTTGCACTTGTTGTGACAGGATTACCAGCTTCATCTCTTCAATTTCTTTTCCTTGTTTGAGAACATCTTGGTTGATGTTGCCCATTGTTTCCATCAATTCATAGTAAGAATATCTGTCCTCACCCTCTTCAGAAGTGTTATCCTCTTTTGAAGGATCATTGGATCTTTTTGTAGTGGAAGTCTTCTGCCTAGCAGAAGCACTATCCACCCCCTTGGTTTCTTGGCACCAGGGACCTTTGAATGATTGCTCATTCAAAGTTGCCATGGGGAAGGTCTTATGTATTTTACCACTGACCTCCTCTGAACTAGCAGGAGTAGTGGCAGCCTTCTCTCCCATATGCTCTTCCTCCTCCTCAGAGAGCACCTCCTTTGGGTTGGGAGACACCCTTGTGGGTTCCCTGTAGATATTATCTAAGGGAGAATCCTCCCTTAGAGGGCTTAAAGGCTTAGGGGTTGATGGTACAAGAAGGGAAGGAGCCTTCTTTACCTGTTTCCTTTTGTAAGTATGGGTTATTGGTGAAGTTGGTTTATCAAGAAGAGACTGGGGAATTGATTTAGAGTGGGAAGGTTGGGATTGGCTAGCAGTGGGTTGGTCTAATGGGGGCCTTGACCCTGCTGCCATACCTTCATCAGTTTGGGACACCACCATCATTGTAGAGAACAATGGGGTGTCAACTCCTTCCGAGTCCAGAGGGGATCTTTTCATGTTTGAAAAGACCTTACCTTTGGGAATTTTTGGTACATATACCCCATCAAAATGAGGTATATCCGTCAATTCATGGTTAATAACTTCTTGGACAAACCTGGGGTACATATAAAAGCTCTTTTTACTTCCCAGGTTTGAGACAAGATCATTAAAAATCATTTGTGAAAAATTATACTTTCTGGCAGTGGCTAAGCAAACCAAAGCATAAGCAATGGTGCTACTGAACTCACTCCATCCAGTAGTCTTTTTAGATATACAGTGCATAAGGATATGGACAAAGAAACGCCATTGGGGTGAAATTTTGGCTTTTGAGAACTTGAACACACCCAATGGGCCTCCATACCCCATTCTTGTAAGAGTAGAAAACAGTTCATCATTAGAGATAGAAGTTATACCAGAGTGTTGGGAACTGAAGATGTGAACAAGTCTTTAATGCTGCTAGTTCTGAATTACTACTGCTAGAAGACTTCAAAGTTAATACTGCTGAGTATTACTACTGCTAGTAGAATTAATACTGCTAGTCAAAGTTAGTGCTCTTGAACAAAGTTAGTACTGCTTAGCTAGTTAGTACTGCTAGTGGTTAGTACTGCTTAGTAGTTAATGCTGCTAAGACCAAGTTAATGCTGCTTGAAGAAGTTAATGCTGCTGAGCATAGTTAGTGTTGCTTATGACTTGAAGATCCGGATGGAAAGGATGACAGCTGGAAAGAATCAAGATATTCATGGAAGGCTTGAAGATAATGATGGAAGATATACTGAAGATATTTTATTTTGTAATTATCTGTTTGTTCAGTATATGTACAGATTTGATAGAATAGTTTAAAAGAATTAATTCATTTATTCTAAGTTTTAGAGAGAATCAACCTCAAGGCATAGATCCTAATTCTAGAGAAGTAGAATTCGTATTGGTGAGCTTGTTCATCAATATTGAGGTTGTGTGTTTAATCTTGTAACTTCAAGCATTCAATACAAGTTTACAAGTTGTTGATTATATACTGTTTTGGTTTACTGTTTTATTGAATATCAAAGTGTTATTCCGCAAACTTCTTTGATATTAGTTTCTGAGAATTTATTCTTGTTGAGAATTCGATCCTGACAAGTGGTATCAGAGCCTAATTCCCTCAGAAACATCTATTCTTTCATTATGGAAAACTTTGCAGAATCAAACAGTACTCTGGTCTCTAAGGTCCCAATGCTCAAACCCAGTGAGTTTGACATGTGGAAGATCAGGATCAGACAATACATTCTTCTCACTGACTTCTCAATGTGGGATATCATTGAGAATGGTCCTTCTGAAGCAGGAAGGATTGGACCAGATGGGAAAATACCTCCACCAAAGACAGATGGTGAGAGGAAGATCAGACAGACAGAGATGAAGGCCTTAAGCACTCTGCTCTTGGCAATCCCCAATGAATATAAGCATCAATTTTGCAATTGCACTGATGCTCAGATTCTCTGGAATGCTCTAGAGAAAAGATTTGCTGGCACTAAAAGCATCAAAAGAAATCAAAGAGATGTTCTAAAACAGCAGTATGAGAACTTCACTTCTTCAAAGAATGAGTCTATGACTCAAACTTTTGATAGGTTCAACAAACTCATTGGTGAACTGGCTACTGTAGGGGTGAAGATGGAGCAAGATGATATCAACAGGAAGTTCCTCAGATCTCTTGGGGATGAATGGACTATGTACACTGTCTCATATAGACAGAGTGACAATCTGGAAGAGAAGGAACTTGATGATCTATATAATGATCTAAGAGTTTTTGAAACTGAGGTAGAATCCAAGAAAAAGCCCACTGGTTATATCCACAATGCTGCACTTCTTTCAACATCTACTGATACTACTGCTAACCCTGAAGCAGTTAGTACTGCCAGTGGAGTAAATTCAGAAAAAGGCACTGGAACTATCTTTGAAGCCTTTTTGTCCAGTCATAGCAACAATTCTTTGATTAATGATGATCTGGATCAACTTCACCCTGATGACCTGGAGGAGATGGACATTAAATGGCAGATGGCCATGTTATCTATGAGGGTGAAGAAGTTTATTAAAAGAACAGGAAGGAACAACTTCTCTCAAAGAAGAGAAGATGGAGCTAGTTTTGACAAGACTAAGGTGGAGTGCTATAAGTGTCACATGAAAGGACACTTTGCTAGAGAATGCAGGAGTGTTGGTCCAAACAACAACCACCAACAAGCTCAGAATGGAGGCCAACAAGTTCAGAATGGAGGCTACAATCAAAACAAGAATCCTGCTCAAGCCCTTGTTTCTCAACAAGGAATGGGATTTGACTGGAGTGATCAAGCTGAGGAAGCCATTCAGAATCAAGCTCTTATGGCAGAAGTATCTGATCTCCCCTCTGAGGTAATTTCTAATATTTGCACTCAATCTTGCATAGACATTGTCAAAAGATACAGGGATCACAATCAAAGTATGTGTGATGACCTCAAAAGACTGGAAAAGGACAGAAGAGATTATGTGTTGATAGTAGAGAGATTTGAAGAGAAAATCAAAGGCTTTCAAGCTAATGAACTTCAACACTCTTATGACACAAACTATTGGAAGTGGGAAAAGAATGAGTTAGAGACCAAACTGTCTAAGTCCTTAGAAGAAAATGATAGGCTGAAAGAGGAACTGTCTAAAGTTAAGCTTGACATAGAAAAGTTTTCATATGCTTCAAAAGCAATGGACTCTCTTCTAAAGGCTCAGATTCATGATAAGATGAAGCCTGGTATTGGATGCAACAATACACCTCCTCCTTACAAAAACAACTATATCTCTCCTACTTCAGACTTGTTAGAAACCAAGGAGAAAAAGGACTTGTCTGAGGAAGCTTTTAAGATAGATCCTTTGGATGAGGTAGTAGTTAAGGATTTGACTAAGAAAGAAGCCAGTGAGAATAGGGATAATGCTGTAAGTAAAGAGATACCATTAGAAAACACCATTATCACCAATGAGGGATGTGGGAAAATCTGGGTTAAGTCTAAGGAGATAGAGAAGACCAAAGCAAAGGATAACAAGGTCCATTACAAACAAACCACGGTTGTGAATCCTGGATCTTGTAAACAGTGTGCTTGCAATAAAGATAAGAGCCTAAATTCTGGTATAAAAAGAGGTAATCAAAGAAACTGGAATAATCAATGGGCTCAGAAACAAGGAGTTGATCTGAATAAAATCAATAGACCAAAACCTTGTTTCATATGTGGCAAGTTAAATCATTTGGCTAAGTATTGCTTCTTTAACCCTATTAATCAACAGATGAACTTTCAAAGATTTGTGCAAAAACCTGTTGGTTATAGGAAGGCTGGAAAGAAACATGTGATGAAGAAATCTGTTGAAAGTAAAGGTCCCATGAAGAAAAAGTTTTTAAAAGAAAGTATTAAAATGTGGGTGCCTAGAAGCACTAAAACTGTTAGTACTGCTGACAGGGATAGTGCTGCTGGAAGTATTACTGCTGCTACTAGTGTTAGTACTGCTGAAAATATTAATGCTGCTAATACTATTAGTACCTTTTCAAAGGTTAATACTGCCAACACAGTTACTGCTGCTAACACAGTTACTACTTCTAACCAGGTTAGTACTGCTAAGCATGCAAGTGCTGCTAAGGCAGTTGGTACTTCTAAAACCAGTACTGCTTCTAGCAAAAATGTTTCCAAGCCTATTATTGTGACAAAGTACTCCAAGAATGAGGAGTTAAAGTTCAAAAATCTTGTCAAGAAAGAATGCAAGTATTTTGATGAGAAAGGGGTAACCAAGACCACTTTGGCTTGGGTTCCTAATTCATACTAATTGATTTATCTTATGTGCAGGGCAACCAACAGCTCAAGGGAAAGAGCATTTGGCATGTTGATAGTGGTTGCTCTAGGCACATGACAGGTAACATGTCATGCCTTCAGGATTTCAAGCATATCAATGGAGGAAATGTTGCTTTTGGAAATGATCTTACTGGAGGTAAAATAAGTGGCAAAGGTAATGTCACAAAAGGTAAGATGACATTTGAAGATGTCTACTATGTTGATCAGTTGAAGTACAACCTGTTAAGTGTATCACAGGTTTGTGACAAACAACATAGTATATTATTTACAAATACTGAGTGTATGATCCTTGCTCCAGGGTTCAAGGTAGTTGATGAAAGCATGATACTACTTAGAACTCCAAGAAAGGACAATGTATATTGTCTAGATATGGAAAATGTTGTTAGTGATTCATCTCTGAACTGTCTTGTCTCAAAAGCTTCTGAGGATGAATCCTCTCTATGGCACAGAAGGATGTGTCACATGAATTTCAAGACTATGAACAAACTTGTTAAAAACAACCTTGTAAGAGGAGGTTACCTTCAAAAGTCTTTTCATGTGATGATCATTGTGTTGCTTGTCTTAAAGGCAAACAGCACAAAACTTCTCATAAGACCAAAGAGTTAAATTCCATTTCTTCTTGTCTCCAGTTATTGCATATGGATCTGTTTGGTCCTACAAATGTTATGAGTATAGGCAAGAAATCTTATTGCTTGGTTATTGTTGATGATTACTCCAGATTTACTTGGGTATATTTTCTAAGGACTAAGGATGAGACAAGTGGACTGATCAAATCCTTTATCCTAAGAATTGAAAACCAAACTAATCAAAAAGTAAAAGTCATTAGATCAGATAATGGGACTGAATTTAAAAATCTTGATCTAAACACCTTTTGTGAAGAGAAAGGCATTGAGAGACAATATAGTGCCCCTAGGACTCCTCAACAAAATGGAGTAGCTGAGAGGAGAAATAGGACACTAATAGAGGCTGCTAGATCTCTATTGGCTTATTCAAAATTGCCAATTACCTTCTGGGCTGAAGCAGTTAATACTGTTTGTTATGTCCAAAACAGAGTTCTAGTAGTCAAGCCAAAGAACAAGACCCCATATGAGCTTTTAAATAAAAGAAAACCATTTATTAGATTTTTCAAACCTTTTGGGTGTCCTTGTACTATTCTCAATACCAAATCTCACTTAGGTAAGTTTGATAGCAAAGCAGATGATGGATTTCTTGTTGGTTACTCATCTCAGAGTAAGGCTTACAGAGTCTTTAACTCTTCTTCTAGAATAATTGAAGAAAGTGACAATGTCAAATGCAATGAGAACACACCAAATCCAATTAGGTCTGGTCCTCAGTGGCTATTTGACATTGATTCACTAACTAACTCTTTTGGTGTCAGTAGTGATGATTATGCAGGATCAGGGAGTGTAGGATCAGGAACTACACAAGTTCAAGACAGTTTATCTCAATCTGTGATCTTTCCCATACCCACAGTGGATCCTATTGAAAACTGTGAAAAGGAACCATCTACTGAACCAAGTCAGAATGAAGAAGAAAGTAGAGATGAGGAGACTCAAGTCAATAAGGAATCAGAAGTAGCTGCTGAAAACACCTTAGTTGAGTTGAATGACTCAAATCTAGAGGTGGTACTTAATGAAGAACCTAATCATCACACCAGAATTCAAAATAATCATCCTCCACAACTGGTAATAGGAGATATATCCTCTCCTATGATGACTAGAAATCAAAGCAGGCTACAAGAATTGCAAGATCAACAGCATACAGTGCTTTCTTGCTTTTTATCCCAGCTTGAGCCTAAGAAGGCACATGATGCTATGAAAGAATCTAGTTGGATAGAAGCAATGCAAGAAGAGCTATTGCAATTCAAACTGCAAGATGTTTGGGATCTGGTAGACCTTCCTAAAGACCAAAGAGCAATAGGAACAAAATGGGTCTTCAGAAATAAGAGAGATGAAAGAGGTATTGTGATAAGAAATAAAGCAAGGCTGGTGGCTCAAGGGTATACACAAGAAGAGGGAATAGACTATGATGAAGTGTTTGCACCAGTGGCCAGGATAGAAGCAATTAGATTATTCCTGGCTTATGCTTCTTATATGAAATTCAAAGTCTATCAAATGGATGTGAAAAGTGCATTTCTTTATGGCTCAATTGAAGAAGAAGTATATGTCTGTCAACCACCAGGGTTTGAAAACCCAAGCTATCCAGACAGGGTATACAAATTGAAGAAAGCACTTTATGGACTGCATCAAGCTCCAAGAGCATGGTATGACACTCTGTCATCCTATCTCTTGGAAAATGGTTTTGAAAGAGGAGTCATTGATAAGACTCTATTTATCAAAAGAAATAAGAAGGATATCTTGCTGGTCCAAATCTATGTTGATGATATCATTTTTGGATCCACAAGAGACAACATGTGCAAGGAGTTTGAGGATCTAATGCATCAAAGGTTCAAAATGAGTTCCATGGGGGAACTTACTTTTTTTCTTGGACTCCAAGTTCAACAGAAGTCAGATGGAATCTTTATCTGTCAGTCCAAGTATGTGCAGGATATTCTAACCAAGTTTGGTTTCTCAGATTCAAAACCTGCCAGCACACCTATGTAGACACACAAGCAGATAACAGCAGATCTTGAGGGGGAGGATATGGATGTTCATCATTATAGATCCATCATTGGCTCTCTCATGTATCTTACAGCCTCTAGGCCATATATAATGTTTCCAGTCTGTGTATGTGCAAGATTCCAAGTTAGGCCAAAGCAATCTCACTATCAAGCTGTCAAGAGGATATTCAGATATCTCAAAGGGCAACCCAGATTGGGACTTTGGTATCCTCATGACTCATCCTTTGACCTACTTGCATACTCAGATAGTGATCTAGGTGGAGCAAACTTGGACAGAAAATCTACTTCTGGAGGATGTCAGTTTTTGGGTGCAAGACTAGTTTCTTGGCAGTGCAAGAAACAAACCACAGTGTCCACATCTACAACAGAGGCAGAGTATATAGCAGCTGCAAGTTGCTGTTCTCAAGTCTTATGGATTCAAAATCAAATGTTGGACTATGGGGTAACCTTTCTACACACTCCAATTTTTATTGATAACAGCAGTGCTATTAGCATTGTGAATAATCCAGTCAAGCACTCAAAGACAAAGCACATTGAGATCAGGTATCACTTCATAAGAGACTGTAATGAAAAGAAACTTATTCAAGTTGTAAAGGTTCATACTGACAACCAGTTTGCTGATCTATTCACCAAAGCCTTTGATGTGGGTAGATTCACTTTCTTGGTAACAAGTGTGGGAATGATCAACTCTGAATAAACTCCTTATCAAAAAGTGATTCAATACCTGTCCATTATGTATTCTTGGTGGTCCTAATCTTTCTTTACAGGGAATTCATAGCAGTCCTCAGTTCATCTTAAGTTGAAAAGAGTAAGCATTGTTAATACTGCCAGTGCATTGTTAATACTGCCAGTGCATTGTTAATACTGCCAGTGCATTATTAATACTGCCAGTGCATTGTTAATACTGCCAGTGCATTGTTAATACTGCCAGTGCATAGTTAATACTGCTTTCAGTTAATACTGCTCTCAGTTAATACTGCTTTCAGTTAATACTACTCGTAGTTAATACTGCTTTCAGTTAATACTGCTAGTAGTTAATACTGCTCTTAGTTAATACTGCTTGTGGTTAATACTGCTTTCAGTTAATACTGCTTTCAGTTAATACTGCTCGTAGTTAATACTGCTCTCAGTTAATACTGCTAGTGGTTAATACTGCTTTCAGTTAATACTGCTCTTAGTTAATACTGCTAGTGGTTAATACTGCTTTTAGTTAATATTGCTCTCAGTTAATACTGCTAGTGGTTAATACTGCTTGTCGTTAATACTGCTCTAGGTTAATACTGCTTATGTCCCGAATACTATAAATACTCTTTGCCCGCCTAAAAGCTCATAACGACTCTTTGAATACTGTTCACTTGCGCTCTAAACCCTTTCTCTCTCAAGTTCAAAGTTTTCAGGCAAGAATCTTCAAGGCCAATGGCATCCATGGCGTTCATAGACGAACACAATGAAATAGCGATGCTCCAAAAGCCAAAACAAGCTGAAGGTTTTCACCAGATAGTCGACTTTCTGAAGTCAAGCCATATTGCCCATGCTCTCACTCTATCTCCTACTATCTTCATAGAGCATCAGAGGCAATTCTGGGCAAATGCCACCATTGTTACTGAGAATGGTGCGCAAATGATCAAAACAAGGGTGTGTGACAAACCCTTGACAGTTACTGAAGAGGTACTTCGCATCAGTCTACGTCTAGACGATGCCTCTGGTATAACTTCTATCTCTAATGATGAACTGTTTTCTACTCTTACAAGAATGGGGTATGGAGGCCCATTGGGTGTGTTCAAGTTCTCAAAAGCCAAATTTTCACCCCAATGGTGTTTCTTTGTCCATATCCTTATGCACTTTATATCTAAAAAGACTACTGGATGGAGTGAGTTCAGTAGCACCATTGCTTATGCTTTGGTGTGCTTGGCCACTGCCAGAAAGTATAATTTTTCTCAAATGATTTTTAATGATCTTGTCTCAAACTTGGGAAGTAAAAAGAGCTTTTATATGTATCCCAGGTTTATCCAAGAAGTAATTAACCATGAATTGACGGATATACCTCATTTTGATGGGGTATATGTACCAAAAATTCCCAAAGGTAAGGTCTTTTCAAACATGAAAAGATCCCCTTTGGACTCGGAAGGAGTTGACACCCCATTGTTCTCTACAATGATGGTGGTGTCCCAAACTGATGAAGGTATGGCAGCAGGGTCAAGGCCCCCATTAGACCAACCCACTGCTAGCCAATCCCAGCCTTCCCACTCTAAATCAATTCCCCAGTCTCTTCTTGAAAAACCAACTTCACCAATCACCCATACTTACAAAAGGAAACAGGTAAAGAAGGCTCCTTCCCTTCTTGTACCATCAACCACTAAGCCTACTAGCCCTCTAAGGGAGAATTCTCCCTTAGAGAATATCCATAGGGAAACCACAGGGGTGTCTCCCAACCCCAAGGAGGTGCTCTCTGAGGAGGAGGTTGAGCATATGGGTACTGAGGCTGCCACTACTTCTGCTAGCACAGAGAAGGAAAGTGGTAACATAAATAAGACCTCCCCCATGGAAACTTTGAATGAGCAATCATTCAAAGGTCCCTGGTGCCAAGAAACCAAGGGGGTGGATAGTGCTTCTGCTAGGCAGAAGACTTCCACTACAAAAAGATCCAATGATCCATCAAAAGAGGGTAACACTTCTAGAGAAGGTGAGGACAGATATACTTACTATGAATTGATGGAAACAATGGGCAACATCAACCAAGATGTTCTCAAACAAGGAAAAGAAATTGAAGAGATGAAGTTGGTCATCCTGTCACAACAAGTACAAATTGCCAAATTAAAGAAAATGGTGACAAGGTTGGTGCATAAGCAGAGGAGAAAGCAGTTTGTTTTGAAGAAGAGATCAAATAATAAAGATGCTTCCAAAAAGGGGGAGAATTCTAGCTCAGAACAGATAGATCAACAGTTTGAGGGGGAGTTTGTTGAAGAAAAGAGATCTGCAGAAACAACACCAGCAGCAGTAACAACCCCGGCAGCAGAAACTGTTACTACTGCTAAGCCAAAACAAGCAGCAGAAACTGTTAGTGTTGCTGAAACTACACAAGTAGCACAAGTAGCAGTAACAGGATTAACATCTGAAGAGGTTGAAGTAGCAGAGATGCTGGTAAAAGCAAAGAATGACACTTCCAAAGCAAAGGGAGTGGTCATAAATGAAGGGGGAACAAAGAATATAGAGAAGAAAGAAATGGTTGCAGATACAAGGAAAAAGGGAAAAGAAAAGATGATAGAATCTGATCAACCATCTAAAAAGCAAAAGATGATTGAGTCAGATGAAGCATTAGCAAAGAAAGTGCAAGAAGAGTTAGATCTATCAGAAAAGGAGCAGGTGGAAAAAGACAGAGAAATGGCCAGAGCACTTGCAAATGAGTTAAATGAAGCATTCCAGAAAGGGCTGGAAACAGAGAAGGCAAAGCAAAGAGCAATGTGCTTGAAAAAGGCTATGATGGCCAGAACAAGTGCTAAGAAGAGAAGACCTTCACAAACTTACCTTGCCACTCAGGAAATAAACAAAATGATAACTTTCTTGAGGAGTGCAATTGGTGTAAAGAAAGAAATGTTTGTGAAGATGAATTTTGATCAAATCAAGGATCTCTATGAGAAAGAAATGGAGAAGCTGAAGAGTAATGAAAAGGATAGAGTGGAGTTTGAAAAGAAGGCCAAGGAGAGACATGATGTGAATATTAATCAACCATTCCCTGAAAGTGAAGAGGGAACTCCTATCAAAGAAAAGGCAGAGAAAAAGGAAGAAAAGAAGAAGGAAGCTACTTTAGGGCAAGTTCAAAAGATTCTGAAGAGAACTAAAATGATGGCTAAACGAAAGAAGATTGTAAAGAAGCCTAGAGTAGAAGAAAAGCAAAAGGTTGCTGAAGAAGAAGAGGCACCTAAGAATGAGGCTGAAACTCAGGAAGTACCACAGAATTCAGATGTAAACATGTACATGGTGGTAATGGATAAAATTCCAAAGCCTATTTCAGCTGAACCTGTTGGATTCAAACCTCCTGAAGTTATCCTCTGGGATACTATGGAGGTGGATGGCAAAGAGTACATTAGATTGAAAAGAAAGGATGAGAAGTATGAAGTCTACAGCACCTGGAGCAAAATTGTCAGAGAGTGTTCAAGATCTGATTTGGAAGAAATGTTTGAAGTGGGGATGAAAGTTCATGCAGATCAGTTGACAGCTCCAGGGTTACCAATTGTGAAGCTAGTTATGGAATATTTGTGCATGTTGTTCAAACCAGAAGCAGTAAAGCATTTGATAAAAGATGTATTTAAAGCTGTTAGAGGATGGACTCTATATGAAAGGAGTGGAATCTACGAACTGGTATTGGATACTTTTCACAGGGAGTATTACTTGGTGGATAGGATATACAACCATACAAATCTGAAGCTTCATGCCATGTTAAATAAGAAGTTGAGTTGTGCACCTAATTCAGAAATGGCAAAGTTCTTAATTCAAAGAACTATCAATCAGAGCATGGGACTGGATCCTAACATTGGAGTACATCAATGAAGATTTTGGAAGCATCTGAAGAACTTGACTTCTCTTTCTAAAAATTCAAGTTAGGGGGAGATTGTTGGGAACTGAAGATGTGAACAAGTCTTTAATGCTGCTAGTTCTAAATTACTACTGCTAGAAGACTTCAAAGTTAATACTGCTGAGTATTACTACTGCTAGTAGAATTAATACTGCTAGTCAAAGTTAGTGTTGCTTGAACAAAGTTAGTACTGTTTAGCTAGTTAGTACTGCTAGTGGTTAGTACTGCTTAGTAGTTAATGCTGCTAAGACCAAGTTAATGTTGCTTGAAGAAGTTAATGCTGCTGAGCATAGTTAGTGCTGCTTATGACTTGAAGATCCGGATGGAAAGGATGACAGCTGGAAAGAATCAAGATATTCATGGAAGGCTTGAAGATAATGATGGAAGATATACTGAAGATATTTTATTTTGTAATTATCTTTTTGTTCAGTATATGTACAGATTTGATAGAATAGTTTAAAAGAATTAATTCATTTATTCTAAGTTTTAGAGAGAATCAACCTCAAGGCATATATCCTAATTCTAGAGAAGTAAAATTCGTATTGGTGAGCTTGTTCATCAATATTGAGGTTGTGTGTTTAATCTTGTAACTTCAAGCATTCAATACAAGTTTACAAGTTGTTGATTATATACTGTTTTGGTTTACTGTTTTATTGAATATCAAAGTGTTATTCCGCAAACTTCTTTGATATTAGTTTCTGAGAATTTATTCTTGTTGAGAATTCGATCCTGACACAGAGGCATCGTCTAGACGTAGACTGATGCGAAGTACCTCTTCAGTAACTGTCAAGGGTTTGTCACACACCCTTGTTTTGATCATTTGCACACCATTCTCAGTAACAATGGTGGCATTTGCCCAGAATTGCCTCTGATGCTCTATGAAGATGGTAGGAGATAGAGTGAGAGCATGGGCAATATGGCTTGACTTCAGAAAGTCGACTATCTGGTGAAAACCTTCAGCTTGTTTTGGCTTTTGGAGCATCGCGATTTCATTGTGCTCGTCTATGAACGCCATGGATGCCATTGATCTTGAAGGTTCTTGCTTGAAAACTTTGAGAGAGAAAGGGTTTAGAGCGCAAGTGAACAGTATGCAAAGAGTCGTTATGAACGTTTAGGCGGGCAAAGGGTATTTATAGTATTCGGGACAAAAGCAGTATTAACCTAGAGCAGTATTAACTGAGAGCAGTATTAACTGAGAGCAGTATTAACTGAGAGCAGTATTAACTGAAAGCAGTATTAACTACTTAGCAGTATTAACTGGAAGCAGTATTAACTGAAAGCAATATTAACTACTTAGCAGTATTAACTAGAAGCAGTATTAACTGAAAGCAGTATTAACTACTTAGCAGTATTAACTGGAAGCAGTATTAACTGAAAGTCTTCTAGCAGTAGTAATTTAGAACTAGAAGCATTAACCATACTTGAGAATTTCTGAATTTCCCAACAGATTTGATGGAGAGGAGTGAGAATCTTGAACCAATGCTTCAATAAATGCACTTGGGTTAAGCTTTGATGATCAATAAATGGCCCTAACAACCCAAAATCCTAGCAATAAGTGTGTATGTGTTTGGGTGACTCAAAAATCGCCCAAGGAGGAACTCTCCCGTTTTCAAAGTGGTAACTTGTGAAATGAGGCAACATTTTGGCTTTAAGACAGAAACCTGGTCCAAGCGAGCGACTATGCCCCGGCGACTTTGCCAATGGCATTGTCATCGGTCATTCTCGCGGCCTGACTAACCCCCGCGGTACACCAACCGCGACTATGCCCCGCGACTTTGCCATGGGCATTGTCGCTAGGACAATGTCGCCGTGCCACCAACGCCCTCGGTACACCCTTGGCGACTATGCCTGGCGACTATGCCCAAGGGTATTGTCGCTGGGCAATGTCGCCAATACCTGCAGGGGTCTGTTTTCTTCCCAAAAGTTCACCGGCACGCATGCGACCAAGATTTATAACAAAGCAGTACTACAAGGACCACATAATAAAACATACACCACGACAAAAGTCTCAAATAAAATAGAAATATAAAGGATACAATTAACTCCAATTAATCAAGTAAAATGCAAGGCTCATATTCTCAAATAGGCACAATTAAAGTACTTAAGGGAACAAATACTTACCTTATAAATTTACGGGTGATACAATCCTCCCCACCTAAATGGGATTTCGTCCCCGAAATCTTACTTTAAGCAAACAAGTGAGGATAACGCTTCTTCATATCATCTTTGGACTCCCAAGTAATGTTAGCACCCCGATGATGCTTCCATTGAACTTTAACCATGACCACGTCCTTATGCCTCAACTTTTTCACTTTCGATTCCAAAATCGACTCCGGTTCTTCCACACAACGATTCCCATTGTCCACTCGAATTTCCGATAAAGGAATCACGCTTTCTTCTTCGGCTAGACACTTTCGAAGATAACACATGTGGAAAGTAGGATGTATCCCATCCATTTCCGGCGGTAAATCCAACCGATAGGCTTGCAAACAAATCTTTTCCAGAATAACGAATGGTCCAAGGAAACGAGAACGTATGATCCCCTTCCACGGAGACACCTTCAACATGACCTGGTCCCCCACTTGAAACTCAACCGGTCTCCTCTTCTTGTCCGCATAGCTCTTTTGTCGGTCTTGCGCCGCCTTTAGTCTTTCTCGAATTTCTTTCACCTTGTTCGCCGTCTCTTGCACTATTTCCGGCCCGGCGAATTGCTTTTCGCCCGCTTCTAGCCAGCAAACTGGGGTCCTACACTTCCGTCCATACAAAGCCTCGAACGGTGCCATTCTGATACTAGAATGGTAACTGTTGTTGTACGCGAACTCTACCAAAGGTAGGTGTGAGTCCCAACTCCCCCCGAAGTCTATCACACACGATCTCAACATATCTTCTAGCGTCTGGATCGTCCTCTCGCTTTGACCATCCGTTTGAGGATGATATGCCGTGCTCAGATTCAGTCTAGTGCCCAACTCCTTTTGCAAACTAGTCCAAAAGTTCGAAGTGAAACGACTATCCTGATCCGATACTACAGATTGCGGAACTCTGTGCCTTGACACCACCTCGTCGATGTACAGTTTAGCCAACTTATCTATTGGCAAGGTCTCCCGCATCGCAAGAAAATGCGCTCTCTTGGTCAACCGATCCACGATCACCCAAATTGTATCGTGACCACGTAAGGTCTTTGGTAGCATCGTCACAAAATCCATGGTGATGTTGTCCCATTTCCATTCGGGAATGGACAACGGTTGCAAACTTCCATACTGTCTTTGATGCTCCGCTTTGACTTGAAGGCATATGACACACCTTTCCACATAGCTAGCCACATCCAGCTTCATGACCGGCCACCAATAATTCAACTTTAAGTCTCTATACATCTTGGTGCTACCGGGATGTATAGAATATTTCGACTTATGCGCTTCCTCGAGAAGTAAATCACGGTTTCCCCCAAACTTCGGCACCCAAATACGCCCTTGAAGGAGTTTGAGTCCACGACCATCTTCCGTTAAGAGTTCCTTTTGCTTTGACATAACCTCAGCCTTGACGTTCTCTTCTTCGAGTGCTTCCACTTGACTCGCTCTTATGCTCTCCAACAAACTCAACACTACATCGATTCTCGTAAGGGACATTTTGACACCCCCATCATGGCTCCTTCGACTCAACGCATCCGCCACCACGTTGGCCTTACCAGGATGATAGAGTAAATCACAATCATAATCTTTCAAAAGCTCTAGCCATCTCCTTTGTCGCATGTTGAGTTACTTTTTATCGAAGATGTACTTGAGACTCTTGTGATCCGTGAAAAGAGTACACTTGGTCCCATACAAGTAGTGTCGCCACAACTTTAACGCGAAAACTACCGCCGCCAACTCCAAATCATGAGTCGGATAGTTCTTCTCATGATCCTTTAATTGTCGCGACGCGTAGGCTATTACTTTCCCCCTTTGCATTAGGACACACCCAAGCCCCATCTTGGAAGCGTCACTAAACACAACAAAATCTTCCGATCCTTCGGGTAGGGATAAGATCGGAGCTTCGCACAACTTCCTCTTGAGCGTCTGAAAGGCTTGTTCTTGTGCATCGGTCCAATAAAACTTGATGTTCTTCCTTGTAAGAGAAGTGAGCGACGTAGCTATCTTGGAAAAGTCTTGGATGAAACGCCGGTAGTAACCCGCCAAACCCAAGAAGCTTCGGATCTCCGTCGGACTTGTTGGAGGTTCCCAACTCATCATTGCCTCGATCTTTGCCGGATCCACTTTTACCCCGTCCTTTGATACCACATGCCCCAAGAATTGCACCTCTTGAAGCCAGAATTCGCACTTCGAGAATTTCGCGAACAGTTTCTCTGCCCTTAGAACTTCTAATACCTCCCGTAAGTGTTTTCCATGCTCGGACTCATCCTTTGAATATATTAAAATATCGTCGATGAAGACGATCATGGATTTATCCAAGAATGGGCGACACACACGGTTCATCAGATCCATGAATACGGCCGGAGCGTTGGTTAGACCGAAAGGCATCACCAAATACTCATAATGGTCGTATCGCGTTCGGAAATCCGTCTTCGGAGTGTCCTCTTTCTTCATTCTCACTTGATGATATCCGGACCGAAGGTCAATCTTCGAGAAACATCCCGCGCCTTGAAGTTGATCAAAAAGGTCATCAATGCGAGGTAGAGGATACTTATTCTTCACCGTGACTTTGTTTAACTCCCGATAGTCGATACACATCCGCATGGATCCATCCTTCTTCTTCACGAACAAAACCGGTGATCCCCAAGGTGACGAGCTTGGTCGAATGAAGCCCTTCTCCAACAACTCTTGAAGTTGCATCATCATCTATTTCATTTCTATCGGTGCCAAACGATATGGAGCACGAGCTATCGGAGCCGCTCCTGGTGTGAGGTCAATCTGAAACTCCACTTGTCGCTCCGGCGGTAATCCGGGTAAGTCTTCCGGAAAGACGTCCGGATAATCTTGTACCACCTCCACATCTTCTACCGACTTCTTTTCTTTCTTCGCGTCCACAACGTAGGCCAAGTACGAAGGGTAACCCTTCGCTAGCAACTTGCGAGCCTTAATAGATGAGATAATAGGATTACTCCTCTTTCCTTTTTCCCTATAAATGGTAGCCACACCATTTTCCGATAAGGGTACTTGGATCATCTTTTTGGAACAGAAGATGTCCGCCTTATGCCTTACTAACCAATCCATACCTATGACTACATCAAACCCTCCGATAGCTATAGGTAACAAATCTACTCCGAAAGAATTTCCATCAATCTCTAGAGTGCAATCACGAAAACGTTCACGAATGATCACTTGATCCCCATTAGCTATTTCTACTATTAACGCATCGGGAAGGACACTAATAGGAGTGGTGAATTTTTTACAGAAAGTATCCGACACAAAGGAACATGTAGCACCCGAATCAAACAAAACACGAGCAGGCAAGGAGTTTACTAGGAACGTACCCGAAACAACATTCGCGGTCTCCTTTGCCTCCTCGGTAGTCATCCGGAAAGCTCGACTGGGCACCCTTGGTGGTTGCTCGACTCTAGTCGTCGAACCCACGGAATTTCCACCATTACCTCCCACTAGCTTTGGGCAATCCCTCTTCATATGCCCTGGTTCTATGCACTCATAGCATACTGGCCCTCGATGGGACACTCTCGAGTCACGTGGTCCTTCTTACCACACTTGGCACACCCCGTTGGACCGGAATAATTTCTTGTAACACATGGCCCCGAGTGCTTTCTTGCACTTGTGGCACCACCGGTCTTCACGACGATGATCACCCGCTCTCCCGCCTACAAAGGGTTTTGATTGCCGAACGGGCCCAGATGGCCCTTCCCACTTCTTTTTCTCACCGACAAGCCTCTTCTCTTCCCTTTCGGCATTGATGTCGTCCTCCACGAGCAAGGACTCTTCGATAACCTCTTGTAACGTCGAACACTTAGCATTCTTACCGTCGATCGCATCCCGGCCGGTAACCCTTGATGATAGGCTTTAATCTCTGACCTTTTATCGGGGACTAGATGTCCCACCAAGTTTAGTTTCTCCAAAAAGAGTTTAGAGTAGCCAACCACAGACAGGTTCCCTTTCTTCAGATCTCGGAACTCCCGCTCCAACTTGTCCATCGAACGCTCACTACAATACTTGTCCATAATCTTCTCCTTGAACACCGGCCAAGTTAACTTAGCCATAACTTCAGGAGTGAGGACTGATCGAGTGAGATTCCACCAAATCAGAGCCTCTCCCTGAAGTAGTTGAGAAGCAAACTTGACCCGTTGAGAGGGGTCATACTCGCTTGACTCAAAGGCCATCTCTACCTCTTTGAGCCAATACATGCAAGCAACCGGGTTATCTGAACCCGCAAACTCCTTAGGGTGGCACCCTAGAAACGCCTTGTAAGTGCACCCCTTGGTCTTCGTCCGGATCCCTTCAGCGGATGGTTCCTCAACCGTTACCACATTTGATCCACCCGACCCCACAAAAATGTTTTCAGCCATCGTCTCAGGTTTTCGGCGGCTAGCGTCTCGATCCTCTAGGAGTTTCATGAAAAACTCTTGTTGTTGGGTCATGGCCGAAGTCATGGACAACTGTTGTTGAGCCAAGGCCGCATTCATGGCCATCATCATGCTATCCCGAAGCCGGCTTTCCATGGTAACTTCTTCTATGATAGCGTTACCTGTATTGAGGTTCCGGCGCGGAATATGCTCCGGTCCGCCTCCCAAGCTTCTAGGTACAGGAATGTCATCGGTGGTTACACCCACGGGAGGTCGTACAGCTGCAGATTCCGCCTCTGGTTGACCCTTTGGCATGTCCGACAACCTACTTCGAGTGTTTACCATTAAATCTGCCATGCACGTACGAGAAATAGATTGAGAAAAGACTAAGCGAGTTGAACTCATTGTACGTACTACTACATTCATCGATTATCATAACGACAGTAAACCAAGCATGCTCACGTAACAATGCATTCATAATAGCAGTAGCTAAGTGAAATTATGAACGAACCATACACAAGAACTATTGTCACCATCATCACAACTTTCAATTAAAGTAATTCCGTAATCTTAACGCTCTCCCCACCTAGAATTGATACCCAAGTGGACAGTGAAGTCAAAAGTCTAAAGCTTAAGTCTAGATATGCCAAACAATACCTAGTTCACTTAAACTAAAGCTCTGATACCAACTTGTAACACCCTAAAAATAGGGATAACAAAAATACGAAAAACGGACATAAGGTATACTAAAATTACCATAGCAAGAGCCTCCCAAAAAGGAGAAATATATAAATAATCTGTTTAATCACAATTTGTAATTTAAACGGACAATAAAATAACATCCAACTAATCTAATTTCTACACCTAGAAAAGAGATTACAAAAAGGGTTGTCATCTATAAGCCCAATGGTTCAATCCCAAGAGAAGTAGCGTCCAAGTGCAAAATCCCCAAGCTCTCACCCAAAGAATCTAAACCTGCTTAGGAACGGCGCCGCTAGAACCTGAGATACACATCGACACCAAACAAGTGTTAGGCCAAAAAGCCTAGTGAGTTGAACAATAATAAGCATGCATGATCAGTTACAATTCTTATCAGCAGTTAACCAGAGTTCAATATATGTGGAGTCAATAGGGGAGACCCATAGCACCAATCAAGTTCCACCCAAAGAGTCGATATACCTTGATGCCATCTACCAAGAGACATCTGAAAGGCCCGGCACACCCGAGGACTATACCAAAGAAAATTCCTCGAATGGCGGAGGTCTAGGCACATACCATCACAGTGGCGCCCAAGACTACATCCTCCTAGTGTCTACTGACTTGGTTCGTCCAACATAATTTATAGGAGGTCTTGAGGTATATTTCAACCAACACATTTCGATACCAACCAAGGGTACAATGTTACCATCCTAACACATAAGTCCATTATGAGACCCAAATACCAACATAATCAAGGTTTAGACATTTAATCACCAAAAAGGCATTCCAGGTAGAATTTATCATCTACTATAATCCATACATCCCAAATCATGCCAAGATATCCAATATATACATTCATGGAGTCAATACCAAATACCCGATCAATAAAGTAAAACATGGCATTTCACACAAAATCACATTCCCAACTTTTCTTCATAATCAAATCCCACATACTTGAACATATAGAGATAAACAACAACAACTAGAAGAATATGATGTGTATCTAGTTTTAAAAAAGGTTAGTAAACTCACTATCTAGGTTTTGAACCAAAACCTAGAAAAGATGAAAACCCTAGAAGTTGCCCAAAGATGGATTTGATGGAGAGGAGTGAGAATCTTGAACCAATGCTTCAATAAATGCACTTGGGTTAAGCTTTGATGATCAATAAATGATCCTAACAACCCAAAACGCTAGCAATAAGTGTGTATGTGTTTGGGTGACTCAAAAATCGCCCAAGGAGGAACTCTCCCGTTTTCAAAGTGGTAACTTGTGAAATGAGGCAACATTTTGGCTTTAAGACAGAAACCTGGTCCAAGCGGGCGACTATGCCCCGGCGACTTTGCCAATGGCATTGTCACCGGTCATTCTCGCGGCCTGACTAACCCCCGCGGTACACCAACCGCGACTATGCCCCGTGACTTTGCCCATGGGCATTGTCGCTAGGGCAATGTCGTCGTGCCACCAACGCCCTCGGTACACCCTTGGTGTAACACCCCAAATTTCGAAAGGTATCATTTCAAGTTTATACTGAAACCGATATATTAAGGAAAAATAAGATATTTAATTTTGGACTTGAATCCTAGATTTTATAGTCTTGATGGATAAAGGATTCAATTACGAGTCCAACGGTTCTTTCCGGAGCAAAAACGGAGCTATAACGAAGAAGTTATGGCCAAAACAGTATCGAGAAGAAAACCAGGGGAAGCGGGCGACTTATGCCGCGACCCAAGGTCGCGAGACAAGTCGCAAAACCCCCTGGATGAGCTTAAAACCGATTTTCAACACTCAAACTTCATTCCTTCATATCTCCTTCATCCTAGCTCCGATTTGGGTGATTCAAGTTGCTACGGTTTCGTTTTTGAGAGATTTTCAAGGATCTAGCAAGAGATTGGAAGTCTTTTGAAGTATACTAGAGTTTCATGTGTTGGTAAGCTTCTCATCTCTCCCTATTCATCTTCTTCACCAAAGTTTTCTAGGGTTTCATCCACCCTTTGTTCTCCCTTTCATAGATTGAAGGTTTGTAATCATTTTGGTGAACTAGAGGTGTTTTGATTGATGGATTCAAGCTTGGGTTAAGGTAATCTTCTATTCTCTTCGGTTATGGAAGTTAGGGTTTTGGTATTAGTTGAGGTATTATTCATGTATAAGGTTGGGAAACGATTCTTTGTGGTTGATTATGTATATTTATGGTTGGAACCTTGTGGATCTAGGTTTTGGATGATTTGGTTTGAAGAATCAAGTTCCTCAAATTCTAAGTGGGTAAAATCTAGATTTAGTCTAAATCTAGCAAGGTGAGTTTACTAAACTTTTGTTAAAACTGGATACACATCATATTTGCTTATTTGTTGTTATTATCACATAATTGCTCAAATTGTTCATCTTTACGGGTTTAAGTAATTGATGGTATTTTCATGAGATTATGTGGGAAATATGATATAGAAGTATCATCCCATGATTTATCCTATTTTGTGGAATTATTTGGGGTTTTCATGATGTGTAATCAATATGGGTATTTTGACATGTTTAATGAGAGATTTGGGAATATCGCAATTGGACTTACTATTGGTAGAGAATCCTTTGGGTCTATAAATGGAACCCTTGATTGTAATCTCTTTTCTGGTTATAGAAATTAGATTAGTTGGTTGTTGCTTATTATTCGTTTAATTACAATTGTATTGAAACGGGTTTGTGTATTTTCCCCATTTTTGGGAGGCTCTTGCTTTGGCAATTTTAAATACCGCATGTCCATTTTTCGGATTTTTGTTATCCCTATTTTTAGGGTGTTACAAGTTGGTATCAGAGCTCTAGTTTAAGTGAACTAGGCATGAACGTAAGATGTCTAGACTTAGACTGAGTATGTTAGGGAATGATTGTGAGATGGGTAGAATTTCTAAGATGGGTTAGTCTTAGAGTCGACGGAAACTATGGTTATCAAGCGTTGTGGCGATGGTAACGAGAACCTTTATGTATTATATGTTCATAATCTCACCTAGCTAATGTTATCATGAGGATATTTATACGTGATGGTGCTCGAAGTGCCGTTACTGTGACAATTGGTAAGGTAGTAGTACGTTCTCTTGTGCTTGGTTTACTAATGTTATGATATTTGTAGACGTAGTAGTACGTTTCATTCGTGTTCAATTCTGTTAATCTCTTTCTTATTCATCCTCGTGTTTGTATGAGCTGCCTTGGTATGTCGACCGTTGGAGTAATAAGAAAGTTTCTGAATGGGTAACTATTAGAAAAAGTTGATGATTTTATTACTCGTTACTTGGAGTAACGGTAAGTATGGTGATTGCATTAAGTGGACAGTTTCGAGTCAGATTAATTGGTTGGATTAGAACCATAGACTTTTTGAATCGATGTATTCGAGGAGAAATTGTAAGGTGAACCTATGAAGTCCGTGGTTTTGCCCTAAGATGTTGAGCATCTGGATGACGATAGTGCAACTAGAGAAATCGAGGAGCGTGAGTTCAAGTTGATTGTGAAAACGGTGTACATGCCAAAATATCCATTTTAAGGTGTTTATGTGTTTTACATGAAATTATCAAATGTTGGGTTAGTTGGTAATCTTTGATTATTTGAAGTATTTACCTTTATAAACTTTGTATAACACCACATTTGGGATTTTTTTTTTGGACATTTTGATAAAGGGTCACAAATCAATGTGTTTTAACGTTTTACTGCATAACACGATCTTTGGTCAAAGAAATATACTTTTGAATGGTTGTCGGTTTTTATGCATCATTCATGAAATGGAATGTTTTATGAAGCATTACTTGCATATTTATGTGAAGTATTTGAAAGTATGTATATAGTCCCATTTTATGATTTCCATTTTTATCAGCAGTTAAACTTGGAAAGGCATATTTGAAAATAAATGAGTCTTTTGGACTTCGGTCCGGTTTAATAGCCCAATTGTAAAATACCAAGTATGATGGCGGTTAATGCGCATCAATTGAGAATTACATGTTCTGAGTACGTTGGTCATTCAATTGGGGCCATGTACTGTTTAGACTGTAACGCAGCGGATTCATATGTATATGAGTCGGTCTTTATTATTTAAAAAGAAAATGGGTTGTTATTTATAAGTTACTTATTTTAAAGTGTTTGTGTTTACATTAAATTGTTAACTGCTGATAAGTTTTGGGTTATTTTGATATATTTAACTTTATGAACTTATGTAACATACATCTTTGTGATTTTTGGACATTTTGATAAATAAATCATTTTGATATATTTCTTTTGTGATGTAATATATAAATGGAAGTCATTTTATATAATTGTCCATTTGATGCATATGATTTTATAAACCGTTGGAAAATGCATATCATTGAACTATGAGTCATTTTGGCAACATGAAGAGAAAGAGTTCATTTGGAAAACATTTCGTTTCAACCAATGAGAAGTTTTGGTTATTTTGAAATGTTTAGTTTTATGAACATGTTGAGACACCCATTTAGGGATCTTTGGGTATTTTGGTAAATAAATGATGTTGAAATATTTCTTTGATGATTTTACATATATAATTGGAGTTCAATTGACGTAAGGGTCATTTTGTATATTTAATTTTATGAACCTTTTCAGAAATGCATATTATTGTGTTATGAGTCATTTTGAAAACATAAGAGTATGGGTTCATTTGAAAAATGGTTTGTCTCAACCAACGATGAGATTTTAGTTAATTACCTTTTGGGTCGTGGTGTTTGCATAATTGTTGGTCAAACGTCTTTTGATGTCTCTACTGGCTTTCATTGGGTATTTATGCAAATTGTTGGGTCGTTGGCTCGGTTTTAACTAAATGGAGTCTTGAGGACATTTGTCCGGTTAAAAAAAAAGTAGTGGAAATTTTATTGGCGTCCAGTGGTTTTATTTCCCCTTTTGAGTTTAGTGGGAGCAGTTAAGTGCACATATCATGTATGCATATTTTATTGGAAATTTCCGTCATGGTATTTCAGCCAATGTTTTAGAACGATCAGAGCATGTTTATATTTGGCTTTGAACTCGAAAAAGACATAAATTATTTCATGTTTTAACCGGGTGCATACGCATATCAATCTATTAGTTTTGCGAAATAAACGGTCGCATGCAAATTTTGTTGTGAAATCTTATTTCGTGTTGCATTGTGACTAAAAGGGATAAAACTTTAAGAGTTCGATATTATGAGCATGTGGTCTCGGATTTTGCGAACATTTTATTTATACAGTTTGGAATTAAACTAAATGCTCTTACAATTGCTCAAATCGCATGCATATGTCTTTGCTAAATCTTGGGGAATAAACCGACGTATGTGAGTCACTATGGGAAGATTTATTTCATGACATTTCATGGTTAATTGCAGAAATTTTGAGGTTCGATTTTGTGAATTTCCCTTATGTAATTTTGTATGAAAGTCTTGTTATACACTGTTTTAGTACGTAAAACTAATTCTCATTCGTTACATAAATTATACTGTTGGTGTGAGTAATCATATGAAAGATTTTTGGTATTTCGGATAGAACTTTTGCCCGAAACATATTTCAGTTATTGATTTTACTGATAGGAGTTTTTCGCAATGCATGAGATGAATTTCCGGTTTGCATGTCGTTGTATTTACAATTTTGGGTAAGTACGTTTTATCGGTGCGGCCCAAATTTGAACCGCGAATAATATATATATATATATATATATATATATATATATATATATTTATTTATTTTCCTATTGTGTTACTACATTTGGGAAATGATCGGACGTATATAGGTCTTGTTGGAAATTTTATCTTCCGACGTTTTGTGTCAAAGTAAAAGATTTTAAAGTTGAAGTTGTGAAATCCTCTTTTGGGAGTTGTACAAACTTTTATTGCACATTTTATGGAACGGAAAGTTATTTTTATATGCATAGCATAAATTGATGCATACTAAGACCCTGGTAGTCCGTTTTAAAATTTTGTTACGCATCTTTCGTTATCGTTGTATTAGTGTAAGTAATGATCAAATGAGTTTTGAAAATGGTTTATATGTGTGGCATTGGTGATCAATTTTGAAACTTATTGAATGCACGATAGTGTATTTTCACCGCACGTTTAATTGTTATAAAACTTATGTATTTGAGAGTTTTATGAATTTCAAATTGGCTTAGTAGTGTGAAAAACCTTGAACTCATTGGGCTATAGGTGTAAGCCCCTTCGTGTTAGAAGTCGATATTCAGGATTAAAAGAATCCTCGGAGTTTGAGGCGTTAGGCATGTGCTTTCTCCCAGTTAGTTAAGTAACGACCTTTATGTTTCGTTGAACCTACGGATTAAAATTGTGTTCGGTTGTTTGAGTATGGTTGGTTTTGGAATTGTGGGAATTTGGTATGACGGCATGCTATGTGTCGGTGGTGTGCTATATTGTTGGGTATTCGTGAATAATGATGATGTTATGGTTGACTGGTACGGATGTTGAATTGGGTGACTACTTCCAAGAGTAGGTGTCAGCTTTGAATCGACATTGCTAATCGGGAATGAAATATTTGGTAGCATACTCACGTTCGCATAATGGTCATTCCGAGGATAGGTGTCGACACTATATTTTGAGGACAATAACTGCTGGTGTGCTCCAATGTATTTCCGTTAGATCTGATGCGTCTGTAGGACGAGTAGTAAACTTAAGGAAATTAGATGTTGATAATTAAGAATCAGTCATTAGTATTTTGATAATTGTCAGGACTTTCGCTGATTTAGAAATTGATGCTTGAATGCATGGTGGGAGTTTAGTGGTAATGGTTATTGGAGACATTTGGTGAGAATGTCGAGGTAGACTTTAAGTACAAATCGATTATTGAAGAGACCTTGATGCGTCGTATTTAGAAGTAACTAAGGGAAATGTTTGCTTTGGAGTATTCTTGGTGGAAATGACTAAATAAGGTCGTAAGTTACTCTTGAGATAATATGAACAACATAAGGTTGGGAGGCAACCGAGATTTAATGTTAAGAATGTGATTAAGCCAGAACTTAACATTTATCCCGCTTTGGGTGAGTTATATGGAAAGTTGAGGTTGAGTTGGCGATGGTTCGTTATAAGGAACGCAACGACAACCTCAACCGTGAAGTAATCGGGTTCGTATATGAGGTAAGGTTTAATGAAGGTATTCCTTTTGGACAGGGAATCATTTGACCTCGCCAAGGGCGATATTGGGTGATTGGTTGGTGCTAGATTTTGGGGACGAAATCTCTTTTAAGGTTGGGAGGATTGTAACACCCCGAATTTCGAAAGGTATCATTTCAAGTTTATACCGAAACCGATATATTAAGGAAAAATAAGATATTTAATTTTGGACTTGAATCCTAGATTTTATAGTCTTGATGGATAAAGGATTTAATTACGAGTTAAACGGTTCTTTCCGGAGCAAAAACGGAGCTCTAACGAAGAAGTTATGGCCAAAACAGTATCGAGAAGAAAACCAGGGGAAGCGGGCGACTTATGCCGCGACCCAAGGTAGCGAGACAAGTCGCGAAACCCCCTGGATGAGCTTAAAACCGATTTTCAACACCCAAACTTCATTCCTTCATATCTCCTTCATCCTAGCTCCAATTTGGGTGATTCAAGTTGCTACGATTTCGTTTTTGAGAGCTTTTCAAGGATATAGCAAGAGATTGGAATTCTATTGAAGTATACAAGAGTTTTTTGTGGTGGTAAGCTTCTCATCCCTCCCTATTCATCTTCTTCACCAAAGTTTTCTAGGGTTTCATCCACCCTTTGTTCTCCCTTTCATAGATTGAAGGTTTGTAATCATTTTGTTGAACTAGAGGTGTTTTGATTGATGGATTCAAGCTTGGGTTAAGGTAATCTTCTATTCTCTTCGGTTATGGAAGTTAGGGTTTTGGTATTAGTTGAGGTATTATTCATGTATAAGGTTGGGAAACGATTCTTTGTGGTTGATTATGTATATTTATGGTTGGAACCTTGTGGATCTAGGTTTTGGATGATTTGGTTTGAAGAATCAAGTTCCTCAAATTCTAAGTGGGTAAAATCTAGATTTAGTCTAAATCTAGCAAGGTGAGTTTACTAAACTTTTGTTAAAACTGGATACACATCATATTTGCTTATTTGTTGTTATTATCACATAATTGCTCAAATTGTTCATCTTTACGGGTTTAAGTAATTGATGGTATTTTCATGAGATTATGTGGGAAATATGATATAGAAGTATCATCCCATGATTTATCCTATTTTGTGGAATTATTTGGGGTTTTCATGATGTGTAATCAATATGGGTATTTTGACATGTTTAATGAGTACATGTTTGGATAATATGATGATTTCCATTTGGAACACTCTCTTGGTGATATCGTATCTACAACGTGTTTATGTGGATATTTAAGTCCTATGTTGGACACATGCTATTAGGAGTGTGTTATTGTACCCGCGGTCGGTACCGGATTATATTTGGTTGAAATATACCTAAGGACCTCCTAAATGCATTATGTTGGACGAACCAAGGCAAGTTCACTAGGAGGATGTAGTCTCGGGGCGCCACTGTGATGGTATGTGCCCAGTAGACCTCCGCCACTCGGAAAGTTTCCTGTACGGTCTGATCTCCGAGTGGGTCGGGCCTTTGGGGTGTTCCTTGTTAAGGGCATCAAGGTGCATCGACTCTTTGGAGTGGAATTGATTGGTGCTATGGGTCTCCCCCGTTGACTCCATACATGTTGAAAATTGGTTAACTGCTGATAAGAATTGTATATGTTCTACCATGCTATTTATTGTTCAACTCACTAGGCTTTTTGGCCTAACACTTGTTTGGTGTCGATGTGTATCTCAGGTTTTAGCGGCACCGATTCTAAGCGGGCATATTGCTTAGGTGAGAGATTTGAGAATATCGCAATTGGACTTACTATTGGTAGAGAATCCTTTGGGTCTATAAATGGAACCCTTGATTGTAATCTCTTTTCTGGTTATAGAAATTAGATTAGTTGGTTGTTATTTATTATCCGTTTAATTACGATTGTATTTAAACAGGTTTGTGTATTTTCCCCATTTTTGGGAGGCTCTTGCTTTGGCAATTTTAAATACCGCATGTCCGTTTTTCGGATTTTTGTTATCCCTATTTTTAGGGTGTTACACTTGGCGACTATGCCTGGCGACTATGCCCAAGGGCATTGTCGCTGGGCAATGTCGCCAATACCTGCAGGGGTCTGTTTTCTTCCCAAAAGTTCACCGGCACGCATGCGACCAAGATTTATAACAAAGCAGTACTACAAGGACCACATAATAAAACATACACCACGACAAAAGTCTCAAATAAAATAGAAATATAAAGGATACAATTAACTCCAATTAATCAAGTAAAATGCAAGGCTCATATTCTCAAATAGGCACAATTAAAGTACTTAAGTGAACAAATACTTACCTTATAAATTTACGGGTGTTACAGACGGGGGGATAGCCATTAAAAGGGGGGGAAAGGGAAATTCTTAGGTAAAAGCATAATTTTTTTAATTTTCTACCTTTGCTCCCCCCTCCTCCCCCAGTAATTTCTTGTCTAAGACCCTATCAACCAAAAAAAGTGCATCAAAACCAACAAAAAAACACTTAAAATTAACTAAAAAAAACCCGAAAAAGTCTCTCGAAATCGACAAAAGAAATTAAAATTCCTTGAAATCAACCAAAAATAACTTTATAAATTTCTCGAAACGGTGGATTTAGGCTAAAAATACATCGGACAACTTTATGACATTTAATCTACCTTAAAAAGTGCCCCCACTAGGAAAAAAATTTTGGATCCGCCACTGGACGGATCATTTGCAAACTTGACTATTACTACAAATCATGCAAACAACATCTAACCATCCATCTTTTTTTTTTTTCCTATATGGTGAATATAATTTAAATAAAAGGGTAGTGTGGACTTTTAGGTGGCGTTTGTTTTTTAAGAGTTGTTGAAGTCAGAAGTCTGATTTCATTTCTGATTTTTAAGAGATGGTGTTGAAATCTGAAATTTGAATCAATAAGAGTGTTTGTTTTTGTAAACCGATAAATGTCTAAATCTGATTAATTGTGTTTCAATTTAAATCTGTTTTAGTGGATAAGATTAGTTATTTCAGATAGTTATCAGATTTAATTAGTTTCACTTTTTATTTTGGTAACCGTCATCAATTTACATTTTAATTGCTTTTTTTATGGTAATTGTCGTCAATTTACATTGGTAAAAATCTTGAATTTTTTTTATTCAATATTTTTGTCGTTCAAATTTGTGAGTTTACAATTGATGAAATTTGTTTTCAGTAATGAAACATGAAACCACCATCATTATTTCATTATTTCATCAATGAATCATACTAACTTACAAAAAACATGAAACCACCACTATTTCATTCTAGGGTTTGGTTCTGGTTTCATGAATGAAATTGGGTTTTATGTGTTTGGTTTCATACCTGGTCAATGAATGAAATTGAGTTCTGTTTTAGTTTCATGAATGAAAATTGGGTTTTGTGTATTTGATTTTATGTCTGGTTTCTGAATGAAATTGGTTGTACTAATAAAACCAAAACAACCGCAAAACCGAAAAAGAATCTAGAAAAATAGAGTGAATTGTGGATTTGGTCCATGTGTTTTGATACTATTTGTGTATAGGGTCCTTATAGTATGTTTATTGTGGATTTGGTCATTGTGGTATTCAATTTATTTTGGTCATGGTCCCTCTAATTAACGTCTATGTTAACTCCGTTAAATCAAGGGCTATTTTAGCATTTTTGCATATTCTTGTCTTTTTCTTATAAAAAATAAAAAACAATATTTTTATCCACACAAATATATATATATATATATATATATATATATATAGTGGAAGGATATTTTGCAACCCTTAAAAAGGTTGCAACTCTTGCAACCCACATCTTAACCGTCGGATTCATGATCGACGGTTATTTTATTTTTCTTTTTCTATTTTTTTAATTAAAAATATTGAGACCCATATCTATTTATAACCACCGATCATGAATCCGACGGTTAAGATGTGGGTTGCAAGAGTTGCAACCTTTTTAAGAGTTGCAAATTAAACAACCCCTATATATATATATATATGTATATGTGTGTGTATATATATAAACCATCAAAGTAAATAAAAATAAATAATTATTTTATGATTTAATTTGTTTAAAAAATCAATCATATTAAATATGATTTAATTTTATCGTTTTAGTACTTTTGCCTATTTGGGTATGAAAACATGGTTGAAATTACAAATATGATTTGTTCAATCTTAAGTTACGAAGATGATATTATGTATGGATCTTTCATTTCATTAAAATTTAAATAGTTGATTTGAATTTTTGACTGAAAAGTAATATGAAATTTGGAACCTCTAATTTTAGGAGGATAAAATTAGAGTTCATTTCTCAATGGTTTTCAATGATTTTGGTATTAAAATATCGATGATACACTGCAAGAAATAGAGTTTTTAGAGAAGGAAGTTTTAGAGAAGTATTTGGAAGAGTATCTTAGGTGATTTTTAGAGAAGGAACTTCATGACAAAAGTGAGAAGTGTAACTGAATGTTAGACGATTTTCAGAGAAGAATTTGAAACCAAATTATTCGCTACAAAAACCGTCTCTAAAGCTTTTAGGGACACTTTTTAGATAAATCATCTCTAAAAGTCGAGTAAAAAGCTTTAGTAACGCTTTTCATAGCGTCTCTAAAGAATAAATGATTTTTATTTTTATTTCTAAATTAATAAATAATTTTCAGTTACACTATTATAATTTATCAAAGCGTATCTAAAGGGTTTTTCTTTTTTAAAATAAATCAAAATTGTATAATAACTCGTTATTAGAAATCAACAGTGAGTTATGCATTTCCACGACTACTCTTCGAATTAGGGTTCTGCAAGAGATGCGATATCACAATTTTTTGTTGATCTCGCGATTTTGACTCTCGACTGCTGGTCTTTGATGTCGACTTTGAACTCAAATCGTCTTCAATCTTCGAGTTAGGGCTTGAACAATAATCTCTCCACTTCCTAACACTCATAGATCGCTCAATTCCGACGGAGATTCGTTCTACCTTCCTCTCTGTTCAGGTTGTCTGATCGGATCTGTCACTCGGATCTTAGTGTTCTAATATCAATAATCGTTTTCTTGATCAAACCGCTTAATTTTATCTCTAACAATGGTGAGGTTACTTGATTCACATTTCTCTCCATTTTGATTTGGATATGTTTGATGTAATTCCGCTTGCTTGATCATTGGTTCAATCACATTTTGGAACTCTCGTATGATTTTCTTGGGATTTTTTAACTATCTATTGTTTAGGTTCAGTTTTCGATTTGTTAGATTGAAGATGAGTTGCAAAGATATTGTTATTAGTTGAAAATTGGCTTTGGATGTCAAGTAAGTTTTTTTTTCAAATTTGGAATTCATGTTGATTTTTAAGTTATTCGAGAAAAAATGAGAATTGCTTAGAATTTTTGTAACAAGTATTCAAATGGAATGATGGTGTAAATCTTCTTGTTTCTTCCATATTTTCTATTGTATTAATTGGATTTGCTTTTTTTTTGTGTTTGCCATATCTATCCTAATATTGTTGTTCTGCTCTGGAGAAGTTTATACCCTAGCACTGCTCTAGATGAATGTTTACTTTAATGTAGGCAATATGAATGATTCTATTTAGAATTAAAAAATGAGTTCATATTACTTAGGATCCTAGTTTGAAAAGAGTTTGAATATATGGCTTCTGACATTGTTTACCTCTCTGGTTTTAACTCTGTGGATTGGTTTACGATTTTGTGTTAGCAGGCGTGTCAAGAAACTGATTCTCTTAAACTATCATTGATTTTTTATTCTGAAATTTTTAAAGATGAACTGCCTTGTTTCTGCCTTTTTAGATATGGATATATACGACTCTCAAAGTATTGCATATTAGGATCTTCATGGGATATGTTACCAATACCTATAACACTTGTGGTTGTGGAGGTATGATATTTTGTAGAAGCCAGTTTTGGAATCCCTTGTGGTGTTTTTTTAATAAGCATCACCAATGTCCACTAGTGCTAGATTGGGACCAGAAGAATCTTGGATATGGATTGCAATCATAAAGTTGTATTGTGAATAGGCGCTATATGATTATGGACTATGGCAATCACGGTTTTAACAGTTGGATCATGTCATTGCTTCTCCAAATGCCACAGAGAAAATAAAGCATGTTGTTCAATTTATTTGTCGGCTTTATTGGTATCTTGTTCACTTGTGTCTTGATTTGCATCCTTCTTTATCTTTCTCATTTGAAGATAATTTATCGTTGGCCTTCTAACCTCATTTAGGTCTGTCATATATTGGTCTCTGTTGGGTTGCTAAACATTTGGATTTTCCATTGATTGTATTGATTATGGTTACTGATTCTCTGACGTGGAAGTGGCATCAAGGCTCTTGGATCAGAGTAAATTAAGAGGAACTTTTGGATATTAAACTCGGTTGTTTCTGGAACTTTTGCAGATCTCCTTCAAGATCCAGATCTCTGCCGCCTTCTGTGAGTGAAACCATGATTTAATTTTAACCTGTTTAATATAACTATTGTCCGGGAGTTCCATCTTACACCTTCTACTACTAAACATGTATATCATTTGGCTGGACAGTAGGGTAATTTTTGTTGGTAGCATTTACTTTAGATTTGTGTAGAATTGCTACGGGGGGTTAATCCTCTTGATATTGGTGTCATGTTTTGTTTTCTTCTGAACTCAGCGCCCAAAGCGTGTTAGTAAAAGTCCCAAAACGCCCAGTCCTAGTAAGAGCAGGAGTCCAAGCAGAAGCAGGAGTCGTAGCAGGAGCAAGAGTTTATCACGGTATGGTTGCGTAAATTTATTTTTGGTAATAGCAATAAGAAAAGTCATGCTGGTAGTTGTAGTATATATATATATATATATATATATATATATATATATGTGTGTGTGTGTGTGCATAGTTTGTTGATTTGTAATTTGGCAGGCGATAAATCCGTGCTAGTTGATGGGTTGGTTCTGAAGTGGAGCATGAAAGGTTGTTTTGAAGCTAAGAAGTTAGCTTAGCCAACTAAGTTAAATTTGGAACATGATTTTATGTAAGCATGGATTCAATGTCTATTTATAATTTACTAGACTGAGTTGTTGTATGTTGACTAGATGATGTATCCTCATTATTAATGTTCCGACAAAAATACAGGGGTTGCTGGAGGTGCAGCTTCAGGGAAGACAACAGTTTGTGATATGATTATCGAGCAGCTTCATGATCAGCGTGTTGTACTTGTCAACCAGGTATCTTTCCTTCACTAACGATATTAGAGTTAATATATAGAGTATGCAAAAGGCTTTTTCAGATGATTTTACCCTTTTCTCCTTGCATTTTTTTATAATCTCGTTAATCTGCTCTCTCGTCTATTAATATGGCTCTCTGTTCTATTATATTTCGATCCCATAAAAGCTAGTTATCTAACCATTTGGTATCTATGGGTGTGTTGGCAGGACTCATTCTATCATAATTTGACTCCTGAATAACTTACAAGGGTTCATGAGTACAACTTCGATCATCCTGGCCAGTGTTGTTACTTTAATTGGCTATTTTCTTAATAATTGAAAGTAAAAAAGGGATCGATGTATCTTCTTTTTGATAGACAAGGATCATTTGCTACCCCAAATCTTTCAGAGGACCTCCTTATTATCTCTTTCATCATTTGCAAGGGCAAGGTAACTAAAATCATCTATCTATCTTTTCTGACTAGTTGTAGCAATCTAATCAACATGTGTTACATATGATTTGCAGACAATGATGTTAAATGACAGAATCCAGAACCTGAATTCTCTTCAATTTGTATTGAGGAAGGCATCGGAGTAGCTATCCATACTGGATGCTACTACTCCATACTCTGAGTTTGAACACAATTTTCAAGCGATTGGATTGGAGAGAGGTTGGGGTGATAAAGCGGAGGGTGTTATGGAGATGATCGATATGCTACTGGACCTTCTGGAGGCTCCTGATGCTTGCTTGTACTCTGGAGAAATTCCCATGGTTTTCAATGTGGTCATTCTTTCCCCCCATGGTTATTTTGCTCAAGAAAACGTTTTGGGATACCCAGATACCGGTGGTCAGGTTGTTTACATTCTTGATCAAGTTCATGCTTTGGAGCGTGAGATGATCAAGAGGATAAAGGAGCAAGGACTTAGATATTGTTCCTCGTATACTCATATATCTTGTTGTATTGCACATTAAGATGTGGCCAAAGAAGTTGCAGCAGAGTTGCAAGCAAAACCAGATTACAGTGAGGGCAACCTGGTTGCCTACTTGCCTCTTTGTTGGCTCACAAGCTAGGTGTCACTCAAGTATGTGTTTATGATCCCCTTTTGAAACTTACATCACAACTGGATTTAATTGACTGAACTAATACAAAGAAACATGTTTACCTCTCTTTATTAATGCTATTATCCTTCCTGTTACATTTTGGATTTTTGTTTTTGATGTTGTCTTTATCTATCCATATATGAAGAAACTAAGGTGTTTTATTTTTGCAGTTATCATTGAAGCTGCTTCGATATCCTATTGACTTGTTGCGGGTAAAAGAGAGGAATTTGTTGCGGGTAAAAGAGAGGAATTGGTACATTGAAGATCTTAGATAGTTGTATTATGATTTTGGGTATTTTTTCCCTTTGATAAAATTGAACATGTGTAGATTCATTGAATCATATAGTTTGTTTTGTAAAATTCTTGTCTTTTATGACAAATATATAAAAATATTTGTTTTCGGATTTTGATGTTGTTTTTCTTGTTTTTAGTATTGTTATTTATTTTATTATAATATATATATAGCTGAAATATGTACTACATAATATATATATATATAATATATAGTGGAAGGATATTTTGTAACCCTGAAAAAGGTTTCAACCCTTGCAACCCACATCTTAACCGTTGGATTCATGATCGACGGTTATTTTATTTATACTTTTCTGTTTTTTTAATTAAAAATATTGAGCCTCATATCTATTGTAACCGTCGATCATGAATCCGACGGTTAAGATGTAGGTTGCAAGGTTTGCAACCTTTTTAAGAGTTGCAAATAAAACAACCCCTATATATATATATATATATATATATATATATATATATATATATATATATATATATATATATATATATATAGACACCCTTTAGAGAAGGAAATGATTTTTTTAGTGTAACTAGTAAAGGATACCTTTAGAGAAGGTTTACAAGAAAATGTAACTAAAAGATATACTTTTAGAGAAGGTTTTGAATAAGTGTATCAAAAGATGACAATTAGAGAAGGTTGAGGAAAGTGTAACTAAAGTATACCTTTAGAGAAGTTTTACATAAAGTGTCACTAAAGCGTATATCTTTAGAGAAGCTTTTCCAAAAACCTTCTCTGAAGGTAACTTTTAGTGGCGTTTGAAATCTGTCACAGATGCTCAAAAAACGTCGCTAAAAACATACTTTTAGATAAGCTTTTGAAAATAAATCTGTCAAACCTTTAGATAAGGTTTGAAAGCGTATCTAAAGCCCAAAAAAGCTTCTCTAAAGGTTAATGTAAACGTACCCTTCGAAAACCCTCCCTAAAACTTTTAGCTACCGTTATATAGAAAAGGTTATTGACGGAAGTGAAAAGCTTCTCTAAAACCTTTAGAGAAGTTTTTCAAACTTTTAAATACAAAAGAAAACCTTCTCTGAAGGTCATTTTTCTTGTAGTGATAAGCTTATTTGTTTCAATGATGGTAAAAGAACAAAAAAATTAAATCGTCTTTAATATAATTAAAATTTTAATCTAATAAATCAAATCATAAAATCATATCTTATTTTATTCGCTCTAAATAAATAAGATATAGTTTTATGATCTTATTTGTTTAAATTAAAATTTTAGTTACATTAAAACAATAAAATTATACCTTTCTCCACTATTACAATAAAATAATAAAATTAAATCATATATAATATATAATATAATCAATTTTAAAAAAAAAAACTTAAACAATCAAATCATACTTGTATCTTATTTTATTTATTTTGATATCGTTATATATATATATATATATATATATATATATGTGTGTGTGTGTGTGTGTGTGTGTGTGTGTGTGTGTGTGTGTGTGTGTGTGTGTGTGTGTAAAATATTGTTTATATTTTTCTTATCATAAAAAGACAAAAATTACGCAAAATGGCTAAAATGGTTGTTAATTTAACGGAGTTAACGGAGACGTTAGTCAGATGGACCATGGTCAAAACAAATTGAATACCACAAGGACCAAATCCACAATAAACATATCACAAGGACCCTAGTCAAAGAAAGTATCAAAACACGGGGACCAAATCCACAATTCACTCTAGAAAAATGAATATTCAAATTATTACAAAAAAACATTGCATACCAATAATTAAAACCGAAATAAATCATAAATATTCAAAAATATATAAAAGATTGGATTATCCTTTTCCAATAGTTAAAACCGAGAATAAAAAATAAAATTTCAAATTGTTTCCAAAAATATCGCTCTTTTTATTTCATTAGTAAATTTAAGAAGTCAATAAATAAGATTGGTTTGTACAATTTTTACGAATGGAATGATTGTTGTATCAATTTTTGTGACATATTTCCAAATTAATTTTGGTAGGCAATTAATATTCACTATTTGCAAATAAGACATCTTACCATTAAAAAAGACTTGACAAAATTGGCCACCAACCAATTGTTTTAAGACCACAAAGATGCATAAATTCATTACCAAGCATCCTAAATCTAATTCATCTCCTTAATTATAATTGTGTTGGTACATTTCTTATCATCACAATTTGTGACCTTCCCAATTGAGCAAAGTTTTCCAACACAAATGGAAAGTGAATCCAAGCCGAACAAGCCCCGTTATGATATCACCATGTCGAAAAGAACCCGAAAAGCTCATACAAGAGTTCTATTTGGAGAGAAAGTGAATGCTCTAAAAGACGATGATCAACTTGAAGTTGAAGAAGACAAGAGAAGAAAACACCTGAAAGAAATTTTCAGTGAAAAGGAAGAGGCTGAATGTAGAAGCTCTCTTGAAGAACGTTTCACAGAGGAAGACAAGGAACATCAATTGGTGGTCAAACCCGAAAAGGGACATGATGGGGCCGGTCTCAAAAAATTGGTGAGTCGTTGCGCCAAAATGTGGGGTCATATGATCAAGATCAAAGGAGGTTCTCGAAAAAAACGTGTTCTTCATCTTACCATGTAACGACTCATCAAGGTGAGACGGATTTTTTCACTCTTTTTGATACAAATATAGGGAAAATGGTATATGAATTACAAACATGATAAATAATGTTTCAAGGAGACTTTTCTATGTACAGTTGTCCATTTGTTGGACCCTTCGTGTTATGTCCGATTCAATTTACCTTTTTTGTACATTGTTCAACATATGAAATCAGAAATACTATGCCTTTTTAATTATGTGTATACATACATACATACTTTTACTAATAACAAAAGATTTATTTTTGATTGCTTTGGGTAAAAACGAGCCAATTTTGACGAGATTTTTGTTCTTCATGGCACAATATTCGAGAACAAGATATTACTTACAAATTGTGTACCTTTTCAATTTCGTTATCTGAAAACTATGACCGAGTACATGAAAGTGAGATGATTTTTGCATTTACCAAACTTATATGGATGTAGTGATTTGGATTAATTAGGTATCAGTTTTGGGTTCGGGTGAGAATGAAAGTTGTGGTGAGAAGGGTAAGAATGGATCTTCACTCTTGGATGCACATTAGGATGAGATGTACCGAGATGAGGTGCACTTGATCAATTCCCGTATCAACCGCGATTCATGGGTGGGCTTGAGATTAAAAGTGATCAAGTGTGCAGATCTTTTCTTACATTCTCACCTCAACTCTTCTTCTTACACGATCCTTAGGGGCCGTTTACTAAATGCTTATTCGGGTAAGTGCTTACGAAGTCATCTTACTTTATGGATGAAGATGGTAATGACCAAAAATCTTACCCGGTAAGAGCTAAGCCAAGGACCAAGAGTCTTACCCTGGTAAGTGATGGTGAAGACTCTTACCACGGTTAGCATTTACCGGGAAAATTGTTGCATACGATACCCTTTTGGTGGACTAAAATCTTACCCGGTAAGTAAGTGATAGTGTTAAATTTTACCGGGAAGCGCTTATCGAGAAAATTGTTGCATACGATACCGTTTTGGTAGACTAAAATCTTACCCGCTAAGTAAGTGATAGTGTTAAATTTTATTGGTAAGCGTTTATCCGGGTAAGCGTTTGGTAAATGGCCCCTTAGTCTTATGCATCATTCGTAATTTAGGGATTTAATGTTGTAGTAAACAATTAAGTAATTAAACATCAACAACCTAGCTGATAAGCTAGTTGATGGTTGATAACTTAGCTGTTAGCTGATAAACTAGCTGATGAATAAATTAAGTTAGGCAAAAATTAGCTTATAAGCATGTAAAATGACTAAAAAAGACATTGAAAAAATAGTCAATTGCAAATATATATTTCAATATATAATTCAAATAAATTTCTAATAAAACAAATTTCTAATAATATAATATATTAATTAATACAAACAAAATAGTAAAAAAAATAAATACTATAATATGTTAATTGAAAGAATGATTGTTATATATATATACTATAAAATTTGAATTTGTTAAAACAAATTTTAGAAAAAATCTAAATTAATCTATAATTTTAAATAACCATTATATATAACATGAATGATGATAAAATTTATCAACCTCAATTAATAAATATTTTGTCAAAACTATAATAAATAATTAAATTAAAATATTTTGTTAGGTTTATTTAGCATATTCTAATTATCTTTTTTTTGAACGACAAGTTAACACACGCACACGTTTCCGGGGTATCTGGGCTCCCACTTAAAGGTGCCACTCGAGGTTACAAGAAGTTCGGACCATGTTTACTAAAATCCCTACCTGTTACCATCACTTACGATTTTTACCTTTTTTTGTGTTTTCACGATCTCCAAATACAAAATTCGAAATAAATTGCAGAAAATAAATATTTAAAAACAAGTTTAGCCAAAACACGAATTTTATTTAGAGAACCAATATCTGGTTAAATAAACACTATGCCTTAGGTGTATCCGGTTACGAAATTTTTTGAGAGGGGTCAGTTAAAGATCGGGAGCTACTACGACCAAGAACCAGTTATGAATGACTAACCCTGGTTTTTGCCAATCTCCAATCTCTCTCATTCCAAATTCCAATCGCCACATGAAAATTTTGTTCAACAGACATAAGACCAAACAAACTGAGTAGTTCACCAAACGCTATCAGAATAAATGTTTACCAGGTAAGAGTGGTAAGATTCTCTCAACAATCTTACTCGATAAGCATTAACCGGGCAAGAGTCACACCCCTCGCTTACCGGTTAAAAACCTCGGTCCATACTGTACCTCTTACTAGGTAAGATTCTTTGTTCTTTCCATGTTCACTCAGTAAACGCTTAGTAGATGGCCCCTTACAACCGTCCACCATAAGATGCAACCTGAACCCAACATTCATTAGGAATGATTGCCTATGCATATTACCGCCATCACTTCATCATGAAACCAAGAATACAAAAACAGAACAAGGTGAGATCGGTCAGCAGTCGATATACATACACATACACACACACAAAAACCTAGAAATGACAATCATAGATTACACACTCAACACCATAATCCATTTCCTTCCTTCCTTTCCTAGGTTAGATACTCGATTCAAATCAAAAACATGTCCAATATACAGCCACTTCTCTTACCCTCCATCCTTCCTTCCTTCTATCAAGTAACAACCAACCCAAGTATTAGCAGCTACTCAACCTTACAGGAAATAATCGGGCGTCCTTCTCGTTACATCAGGTTCTCCTCTCCTCGGTGCAGGTTCAAACTGCAATAACCCACATCATCAAACAACATTTCTAAAACAAATACCATCAAATATCTTCTTTCAAGCAAATGTTGCATTTGACTATCAATCAAATACTAACAAAATACCCATTCAAGTCTAAATAATGGCAAAAGAAGAAATCTTGTGGATCAAAATCAATGATACTTTGTGGCACCTTCGAGATGCCGATGTCACTTTTAAGAAAAATAAATAAATGATACTAATAATTTGTTATAATTGCTGACGGACAAAAATCCAACTTTTATGATTCAAAACCAAATGAAGGCAGAGGGAGTGATTCATGTATGATACTTTGGTGGTCAATAAGCCATCAGGCTTTATGAAGGTTGGGGAGGTATCTTTATATATAGCCTATCACTTGCATATCTGCAAATTATTTGTTTCTGTGACTCCAACAGAAGACTTTCTGGTCAAAGAGGAGTAGCTCTGCCCTTCAGGTTTCACACAGAAACCAATACAATTTACTGCCCAATAGAATTTAAGCATGAGGTTGCACTTTTATATCTAGACAAGAGTCTTCATAGTTAGGTGGGTGAATTTGTGTTTGTGAGAGAAAGAGAAACCTGAATAAACGTGTGGCCCTTGCAATCATCGACCTCCAAAATAGAAGCCATATTCCCACACCTATAACAATAATTTGGCGCACTAAAGATAGTGACGACCTTTTGATCCTGTCAATCAAAATTCAATGTGTTACAACAAGTTTAATCAACAACAGCACCATCCAAGTGGGGCCTCAAAAAAAAATAAAAAGAACCAGAAATTCAAGTAATTACGTGTCCCCAATTGAATCCCTCCATGACAAGTTGATGAGCTCGAGCAATAAGCTTTAGGTTGTTGGTATGGTTAAATTGCTCAGATATATCCTGTAAATAGATTATAATATGTTATAGGATAAGTGTTGACACAACCTCAGTAGAGTGTTAGAATTCAGATATGTTAAAAGATGTAATACTTGGCCAAAGGTGTAACCAGCTCCACGAGGTGAGATGCCCCAACCACAACGGTCATCTGGGTCGGACCATAGAAGATCACACATAGGACCTTCGTGTGGAACCTCTTGAACACGATCAAAATTTCTTATATTATCAAGGGTTTCGATAGAAGGTGACAACCCACCGTGGAGGCAAAATATTTCTGATTCAACCTGCATGAAAGGAATAACCAAATGGAACTAAATCAGATTGGAGATAAAGCAGCGCTTTTAGTATGCATAAAAACAGACATTTCATGTTAAGAAATTTGTTGATTCAAACAATTTAACTATAACCAAAATTTAATTGGCAGAAAACCGTAGGAAAAACATGAAATGTGTAGAACTTGCATAATAATGTTGATATACTAACCAATGCAGTTAATGGGAAATAATCGAACAGATCTGTAAAAGTCTTCCAAACGTTAGCATTGCCATACCTGTAAATCAACAATTAAAATTATATATCAATAGTGATAAATGAATCAGATTGTGGGCTTCCAGTGTAATGAATGTCACGACTATTAGACCAGAACGTGCATCAGTAGTAGGAGATTGCTAAGCATGCGTTAACCATTAAGACGAACATAAATACAAATGCAGCATTAGTGAAGATTGCTAACCACCACAAAATAAACAACTAAAAAGGGGAGTGGGAGCAAGAAAAGAGAAATAGGACCAAATTAAGATTATATATCTTTGTATATATATTCTGGATACATGCATTTATATAAAACTAACAATCACCTTGGGACAATATCATGTGTTGACAATACATGCAAGAATGCAATGTACAGTAACTCGATACATGTGACTAAGTACCAACTCATGCATCAATAAAATATTTTGAGAATCCTTTCCCTCCAATATATTTGAGAAACCTAACGTTATATTTTGAGAACATATACTTAAAAATAAAAGTTTGTTGATGTAAATTGCATAACCCGTCTTAGAGAAAGTACCAAGTTCTCACAAAGTAACAAAAAGATGTTGTACGGGTCAGTTTTTTACTGTTCAGAAAGTCTTTGCACAACGGTTTGCTCACTTAAGAGAGGGTCTCATCATGCTCTTGTAACAAATTAACCCTTTGCCTAATTTGCGATGCCAAAATTGAAATACAATAACTCATTTTTTCATCTTAATTGATGCACACACCCCCAGTACCAGTGTATATCAATATTCTATCATCTTCCGAGGTTTGACAGAGCGAGTGAAATGTATCTGCAGACGATGAGGGAATAAACAGTAGAAAACACTAAATCTTAATAAGTACAAGGATGCAACAAACTCACTTCCGAAGGCATTCATCATAAAACCCATAGACTTGAGTAATCTGCACATATAAAATAGTCAGTTCATATAACTGGGAAACTAGTAGTAGTTCGATTCCAAAAGAGATAATTTCACAAAACCACTTTTCAGACACACCAGAGGATACAAAACTAAACACGGATGTTTTTTTTTTTGGGGGGGGGAGGATATTATGCTTGTTGTAATAGCAGGGAATGTGCAGGCAAGAGCCTTGTGGGCCCTGAACAACAGGCCCCACCTTTTCTCTCATTGATTCTCTCCCCCCATTATAGCAAGCAGCCAAAACCTATTGCTTGACTGATGACTCGATACCTTTATCCTACATACACAATGTTATATGGAGTACAAAAATCTATGCAACACAACTACAGCCATCCAAGTTATACCTCACAGTTCAGAAAACAGGTTGCTGCCCAGAAACAAAAACATTGATGGATTATTTTGCCCTTAAAAACTGTGAACCAACTTCGCCTGTACAAGATTTTTGCCTTAAAAAAGAAGTGCTTGTTCAGGGTTATTTCACCCACATGATGTCTTCTCCGTTTTTTATGTGCAGGCAAAGTTAACTTCCACATAAACATATTTATGCATACAATCCACCACTGTCAATGTTCTCACAATACCAAACCAAACAGTCTGGTTTGGTTTTAATCATTTGACACGACTGATGCTCCAGCGGTTTTATACATGTGACTTATGTGTTATGCATTTGACAACTAGAGTAAATCTTAACTGCCACCTTCATCGACTACTTTTGAAACAATAAAAAAGTTATCACCTTCTTTCACATATTTCAGATATCAATGATAATAAGGGCGCCATAAAATTCAATAACCATTTTGTTGTTAGCATTTTCTTAATCATGTTATTACGCTGCCTTCTAATGAAAACCACAACACTAAATGCTTTTGACAATATAATTTCTTATTCTCACAGGTGACCTGAATCTAGTTGTGGCTGCAAAATTCCATCAGTGGGTTGCTCATTCAACTGCAATGAACACAGTCAAACCCCACAGCTTTTCGGTTGAATCAGTGGTGATGCCATAGCCAATAAATTTCCCCAAGCATTCAAACCACGACATAAGGGAAAGTTGACAAAGACAAGAAGTAAGAAGAATCTTGCTAGTAGGATGATGTCCGAGAGAGACTGATTTTGGGGATGTGAAGTAGATAGAGAGAGTGGTTTCTACTAGTCAATTTATGTAGTTTGCCCATAAAAGGATAAAAAAGAAAAACAAATTGTGAGGCAAAAAGGCCAACATACGATTAATCATGGTTTTGATCATATACAGACATGGTTAGCCTGCACAAGATTCAAGGGGGGTATCCTTTCTTGCGTTAAATAAATTCACCCGCGGCACAACTTTAAAGGTCTGGCGGACCAAAATTGAAGGTCCGCAGCATGATCTGGTGGATGAATATAGATACCCATGTAGCATTATATATGGATGTACATATATAAAACTGATGGAGCATCTATCGGGTCAAACAAATATCTTACAAAATATATCATTCATATGATTATCCACACATTCTGTTTATTGCCCATTTGTTAGTTGTAACATGCAAACTAAAAAAATGATGGGTAACCAAGTACTTGATTCTATGTTAACAAGGAAAAAGATCAAATGGGTCGGGAAAATACCTGCCGACTTTCATGATTCCCTCTTAAAATTGTAATTCGCTGAGGATACCGTACTTTCAGAGCCACCAAGAGCTGAACAAAAGAGCATTGGTATCAGTCAAGATAGCCTTGAACATGCTAAATAGATTCCATTAACCGAATCTTGATCATACTACTTCTATTATACATTGGTGGCAGAAGCATTACTGCATTCTTTCATAAAGGGAGAGATACATTTTACTTTATATTCAACCTAGTGCAGTCCAAATGTGAACCTAATGCGGAATTTAGACTTTTAGAGATATAGTTATAACTCCATTAAACTTTAGAACACATAAAACAAAAACTCAGAGAGAAATGCGATTTTTGAAATCAACAGATTTTCCTCTTGCTTTCATTGTTAGTTTGTTACCGAAATTGATGTTTTCTATTAAATTAGCACCAGAACCCATACAAGTCTTTTTTCTATCTGATATCCAAACCAGCTATCATCCCTAATAAACTCAAATTTGAAATATCACCCTCATTTAACTTCAGATTATTCTTCTGCTATAATAAACAAAAAATTATGAGATGCATTGGTTTTTCTTTCATTATAGAAGAACTCTTTACATAAGTGGTGTTTCTGCATCATATCCTTGCTCTCTGATGGTCCAATAAAATAGCAAAAGAAAAGAGCAAAAACAAAAAGAAAGGGAAAGGCTAAAAAACTACCACATATCAGATCTCAAAAGTCTAAGCTCTTTCCATGTATTTTAAAGTAGCGTTTTTTAAGAACTGTTTTTTTATTATATTTTGGCCAACAGAAAAGAGCATTTGACCTGAAATTCTATCTATTTCAATAATTCACTAAAACAACACCACAGCTCAGCACCTACACATGAGAAGACCAAAGAACAGGCAGCTGGAATACAATTATGAATGTGCTTAGGCAATAGGCCCAACAGATGAATCAATAATCACTAACTCATTGAATATCAAGTAATTATAAACATGGGGAATTGAAGCCAATGATTAGTTCAGGAAAGAAGTTCAACAAAAATTTACATCACTTGCCTAATTCAGAAAAAGCTTAATATTTCATTTACCTATATCCGCATTTATACAAATAATAGAATTATGTTTCAGGTAGAAATTGATGCTCATGCTCTCAAAATACAATGGCTGCCTATATCCCCCTCATTGTAATTACATTCACTCCCTAGCCATTGTGAGTTTGGTCATTAGAGATGTCAATATTTGTGATGTTGTACAAGATACAATTAACATCTAACCAATAATCAACCCACATGTAGCACGTGTAAATTAGTATAGCATCTTCTGCCATTAGCATCCCACTAGTACTAAGGCAATATATTATGGCAAATGGATCAGCATAAAATGAAAGAGATGTATACACGAAAATAATTACATAAGAAAGACATGATTGGAGATCTACTTACCGTGACAGTTTCAACAGAATAATACCCTCGATCCACGTAATCCCCCATAAACAAGTAATTTGTATCCGGGCACTGCAATGGTATTAGAGATGATATCAATGTGATGCAATCACAAAAGACGTACAAAAGGATAATCTGGCATGGTAGGTAAACTGTAAACAACTCAATAGCCATGTGGATTACTAATGGTTGTATGATGCCTAAAATCATAAATCAGATATTTACTGGACAGCTGATATTGCATCCAACACAAACATATTTATTCTCTTAATCTCATTAACTACATCCTTCAAAATTTTGTTCAAATTTACATATAGAAAACAAGGTACTCAATCGATTTGAGCCTGAAATTGTAACATTACGATTGTACCAATCACTGATGATCATTCACTACGTATAATAAACATTGTCATGCATTATCACGAGTTTGAAATTTGGCCCTCCTTAAACCCTGCAATAGCAAACGTATTGGGGAAGGGGAATCCTTTCCTTTATGTTTCTAATTCGAGACGTACATGATCACTACCCAAAAGAGTAGTGCAGTTGTTGCTGTGAAGAAACATATTATGTGCATATATATAATCCAAGAGAAGTGCTATGATGCCAAAGATTCTCTCCATTATTGCAATCAATTTTTTATGAAGCCAATAGAAATTACTGAATGACATGACACGTTTGAAGAAATTATAGCCATTTGACCTGCTAAGAAGCAACCTTGCATACTAATCATTTTGAAAAATTATAGCAATTTGACCTGCTAAGAAGCGAACTTGCATGTTAATCATTTTGAAAATCATCATATGGTCAAGGTCGAACACCAAAATATTAATGCAGATGTAACAGCAAAAAGAATACCTTTCCTCCAATACGAAAAAGTTCAGCAAGATCATGGAATTGCCCATGAATGTCACCACAGATAGTCACAGGACTTTTTACTGGCTGCACACATAGAAAATCCATACAATATTATGAGAAAATATGCTTTAAGGTGACACAGTAAACTGTAAGTACAACTGCTATTAGATGACAAGAGCTTACACCAATTCACAAAATATATATTATACTTGATTTGTCATAGAGGATGCATATTTTCTTGTTTCTTACTCAAGAGAAACAAAGCCACTTACGTAGCTATCTTACTACTATCAAATATCATTGTTGTCAGCAGCGAGCTATTATTCACTATTACCTACTTGACCTATTATTAATCAACCTCAACAGAGACGTCATTATTGTAGTAGCCTATGTGCCTCATCTAAGAACAAAGTGATGTTAGACACAACACCAAGATCCTCTGTTTTTTTCCTATTGACCATATGTCTATAACTTGTCTCTCTAATTTACAATACTTAAGCTTCATACAAGCATTTGAGGAAGTATTCCAGATTTACAAATAGCAATACAATTCCATTCATATACACACCCTCGAAAACCAATGTGATTACCGGTCACCATAATGTAGAAGTGTAGAACAAATTGTAAATAGAATTTAAAGAAAGTATACACAATACATATCTGTAGTTGAGATTCATAAGCGACTAAAGATCATCATGAATGTTTAAGCATTTAAGACTTCTAGCTCTTGGAAATAACTTAAACCATTCAAATAACTGCCAAGTGCCAACAATCAAAAGCTCACTAGAAGATGTTACCTTCCAATATAATATAACCCTTTCTTTCTGCTTTTTCTTCTACAAGTAGATTATATGCATTGGAGCTAGAACCAGGAATTCGAATAGTCCTTTGAGGCATAGAATGATAAAGAGAAGCAAAAGTTGGCTTTCTATAAACACCAAACAAACTAGAGCAATTCAGGCAATTTTTATTTACTCCATGCCATATGCGCCGGACTATTGCTCAATTCTAATCATATTTAAGAGTAACAAGTCATGTCAACAAAATTTTCAACTAGAATTTCAAATAGGCTCTCAAAAATCATGTAGCATATAGATATTTATCGCCAAGCACAAACAACTTTTGATTTTCCCAAGAAAGCTAAAGACATGTTTGCCTAACAGTTCATGAAGATTCTGAAATAACCAAAATTTCATTGCGCAACGAGCAGGTATTTGAAGAATTAAAGGTACAAAACAAAGAGGAATCACACCCCAAAGAAAAAAGAACTCATACCTGAACATTGCTTTCATCCATCAATATCTCTTTCGCCTTGTCACATAATGTCCTAACCTACATCAACAATGAGCATGTATCTCAACATGAGTACTCTTGAAAACTAACAACCACCTATGTACTTCTCAAACAGCAGAAATGGCTGTTCTGCTAATTTTGTGTTCTTGTTTTCTTTTAAAAAACTAATTTACATTATTGTTATTATTATTCATAAAAGTCAAAAATGGTATTCAGAGTTTCATGAAGACGACAGATCAAGTAAAAGGAAAATTGTTTCTTAACAAGCATGACCATGAACAAGCAGTTGCAGACTGACAATGAAATAGCATAGATGTTTCGGCAATAATTCAGCTACTAAGAAGTATTGTAGGTGTGAGACTGTGAGTCCCTTCCTTGCTTGGATTATATGGAGCACATATTGACCCAACAAGAGAACTCTAGGTCTACGAGAACTGTGGTTATTCTTATTAGGACTATCCAAACTTATTAGGAAAGCATCTTTATTATCATTGTGGAAGCTAGCTTAATCATGTTAATAAACAATATATTTGTTATTATTATTTTTAGATTAGATTACTCCAGAATTTATATATTTCCATTTATTAAGGATTGTGTTACAAAATTGACAACATCATTCCAATACTTCTCTTTCTTTTTTGCTTGTCGCAAAGTTTCAAGCAGCGAGCACCTATCTCTTGAAAAGGTTACAACAGGTATCAATTTTGAAATGGGAAACTACTCTATTAGAAATCTAAAGTGAAGTGTGACTTTTTCCTGTAATGTTGATTGATCACGTCATAAAATTGGCAACAAAAACATAAGGCCAAGATTTCAGATCGACTAATAAACAAGAACACGAGATTATCAATTTATCTGAATTACTCAAATATCAAAAAAGAAACACACTTTACACAACATTATAATCGATCAAACCCCATTGCACGTGTAAGAAACTCAGATCCATCAAAAACCACACAGTCTAAGATGGAAGAAATCAAGAATTACAATAAACATGCAATTCAAACAATAGAAACCCTAAAATGCAAAATAAATCGAAATCAGGGGTGAGAAAGAAAACCTCAGGTTCGGTTAAGGGTTTGCACTGCATGAGCTGTGAAATCTGCTCGTCGAGGTTCCCATGGGTGTTCGAAGCTAGCTCCCCACTCATCTTGCTATATGTGTATGTATATTTTTGTGCATATATATACACACACACACAAACAAAAAAGGATTCAAATAATAAAATCCTTTGATCGATTGAAACTATCTGAAACTGAAAAACATTCAGAGATTGAGATTATAGACGGAGTGATGGTGAAAACGATGAGCGCGGAGAAGAAAACCCTCGAAAACCGTCTGAGATCGATTTATCGATTCTTGTTTTGCTTTTCAGAAAATACTAAAAGAACCCTTAAACTTTATACACATTAACATTTTTGGCCCTTTCTCTTTCATTTTAATTCATAAATAGTCCTTTACAATAAATTGATCCACGCATCATTACCTTTTTTACAATCACAAATTACACAAAAATAAAACAACTTTGTGTTCTTTTCCAATTTGAAGAACAAACTTTTAAAACTTTTAATTTCAAAAAAAAAAAAAAACAACTTTAAAAGCTTCTATTCAAACCAAAATGGAACCAAGATTTTGTTGTTCCTTATTTTTAGGAACATGAATTTAGTACGAAATGATAAGATTTGAAAGTTTGTTCTTCAAAAAATACTAAAGTTGGTTATCCAAAACAAGAATGAACAACAAAGTTGATTATATTTTGACTTAATTTGCTATTTCTATGAAGACTCGAAAAACTAAATTGATCAAACAATGATTTTATCTTTAGTTTGATAAAAAGTATTTATAGTAGTTTAAAAATAATATTTAAGTATAAGGTCTGAATTTAGTACATCTAGGTTATCTGAAGAAAATATTGATCACTTAGAAGGTAGAACACCTACGTAACTAAGTTGCTATCAGTCTTTTACAAGAAAGTATCATGAGAACAACCATTGACTTCGATTGAGCTCAAAGTGAGCCTCCCTTTGTAACACCAAAAGAGTGAAGTACTTTACAACTTTTTGACAATCTACAATGTATCTCAACTTCAATTAGTGACATTGTTATCTCAAACGTTAAAAGTTAACCGAACATAACATCCTAGATTATGTTATGTATTTGGAGTAATTATGAACTATAAAAAGCCAAACTTTTTTTGGTTGTTGCATTGTTATCTCATATGATAAAAACTATCCAAAGAAGCAGAATTTCTTTTTGTTTGTTTTGAATACTTGGAGTAATTATAAAAACTTTTAGTTTGTTTTGAACTAATTTTTGTTATTTATTTGAAATGTATTGAAATTTTTTAACGTATAGACATGTGATTATCAAATTTAATGTAAACTTATGTCTGTATAATTATTAAAAAGACATTATGTACAAACCATATTTTACGATACAGTTTTTTTACGATTTAAGACATACAAAATGGTATGTGATTTAGGATCAATATCACAAATAACACCACATGTAAGGTTTGAGGATTTTTCCACTCATTGACTATCTAATTTTAATAAGATGAATAATTTTATATTAAATTATATATTCTGATCTTAATTTTTTTATTAAAAAGAAAAAAAAAAAGACAATTTAATCAAACTTATTTAAATTTCATTGTGGAGAATTTCCAATCATTCTCTTGTGAGTATTTTAAATAATCCATGAACCAAACCTTTTTTGTTAGAGCTAACAATACATTATTTTGGTGTTACAAATTATTCCTGCTTTGTACAACTTTTGGTTTTTCATGTTAGGGGTCCATTATCTCTAAACTACGAAATGTAGCAAAATGCAGATCACAATGACCATTGGTGTACTTATTAAAGTTTAGGGACGTTGTTCGTAGTTTTGTGTAAACCAAAGGGACTAAAACTGTAGTTTACTCTCATTTTTTATACTAAAAAAGATTGGACAAGGTCATATTCATCACTTTGAGTCCATTTACAAATACAAAACTCAGATCAATCATCTAACTAGTTATTCAAGTCTACTATCACAAATGTACAAGAGATCACTTAAATCAACCTCTAATCATTTCTTCATGGTTTCTGCAGCATCTCCAATTCTCCATCTGGCCTCCAAATGCACTTCTTCAATAATTCATTAAACCCTTTAAAAGTACAGCCAAACCAAACAAACTCAGTATATTCCACCGGAGGGATAAGATATACGTCTTACCTCTGTCTCAAGAGACAGGGATGTTGTTTCCGAGAAGACCCACAGCTTGCAAAAAGGGTAAGTAAAACAAATACAAACCACAGATTTGGGGGGGAAACAATTTGAAAGTATTATTGATCAAGTTTGCTTTTGTTGAAAAATTAAGTAATTTAGAACGAGTCGACTACTAACCAATTATTTAGAGTGCCATTTCTGCCTGCAATGCAGCAAGTTCGTCTTCCTCGGAAGTATTCTTCCGAGGAGCTGGGTGTGCTTGTTGTCGGCCAGCTGGAGCATGTACTGGAGTAGCAGGGGCTGTTGTGGCTGGTTGGAGAAGTTGCTCCTCCAGCTCGGCTCCTTCCAATTCTTCAAGTTCAGCTTCCAATTCATCCTGGATTAAGAAAAAGTTACTTGATGTATACAAAAACTATAATGACTGGTGGTATAGGAGAGCTCAGCTCATAATCCTGGCTCACCAAAAAACTTGGCAAGCCTATTATGGTAATGAGTAGGCAGCTCTACAGGCCTAAATGAGCAGGGCCTGGCCTACCAAGCCAAGCTCAAACCTACTATTGTAATTTTATCTGAAGGGTCTTTACTTTTTTTAGACAAAACTTATATGAGCCCATGCCACCGAGAACATAAGCATATACCAGCCATGCAAAAGCTTCGAGCCTTTGACAAGCCAACCAAAGCCTACAACTTAGCTCTAATACACTCCTAAGTACGAGATGAATAAACACAAAAAGTTGGGTTGAGATGCCCATTTTCTAATCAAAGTGCTTTAATTATGGGGGTCTTTGACAAGAAAATTAGAACTTGCCTCATTTAGATAGACTTGTGTTACTATTCCGATTCTTTTTATATATATATAAAAATTGCAAGAGTTTGTCTGTTTCTTCCTCATTTCTACTTCTCTCAGGATAACATGATTGCAAAATTAAGGAAGATTTGGAAATTGCAGTCATTCAAAAAGTTCTGTTGATATGCATTTAAATTAAGGTCATATGTTCAAATAAAAGAGTCGCAGAAATTGTGGACAGTACCTCATCGAAATCAGCAGCTGCACCAATGGGTGTTGCCAATGCCTCTTGAATTTGTTTCATGTTTTCAGTTTGCTCATTTATCTCATCCATAGTCTTGTCGACATCATCAATATTCCTGCACTCATTAAAAATATTTTAAATCCAGCAACAACTTTCCTTCGATCAAATCAAAGACAAGATAAAGGGTCATGGATGCTAATCTATGTTGTGAAACAAGAATGCATTTTACTGATGAGAAGTAATCCAACAACAGGAATTTATGACCATCAGTGTTGGTCTCATTATCACATTTCATTCAATGTTTCAATAAACCACACCAGTTTTCATGAATTGTTATACACTTGTAAGTTTCACCTATAAGTTCTAAGCAAAATTATATAGTGCGAGCACACACACACAATATGAGAAAATAGGAGTACAATTATCACACAAATGATATAACATAGTCTCGCACATGTAAACAGTGAGCAAAATATTTTCTCCAGCCATTCTACCTCATGTATACCAGAACCAAAAAAATTATCATAGTGTAGTAACTGCCAAGAGCAAATGTCTAGAAAATGTCCGCATTTGGTCAAAAAATAGAAGCGGTAGGCAAAAAGTGATTGCTATCAAGTTATGCCGACCATATTTTGTGCAGGAATTGTTGACAACTTACAACCTGCTGATAATACGCAAACATAATATTTTTATATAAATGATTGCATATATTTATGTCCATACATACATATTACAAAATAAAATGAAAACCATATAAAATCATACCAAACTAGAAGAATATCAATTATTTCTACGTATTGGCATCATGTCAAATAGGAAGGTGAATATTGAGATGCATAACTTACGTTGCCTTCTGCATGGCTTTCATTGCTGATGCACCTGTTCTCAAAGCATCAACAGTTTCTGTGGTAGCTTTTGCACCTTCCAGCATAATCATCTGATATCCAAGCTCAAACAACAATTGGAGTTACAATTGTTGTTCATGTACTATTCTTGAAAGCTACACTAGCTTAACGATGAAAGGTGTCACTAGAAAATCACCTGGTCATGAATACGTAATTGGAAGTTCCCGAGCTGCTCAATCTGTTGTTCATAGAGCCTTTTCCTCTTTAAACATTGTATTGCCGCTGAATAACATCCATAAGGTAAACAAAGAACAAAAAAGATCAAGACTTAAGACGGTACTGACAAACTTCAAGTGCATAAATTATTTTTTTCAAAAGTAACAAACATGGCACAACTGAAGTTGCATTTACTAAAAGAAGTTCAAAAGCTCTAGGTTACAAATTGTGTGAAAACTGAACCGGATCATGATCAAACCAAAGTACTGGTTGCAAGTGGAAACACCAATAAGCCACAAACCAGAAGTCGTCCTATCCACCAGTCAAAAACGACGCCACTCGCATTAAATCCACTTTGGTAAACATGTTCCCTGGAAATCTCATCTATTTCTAAAATAACTTGGTGCACACAAGATACTAACACATAATTCCATGTATCCCTAACAAATTTTGAAGATTGGGCCCCAATTGTGGACTAGAGGGAGAAATCAACTTATTCCTTGCTGTGAAAAGTGTAATGTATGCTCCAATCATTCTCTAGCTGGCTTTAATTATGTGCAACTTATACAACAGGAACATAGAAGCACAACTTGCTATCTCATGAGAGTGTGTTTTTTGGGGGTGGAGATTAGATACTGGTTTTCAGATACTGAAGACACAAAGCACCAACTGCTTCACATGTCATACACTACAGGAATGAAATAACTTCAGCAAATCCAACAGAAAAAAGTACCTCTAAATAGTTGACTTCAGTCCCAGTAACGAAAGAAGCAACTTCAGAGTAGACAATATCAAGCAAACCAGAGACCGTAAGTATGGACACTAATATGCAATTCCTACAAGTCAAATGTCACACAATGAAAAAAAAAGGATAAAGTGAATTTCATATTATACCCCTTTTGTTCTTAGCTCTAGTAAATTCTTTGGCTTTCTCCACCTCGGCAGCAGATTTCTTTAAAAGTACTTTCTCTTTCTTCTCTAGCATTTCAAGTGTCTGGAAAGCAAATAAAACATAATAGTTCATGTCAAAAGATGCAAAACCAAAACCTATTTCTGTAGAAGATGGTCTGAAACTTATTCTTTCCTGACCATGGAAATAAGTCAGCAGAACCTTTCTTCTGTAAGCAATAAGTTGTTTAGTAGAGGAAGGGGGTGTTTACTTGTGGCTTAATGAGCTTAATGACAAAAATGGCTTATTCGCATAGACGTGTGGGGGTGTTTACTTGTGGCTTAATGGCTTATTCGCGCAGACAAAATTGGCTTATTCGCTAAGTAGGGAAGGAGGTGTTGTCCCCATTAAGACAAAATTTTGACATTTCTACCCTTTAAAAAAAATGTACCAGGTCATAACCCTCCATCCATCCATCGCCTCCATCCATTGCTTCCCTGATTTCTGCATCTCCGGCGATGTCTGCAACTCCTTCCCCGACTTATGCATCTCCGGCGACGACCGATGATGTCTGCATCTTCTTCACCAATGACCCCTCTCCCGGTACTGATTCTACTTCTTTTCCGATTCTCTTCTCTGTGTATATGATTTCCCCAAATAAACCCCTCTTATGTGCATCTTCTCCCCTCATCTCTTTTCCTATTTCTCTTCTCTTCTATGTTCATCTTCTCCCCAAATCTCCAACTTCTTACCCAAAAATTGAATCAAATCTTTATGTGGGTTTGCTACTAGTTGTTGAACTTTGAATTAAGAAACTCATTTTCTCTTCCTTCCAACCCTGTTAAGTTGTTTGATATCCATGGATTTTTCAGTTTTGAACTTCGATTTTTTGGAACCAAATTTTAAGGGTTCTTTGTTCTTGTGTATTAGTTTTTAGGATTCTTCTGTTGGTATTAATTCACAGGTGATTGTTGTGAAGATGGATCTTTAATGAATATATTGAGTTTACAAATTTGGAAGCAAGATTTGATGGAAATCGATGGTTGTTTAGTTTCATAATGCCAAGGGGTCATCATGGAAGTTCAATCACGAGGCCATCTTTCCCTCTTCCCAACTCCTTAAGCCTCAATGATCAGACCTGGAGAAGAAAAGCAATGAATACAATTTCTTGTTTTCTTATTACCTTTTTCATGGACAGAGCCACAGAGGGCCATGGTCACTCTGGAAAGCTTTATAAAAAGCCATTCAAGCAGCAAAATGATGTTCTCCCTCCATGGGTGTCAATAGGCAAGAGAATTTGGGTTGAAATGTAATTTTAAGAATTGTGTTTGAACTTGGATTTTTAAGTATCTTAAGAATTGTGTTTGTGCTTGAATTTGATATCAATGAATTTATGATGTTATGTTTTAATGTTCAAATGGTTTGTGTATCAGAAATATCATTTGGCTTGAAAAATAAACAACAATTTATTAAACAGGGCTTAATTTATGTTGAGGGGTAGATCGGTCATTTCTGTCATTCAGACTGTTGATTCAGGGAAAAAAAAAGTAAACAACACCACATTTTTATCCAGACAGACAAATTTATCCAGGCAGACGAATTTATCCGTTCAGGACTTAACAGAGAATTTGGTAAAAAGCCCCGAAGTCTCACCAGAAGTTCAGAACTCCATAATGCAAATTATTACAGGATCATTATTGGAGAGTTGAAGGACTAAGACTAAGGGGGTATTTGGTTAGAGGTATTAAACAGTCATTAATGGGATTGAATATAAAAGAAACTGTTTGGTTTTATATAATATAATGACTCCATTCCCCACAAGCCCAAATTTTCATTCCATGTTAAACCAGGGGAATGAAAAATCATTCCTATTTCATTCCATGTCATTTTCATTTTCATTCCCCTGCCTGAACCAAAATGCCCCTAAAATATGGCATATTGATTGCAGATTTGCAGCAAGGTCTGTTTCACTAGGTAGTTCCTATAATGTATCTCGTCACTTTGAGAGAAAAGAAAGACCATAAATTAATTGCACAATATTGCATGATTTAGTTAAGATACTAGAATAAGCCTACTCATCCTTTGGACGGAAAGAGTTCTATGTCATGATTATAATATATTGGCATAGTAATGTTGGTATGTATGCACAACTAGAGATGGCCAAATGTAACCGGTTATGCCGGAAGGACTGGGACCGGCCGGAACTGGGACTGTTACGGCCGGTTAAGGCCCGGTCGGTTAAGCCCAGTTATGACAATTTTTAAAGAACCAGTTAAGGGAGGGTCCTTTTGGACCGGTTATCAGGCCCGCTTGGGTAAACAAAATTAATTATACAATTATGTATTTAAAAGTTTGGTCAAAAAAACGTATTTTTAAATGTAAACAAAATTATAAAATTGTAAAAAAAAAAAAAGCTTATTTATTTAAATGTAAACAAAATTATAAATTTGTAAAAAAAACGAAAACAATGTCAAGTATTTTTTATAACTTTAATAAAAGCGTATTTTGAAGTTTATTTAGTGGCTTGATCTCAAATGTATGGCAATTTGGCAAATGCAATGTTTTTAAAAGGAAATAAAAGTGTATTTGATAGTAAAAGATAACAAAAGAAATGAATTTCTTTTCTAAAATTATTCGGGCCGGTTAAGGGACGGTTATGTAACCGGTTACATCAGGCCCTACCGGTTATAGATATTCAGCGAAGAACCGGAACCCGTAGGATCAGTTACTCTTTCAAAATCCTTAAACAGGCCCGGCTAAGGCCCGACTCTATACTGCCATCTCTAACTACAATCATGTTTAATTATTACAATAACTTAGTCATTGCTATACTTCTGTCAACATCAAAATTATTATTTTCCTTTTGAAATAAAAGAATACAAATAGAAAATCATGGGGTTTGAGACCCAACAGACAACATGTATTGATTTGTTCTTAACATTTATTCACTTTGAAATATTCTTCTCCTAGCTAATCTAAGACATCCAGTTCATGTATGATATGTTTTTAATTCTTTACTTATATTTTTACCATAACCTTTTAATGGATTCTAACGCCCAGCGGATCGATGACGGCACATGGGATGGACCACTGAACAGGAGAAGACGATCGAATGGACCGGATTAACCTGCCTTTGGTGAGGAACGAGCCTGAGATGCAACAAGGGAAGAAGATCACTGAAGTTAGCCTTGTTTAGGAGATCATGGGCCTCATATTGGAGAAAAATTGAGGCGAAGAAATGAGCAACTTTTCGGGATTGCTTCGAGAGCTTCTAGGCCTGCTGTGCAGTGTGCCCTCATCATGATCCACAAGAAAGAGGGACACAAGGGATAAAATGGGATCCCATAACCAATGGATACTGATCAAGACAAAAATTTGGATCTTCCATCTCGAGAACAATGTCTTTTGTGAAGGGGAGTAATGTTAAGCTTGCACTATTTAAGGTTAATTAGTTAGCACTTAGCATAGTAATTCTAGTTCCATAATTAGTAGGCTCTATTCCATAAAATAATTAAGGGATATATATTTATAGTATTACCATACTATTTAATGGTAATCATATTAGGGAAAAGTAGCAATTATATTATTATTATAATTAAGTAGCTATATATAAGGGATTAGTATGGTATCGTGAGAATAGATGCCATACACTCATGTTTGATTTGGTTATGGTTATGGAATACTGAATTGAGCATATTGTGAGAGAACCTACCTCTAAAGAGTAGGTGATTTTGTATTTCTTTGTTGTTTAATAAGTAAAACCGTCGTTGGGTTCTATCAGAAGCCCTATGATAGAGAAACAAAAAAAGAAGAGGTTATGGATAGTTATAGACTAGATTTACATATTGTATTCTCTTTGGAAAATACTAAAAGGGAAAGTACATATCTAGTTATGGAACAGGGGGAACAGCTATAATGTGCCTGTCTTCTGAGCCCTTCCCTGTGCTAGTTATGAAATAGGGATTTATAAGCAATCAGAGTGCCTAATGTTTTCTTTATACTACAATTTTGATTATCCCACTCATGCTTGATGATAACATGTTCTTTCAATAAGGGAGCCTAGATCGATCAACTTATATTATCCATCTTTGATATCCTCTTCTGCTGTAACTACTTTCATACCAAGTAAGTTAAGTACAATTGACTACCAATTAAAAAAAGAGTACACAACACAGTTTTAAGCAATCATACCATACTGCACAGACATCGCATGCAACTCAATGATAAGGGCATTATAATCACAGAAAATCCCATCCTATGACACTAAGGGGAGGTTTGGTTGATTTTCCCATTAGTCATGTATGGATAAGGAGCCTGTGTGTATTAATATGTATGTATAGATTTGGGGAGGGTTTTGTTTGGGAGGGTTTTCTCATAGATGGAATTAGCTGTGTTTTTTATTTGGAAAAAAGTTGGCGATCTGCATAAAGCTTGCTCCTAGAAACTTACTCAATAAGCTACTTTCTATATCATTAAGCCACTAGCTTACCGAAAAGCTGTGAGTCCCATTAAACGCATAAAACTGCTAACAAACAGACCCTAAGTGAAAGACATGTACACAGATGATAGAAATCCAAATCAATGTTATCTCCAGGATAAAAGAAGCCAAATCAAAAGTCAGTATCCAAATTGAAATAGATAGGAGCATCATGAACATCCAGAACAGTTTAGATCTTCCAAATTCATAATTCACATCAGACACAAAAAAAGTACATATACATGTAGCCAACTAACAAATACCTATCTTTATCGAATAATACCTCGTTTAATTTTTCTAATGTAGTTACGGCGTTAGCTTCTTGCTTAGGTTTTCCGAGTATTCGCTTAAGCATGGTTGCTTCTAGTAGTCAAAATCTCCAACACCTGGAAATAAATTTGAGCTATTTTAGGTTTCAGATCGTTGAGTTGAATTCCAATCCGGAGATTACCAGTCGTAATCGGTGCGTTCAAATGGAAAAAATAAAGAATTTACAAATTAAAAAAGACAAGCTTACCTTTAATTACGATGTATCAGAATGATCGATGCGATGAAGAACAAATTGGAACCGATGAATTTGATATGGGTTCAAAAGTTGCGGGCCGAAACAACAAACAAATTCATCAACCAGATTAGTAAGAACGACTGGTTTTACAATTAACTGCCTATTTACCGATTAATAAAATAATTATCGATTTTATGTTTAGAGTTAATTATGGATTTGGTCCCTGTGGTTTCGTGAATTTTACAAAAATTTCCCTAAACTTCATTTATTATTGCAGAAGAGGACTTGTTGTTTGTTGTTTTGTAACGAGTTGGTTCCTCACCCTAACGACCATCCAAAATATTCGTTAACTACAAGGTCATTCCATCATTTTGTTTTTCTTCTTTATTTGCATCAAAATGGAACCAACTTTCACCTGATTCATATTTTAGGAAACAAACTTTTAAAATTATCATTTTAAGGTTGGCTAAAGTTTATGTTTATTTAAGGATCGCGTTGATCTGTTGAATAGGTAACCGGTCATCAAAATATGATGTGGCAAATCTTAAATAAAAAAAATTATATGAATATTGAAGGTACCATTTCAACATTGATAAAAAAAAACTAAAAAGTTAACACAAATCAAAAAAAAGAAATTGCAAAACCCAATCGTCACTTCCCTCTCGTCGCCTCCCGCAGTGTCTTCTCCTCTGATGGCCATCGCCACTCTTTGTTGTTGCCTCTCTGTCTCTCTTCTTCGCGCTCTCTTCCTCCTCACTGTCGTACAGTAGCTCTGACGCATCGTCACTCTCTGTTGCTGCCTCTCTGTCTTTCGTCGTCGGCGCTCTCTTCCTCCTCACTGTTGTACAGTTGCTCCGTCGCATTGCCGCTCATTGCACTGTCGCTTGAGTTCATTTAAACACATAGGAGAGAAACATCACAAACTCTTTGGGTGTTGCTGGAAGCATCACAAACTGTTTTTGGCATCAAATCTAGACAAATGTGAGGAAGCACCATGGGTCCAAAGAAAAGAAAATTAATAAAAGGCAGCAAGAAGGATACAAATAGATGCATAAAACTACATTCTAGAAAGAGACTAGCTTAAGGTTATCATTCTTTACACAACTTCATTGAAATTGTTGCTAGAGAGATCTTAATCATACAGGTTTAATGATATGTTGTTTGGGTGTTCTGAAAATTCATGAGTCTATCTTTTTAGGGTTTTATTTGTTTAAAAATAGATTTAGGTTTTTGTTTGTATGATTTACATTTAGGGGACGTTTGATTCACAAAATATAATTTGATGGAAGGAATTTGACTTTGAAGGAATTAGAATGAAATTTGATGAAATTTGACCACGTATTTGGTTGGTAGGAATTCAATTCATTCCCTTAAGCCAAGGAATGATGAATTCCTTAACTTGTGGAATTCAACGAAATTGGAAGGATTCCATCGTTTTCATTTCTTGAACCAAACATTAACTTGGAATTTGGTCAATGTAATTGGTCATTCCAATTCCTTTTAATTCCAAGAACCAAACAACCCCTGTAGGGTTTTAATCTAGATATTTCATTTACGATTTTTTTTTGTATTACCTTTGTATTACAAAATTTTGAATTAGTTAGGCACAATTCTTTGTTTATGTTGAAGATGATTTTGGTTGTTGACGGCGATGTTCACGATCGTTCTTCGTTTTTTATTTTCATTTTGATTTTGCTTTGTTTTCACCATCTAAATATAAAGGAATAGGAAAAAAGACATGGATGAAAATTGCAATCTACAATATTATTTTATCTTAAAATCTGATGTGGAATTTTAGTTGTAATAAAAAAAACCACATCATCATTTAGATTTATTATTTAAATTATAAGTATTACATGGCATATTAGTTGGATTTGATCTGAGCCACATCATCATTAGCAGATCATTAGATAAACTAGACCCTTAAATATATGTAAAGTTTGATTCAAATCTTAAATGATGATTTTAAAATTTTGTTCCCCAAAATAGGAATCAGGTAAAAGTTGGTTCCATATTGATGAAATTTTCCCTTATTTTAACAATAAACTTTTTGTCTTTTTTGTTCTCGTAAAAACCCTCAAACTATAGGGGTCAAACCATAATTAACTGTAATGAAAATGACATACAATTTTAGGAATTGTGTGATTATTACACTTTTTTAAATTACTAAATTACATTTTTACCCTTGATAATAGAGACAGAAAGTTTCTCCATATGCCAAATCACCTACATGTATTAGTTGATTCTCATAATTAAGGATAAAATGGAAAAATGAAAATTTACTTTTGAAAGTGGACACTTGTTTTGAGACAAACTAAAATAAAAATGTAGACACTTAATTTATGATGGAGGAAGTATATTTCACATATGCTAGTTGTGTGCCCGCGCTATGCGGCGGGATGCAACGATTCTATCAAAACACATTCAATTTTTAAATATCAAATTCTTGCAAAACATCTTTGAAATATTTGGTGATTCATTTGTTGTATTAAGACTTTTTCATTACCACGAGATGTAAACTAAGAACGTTGTAAAAAAGAAGTTGAGCCCACCTTTTTGCTTTACCTATTTGTAACGTAACATGTTATTATCATTAAAGAAAGAAGTATTTACTCATCAATATCTTTTCATTATCATCGAACAACTTGTACACATTATAGTCTTACCTCATAAAACATTATAGCCTTTATGACTACCCAGTCAACTACACAAGTTGGGCTACTACTTTTTACGTCTAAGTAGGCCACTTGGGCATTAATCTTCCTTTTGTGTTTTCTTCTCCATCTTCAACTATCATGACTGCACACGTTGATCTAGAAAAGAAAAAAAAAAGAGTTCAAGAACTCAAAGAACAAGTTTTTAGGAGTTAAAACAGGATTTTTAGGCAATTGTATAATGTAATAGATCAATTAAAATACTAATTTACGTATAACAATTTATTCAGATTCAAATAATCATCATTCCAAAATATTGACTACATTAATATCTTTTTATGACTTTAACAACTACCTTGACTAATCGACTTCAAGCATCAATCTCCAAGACGATAAAGCTTGACACTTGCAATTGAGACTGAATGAGAACTTGAACCTTAAACAATGAACAAATGACGGGAGAGAGAAAAAAATTACCCGAACCACTGTCTTGTCCTTGAACCATTGAAGCCGAAAACCGGCAACTGTTTCCAATCGAGCACCTTCACAACAACTCCAAAGATGACTTAAAACCTCGTCAAGACAAGGTAGAAGGGCAAAAATGGAAAGGGATAAAGTTGAAACCACCATAGTTCAGAGGTAATTAGTTTGCTTTTTAAAGAATGAATTAAACTGATAGAACTCCATGGTTCCAAAAACAATGGTTAAAGGCTCAAAAGGCTGAAGGAACTCCTTGACTATAAGTGAGACCAAAAATCTAATGCAATCCGCATCATGATATTACAAAAGCTAATTCCAAACAGAAACATGACACTGCAAATATATTGAAATTGAAACTAAAAAAATGAACATAGCCTTTGTCCCTAGTTCCAACCATCTTGAAACCTCCACAAGAACACCAAGGAAAGTCCATTTATGGAACTTGAGAGATCCTCAATATATGATTCGTCAAATCTTTAGAAATCATCAATGTTACAATTAGTAGATAATTGTAAATCACTTCCTTTAGAAATACATGTAAGCTATTACAGATTCTCTCTTCATATAATTATACTATTCCTCTTCGAAATATATGGTGAAAGGTGGCAATTTTACTCTAATTTTAGACCATAGGGTTGTGCAGCCTTCAGTTTCCTGCATTTTAATATAAATGGTAAGCTTTCGATCTTGAGCAATATCATGACCTTCTATGCAATTCTTAGAATATCCTACCAACTATAGCTCTTAGGTTCCAATTTTGATGCACTTACATCAATTTACATGTAAGTACTAAATAAAAGACATCTAATTTATGGTAGTAAGAAAGAAATCAGCTTAACCACATTTGAGTAACAAATAAAATTAACAAGACTACCATAATTAATAATACAACATGGTAGACTGGCTCAATCCTCCTAGGTCTTTCAAACCATTTTGTGTATTATGCTTGAATGTATCATTCATGTATATTAGTATATGCCTTAGGTTAACATAAATGATTTGTCATTTATTATTCTGCAACTCTTTGTCATCCTTGTAGTAATTTGCATAAACACAAAATTATTCAAAATAAAATGAAGATACTTACTTCTAGTTGTTTAAATCAAATCTTTTGGATCATTTTCACTGTTAGAAAATTCATGTTCTGGTTCATGTACAGAAGACTGATGTTTCACATAAGTTACTCTACTTTGGTTTACTCCTTGCAGGTTAATCAATTGCATGAAAAAAAGACTAAAAATTAAAGCTTTTAAGTATTCTTAATTGCAGGTTGTAACATTCAGTTGTTTGAAGCCCAGTCCAGAAAAACGTTTATCCACATGTCAAAGCATTCTTCCAAATATGTCCTCTGTTTAAAATTGGGAATTGTTAGTGCACAAAATATGTTGGATACAAGATCATGAAGGCTGAAGTTCAAGATGAAGATATAAAGGTCAAAGTCAAAGAGCTCAAGTCAACCCCTCATGCTGAAAGTCAAAGTCTTTGTAATAAAGTCAAAGTAAAAGTCAATGTTATAAGTGTTTCTGTTTTGTAAGAGTTTTAGGTATATAAGTGTTTTCGTTCGTAGACTCATATGACTATGAGTTGAGCGCGTATTGTGTTAGAGAGAGAAATATTGTGAGTATTCTCTGTACGAACTGAGAATTGGGATTAATAGAAATTAATTGTTGATTCAATTGTTGTCATCTTGATTTGCACTGATTGTGGGACAGACAATTGGTATCAGAGCATACAAAAATTCAGAAATCATGGTCTAATTCAAGAGTTTTGGTCGACATTTCAAGAACTCGAAAACTTTCTGTTCAGATTCGATTTTTGAGATTTTGTGTTGTTTTGAAGTTGAAATTGATTGTGTTGTATTCGGTTATATGTCTAGAATACTTTCTGTTTGTAATGTTTTGCCAAATTCACTACTAGTTGCTGTGAATTTTGAATTTCGTTGAGTTTCAGTTCGAGTTTATTAGTCGAACTGTATCTAGTTCAATTAGCAATCTTTGATGTTTTAGATTGAAATTTCTCAATTGTAACCTGTTCGAGTTATGGAATAGAAGAAATCTACTAAATTTCAGATGATTTTTCGAAGGTTTGGATCAGATTCAAGTGGAAGAGTTAAGTTTTTGAATGAAAAATTGAAGAACTCGCTAGATCTGAAGAACACACAAACATCATCAGGAAGAACATGCAAAAGGTTAAACTCGCAAAAGAATGAAGAATACGTAAGACTTGTTGTGCGAGAAGTAGAAATGCGCAAGGTTCTCTGTGTGAGTTTATACTGTTCAAGTTCTTTGATCTACGCGAAGTAGGTTCTGCGAGATGTGGATTTTGCGCGAAGTGAAAAGTAGAAAATTTTTCTAAGTGTAGAACACGCAGACGCATTGCGCGAAGTGTCATCTCTTAGAACTCGCAAGTCGTTGTATGCGCGAAGCTGAAACGCGCACGACACTGCCTGCGGGAAGCTGAAACACGCACGATTCAGTGTGCGCGAACCAGGAACTCGCACGTCTCTGTTTACGAGAAGCTCAAACTCGCAACCTTTGTTGTGCACGAACTTCAAACACGCACATCACTGTTAGCGCGAATTTGATTCATTTGTTCTGCGAGTCTGCGGAGGGGGACAAAGTTCTGATTGTGATCAAAGTTTCTGAATTTTTGTTAACGATTTTCTTGTGCAAGTGTTATCAAGATGGGATATTTTGGTGATTATGAAGAAAATCAGAATTTTAAACTCAAAACAGAGAATGCAAATCTCACCTCATCTTTTAATTATTACTCAAAGAGATCAAAGAAATATCATGATGAAAAGAGATTGCTAAGGGAAGAAGTCAATGCATTAAAGAACATTAATGAGGATCTTCTGAAGCAGATCTCTGATTCTCAACAATTAAAGGATGGTAAGAGCATTAAATAGAAAGTACATAGTTTGGAAGCTGAGAATTCTGAGTTAATAAAGAAGATTTCAGAGATGGAGAAAATCATAGATTGTAAGAAGAATGAGGAGACAGAAAAGAATTTGGAAAGTGCTAATGATGAGCTGAGAAAGCAAATTTCAGAGTTGGAAGAGAAGATTTCCACAGACAAATAAGAGTTTGAAAAAGAAAAGAAAGGGTTTGCACATAAATTTACTGAATTTTCAAGAAAGACTTTCGAAGAGAAGAAAGCTTTTGAGCTGAAATGTGCAAAGCTATCAAAATAGATACCAGACTTTGAAAAGATAATTATTGTTGAAAGAGACATGCTTGAGAAAGAAAAAGTTGAATTTGGTTCTGAAGGAAAATCTCTCAAAGGAAAGATTTCTGAATTAGAAAGCCTATTGGAAAAGGAGAGAAAAGAGTTTGTAAAGGAAAAGAAGATGATTGAAAAGAAAAATGTTGGAATCTTCAAAGAAATATCTGGTCAGAGAAAGAATGTCGAGAAGGATTTTGAAGAAGAAAGAAAGATTTTTGAGGTAGAAATAAAGAAGCTTACAGAGAAGCTATCTGAACTATCAACAAGTGCCATGAAAGAGCAAAATACGAAGTCTAAATTCCAGAAGAAGATTGACCTACTCACTGCAGAAAGGAACAATTTATCTTCCAAGATAAAAGAGCTTGAAAAAGTTGTCTCTAAGGTGGTTTTGACTGAGCTGAAGACTCCAGATTTAATTCTTCAAACGCCTAGAGATGATTCAGCTGACTCTGAATGTTCATTTAAGACAACATCAAGTTCATATCATACAACTGTCTCTACAAAGAGGTCAGCTATTTCAAAAGATCAGATTCGTATTACTAACATTTTCTATGATATGAATGTGGATGGTTCAGGAATCAGGTACATACAGAAGAAGAAGGTATGGAGAAGAAAAGTTGATATGGAAAGTCAAACCATCTTCTGATGAGAAGAATGATGAGAAGAATGGTAAGAAATCATTTGTGCATACATCACATGCCAAGAAGAACAATGTGCGAAAAGGTAAACCTGATTTTGTTTATTCGAGAAATCAATTACTCAGGTTAGCTCATAAGAAGAGTTATTGTTCTTACTGTCGTGCAAATGATTTTGTTCATAAAACGTATGATCATTACTGGTATGGTTCTTATTCTATTACTCCTAATAGAACTGTAACTAACAAACATGGACTCAAATACCAGTGGGTACCAAAGCCAAAAGATTCATCTGTGTTGCAGTCACCTCAAGTCAAGGGGAGTAAAAGAACCTAGACTTCTGAGTAAATTAGCTCAGGACTCGTACCTCAAAGATCAAGTTTGACTTCTAAACACAACAGTTTAGGACTCATACTTCAACAATCAAAAGAGAGTATACTCCAGTGCATATATGAGATTGTACTCCGATGCATAAATGAGATGATCAACCTTCAAGGGGGAGTACATATTTTTCCTGTTGCTAAATATTGTGAATGCAATATTTCATGGGGAGTAAATGACTTCTGATTACATCTGATCAGAACTCGTTCTTAACAAGTTTTATTGCTTTTATGTCTTTTATTTTTCAATAAATTTTGTGAATAAGACTTTGTGCTTTGACGATTTTTGACTGAATGCAGATTTTGAGGGGGAGTTTACATGATCACATCAATCATGACTTTTGAGCTGACTTCATGAGATTTAAGTTGAGCGTAAGGTTCATTCTAAACTTAATTTCATACATGTCTGAAAGAAGGACGACTTTCCAAAATGAAAACATGTTCTTAAATGTTCAAATCACTTCTCGATTCTTAAACAAATTTCATGAATACAGAAGTGTGATTTTAAATGTTTTCTTACATGGCTAGTTAAACATGATTTGAGGAGATGCTATGAATGGTATATTCATATTTGTTACTATAACCGTGTGTTTCCAAAGATAAATACTTGTGTATTATCTCTTCCATATACTTTCAAGTATTCACACACACCGGTTTAGTATCTTTATTGACCAAGTTCTTACTATGTCTCAATTTGCAACTAATTTTGATGGTAAGACACCCGGTTTGAAATTCTTTTCTATTTTGAGCGTGATTTCATTCAAAACGTTTCTTTCAAGAATGTCTATAATTGTTTTTGTAGACAACATTCAATTTTTTCATGACCTAAACTTTGATTGTTAAATCATTCATATTTGATCTTTTCATACAATGTCAGGTTCTCAAACAAGTCTTTTGTATTCATTTCATTCTTTCAATATACTTGTTTTTTAGAACATCTTTCATGATTAAAATGCTCAAATCTTCATGATTATCTTCATGAGCATACATGTATCTGACATGTATTTCATTATATGCTTTAACTAAAAAGTTAAACCATTTGAGTAACATTTTGCTTATAGGACAATTACATGGGAATTGTGTGAGCTTAACAGAACTTCTATGGATTCACGTTAACCAGTGTTTCCTACCCAAGAAGTTATCCTTGAGTGATCGAGAGGCGAGGAGTCAAAATATCTGATAGTGGGTATATATGATGAGGTAAAATGTAAAATAGAGTTTGGTTAGAAGTGAGCTCAATGTTAAAAAGAAAGAGAGTGAGAGATCAGAGTAAAAGAATATCAAACTCTGCACCAACTTTTTCTGAGTCGAGCAACCACATTACTGTTGTTTCACAATTCTTCGTGAACATCATTGAAACAGGCAACTATCCCATGCCAACTCTTGACTTAACCCTACCAGCTACTCATATTTTTCTTAAAAAGAAGATGTTTCAATTTTTCTTGCGGATGCAACATATAATCTATCTGGTTTTCATTTGTAAATTTTGGATATTGAAAAAAGAAGGAAGTCTGCCCCACCTTCGCACTTCGATCATGCATAATTGAGTCCATGTATTACTGTTGTTGTCTCAATGGTTTACACATTTTGAGCCAATTATAAAAAGAAATCACCATATGCTTATTTCTTTCATACACAAGCACATACACACAGGAAATTTGTTTTTCTGTCTGAACGTTCATAGAATAATCTTGTGTTATTCGATGATTGAATGGAAGACCTGGGGGAGTGAACATAAAAAAAGCTCCTTTCCAATGTGTATTTGTTACACACAGTGGCTTCGTGCTACTGATAAGCACTTTAACTGATTCATTTGTTGATTCAGGTGTTACATTTATATTTGTCTGAATTTGAAAAGATTTGGATGAATACTTTATGAATTGGCGGATGATCAGAGGCTCAATGATACAGATCAATGGCCAGAAAAGATTAATGACATTTTTTGGTGAAGTTTTGATGATCTCTGTGCTACATCATCAAAAAGGGGGAGAAGTTATTTTCAAGAAATGTTTGTTGAAGAACAGTTTTGGAGAGACTCAAGAAAATGAAAGGAATTTATGAGAGAAATTATTTCACGAAAGATGATTTGAAGAAAGTTCGTTGCAAGTTTTGTCAAAGAATGAAAATTATGTGAAGAATTTACAAGATTAAATGGGAAAGTTCAAAGAATTCAAAAAGTTTGCTAAAGATTTATGAAATTTTCTTTGAAGATGATTTGCTAAAGCAGAAGAGAGCCAAATCTGAAGATAATTTCTTTTTGAGGTCTGAAAGAGGCTTCTACAACCTTTTGGAGAGATTGTTAAAGCTTATTGAAAAAGATGTTGTTCAAAGACTTTGGGGAGATTGCAGAATTTTTGAAGACTGCTTATTCAAAGAGGGAGATTATGGTTCAATGCTTATTTTTCTGAAGATTAAATTTGTGAAAGAATTCTACAATAAGGAGATTGTATAAATTTGTGCTAAAGGGGGAGATTGTATTGCAAATCTTTTTGCAAGATGATCTTGAATCCAAAGGGGGATATTGTTAGTGCACAAAATATGTTGGATACAAGATCATGAAAGTTGAAGTTCAAGATGAAGATATAAAGGTCAAAGTCAAAGAGCTCAAGTCAAACCCTCATACTGAAAGTCAAAGTCTTTGTAATAAAGTCAAAGTCAAAGTCAAAAGTCAATGTTATAAGTGTTTCTGTTTTGTAAGAGTTTTAGGTATATAAGTGTTTTCATTTGTAGACTCATATGACTATGAGTTGAGCGCGTATTCTGTTAGAGAGAGAAATACTGTGAGTGTTCTCTGTACGAATTGAGAATTGGAATTAATAGAAATTAATTGTTGATTCAATTGTTGTCATCTTGATTTTCACTGATTGCGGGACACACAGGAATTATGGATATTAGGTTAAGAGATGAAGACGAAGAATAAGGTACCTTATAAGAGAAACAGGGGAAGGTGAAGAAGACGGACATATTTCAGGCCACCAACCTCTCTTGCTGCCCCCTGACCCACAATTCACTCAAATTGTTGAATCAATCGAACATCCCCTGGAAATTAATCGTACTTTGGCAAGTAAAATTTGGAAATTGGAGATTCAACATAAGCAAAGATAATAGCAGAAGGTTCAAATAGAAATGAAGATAAAACCTTACCTCAAGAGATGGAATCTTCCTTCAAGACGAAAAAGAAGGGAGATGGATGGAAAATTAAAGATTTAACAGATAGCGGTATAAGGGGTGTTTGGGATTCCTTATTTAGGTAGAGATTTGGTACACAGACATGATTGGACATGAGTACATGACTGGACATGATAGAAGAGGCTAGGACTGGACAGGACAAGACAAATGTTTGTCTTGTGTTTGGTATGACTAGGACTGGACAAGTTTCCCTAAAAGTTATTTGATGATTTTATATGTCATATAATAGTTATAAATAAAACAAATAAAGTATATCTTTAAATAATTTAATTAAAAAACATTTTTATTTTTTTACACAAATTTCATAAAATACATAGAAAAACAATGGTAGAAATTTGAAGGAAGAATTTGAAATAGTTGTTGGTAGTTCAAAAAATCCGATTCATATAAAGAAAATATAATATTTGATTCAATTTGGAAGATCTTAATGAATTGACGGATGCATAGTTGCAGCGACAAGTAAAGATAAATGCGATGGGTGGTCGGTGAAGGACGGTAGTTGTAAAAAACGTGAAAGATAGTGGATAGTGGTGGTGCAGGAGGTTGTTGTGGTGAAGGTATAGGTGGTCGACTATGGTAGTGGTGGTGGCGGTTGACAATGGTAATAGAGGTTGTTGTAGTAGAGGAAGAGACGGAGGTTATCGACGGTGGTTGGCGGCGAGCGACGGTGGTTGGCGATGAGCGTCAGTGGTGGTGGCGGCAATAGGTGGTTGTGATTGGTGGAGGTGGAGATGGGCGGTGGTTGTGGAGGTGGTGGAGAAAGTTGTTGTAGTAGTGGTGGAAGTGGTCGACGATGGTTGGTGGTGGCTATTGGTGGTCGTCGATGGTGGTGGCGGCCATAGGTGGTGGTGATTGATGTTAGTGGAGGTGGTCGACGATGGTAGTGGTGGTGGCGATGGCCGATGGCCGATGGTTGTGTAGGTGGTGAAGGAGGTTGTTATGGTAAAGAAATAGGTAGAGGTGGCCGACGGGTGGTTGGTTGTGGCTACTGGTGGCCGTCGATGGTGATAGTGGCGGCGATGGGTAGTGGTGATCCTTAAGACTAATACCATATTATGATTATATATCAAATGGCGGTAGATTAGTGATTTTTAGTTTCTGTTTCACTTTTGTCCCATGTTGTTCCACCTATTTTGGTGGAACAAGAAAATACCATTTTTTGTCCTATCTTGTCCCACCCTGTCCGGTCTTTGTCCCTGTCCCTGTCCCATGTCGCACCAAACGTGGGACAACAAATTTTTGTTCTGTCCTATGTCACACCAAACGTGGGACAGTGAGTTTTTGTCCCGTCCCACCCAGTCTGCAAACCAAACGCACCCTTAAAGGGAATTTTAGCTTATTCTTGTGTGGTACAGGAGATAAGCACCTTTTATTTTTTGGATGGAGAAAAAAATAAAAGTGTTTATAGCGGTGTCAATAATGAGTTTTTCATAAGTCATTTGGTTTTAACTTATTAACTTATTTGAAACAACTTGTGATTTTTTTGGTTATTTTATTTGTATAAGCAATCCCAAACACCCCTAAATAACAACTTATTAGCTTATTACGTTTTGGTACCACAATAAGCTAATCCAAACACTTTTTATAAAACTTCTTTTTGTCACCACATAAGTTGATAAACACTTTTAAGAAAAAGCACAAGTTGTTTTAAACAAGCAATTCCAAACACCCTTTAAGTCCTCTGAACCATGCCATTTGGGGCTATGAATCGTTGCCTTTAGAGAGGGGGAGAAACCAAAGAGGCTGGAAAAACAAATGATCAATGTGAGAGGCGTGAATCATAGTTCTTGGGAATATAAACCCTTATGAATAAATAGTTCAGTTTTAGAAAGTGGTACATCCTACTTATATAGTTGTAACTAAGAGATTTCTAAAAATTATGCATAAAACTAGTACATAAAGCTTTAAAGATTGTTTTTAAGAATTTTAATCAAATACTTTATAATATAGTATATATATGCATGCACACGCAGATCCCTCCACCCCAACCCTTTCATCGGAATCTTTCACCACCACCTCAACCGACCACTGCCAGATAACACGTTGTCACACACGCACAACCTCAACACACATACACATACACACCTCACACATACACATGCACCCCCATACACACATCACACACACACACACAACCATGTTAAAAGCATATACAACACAAACAGTCGGAGGCACCAATACAGTAGGGGGAGGAGGTGTCTTCAGAGTTGTGGTTTATGTAACACCCGAAAATTTATAAGGTAAGTAATAGTTCCTTTATTTCATTAATTATGATTATTTGAGAATATGAGCCTTTTATATGCGTATGATCATCATTATTATATTGTAATGTTATATGAACTGCTTAACCATCTTAATTGTCTAAACCTCGCGCTCGTTATTGTGTTCGGCTGAATTTTCGGGCTGATCTGTGTGTGGCGCGATAGTGACAATGTCATTATCGCGGGTGATGTACCGCGAGTTGGGGGTCTGGCGCGATTGTGCCCGTGCGATAGTGACATTGTCACTATCGCAGGTCACTCTCGCGTGGTTTGTACCGCGACCATCGGGTTTGGCGCGATTGTGACTCGCGACAGTGCCAATGACACTGTCGCCGTCGGGGGGTTGGACTTAAATGAGTCATTTGGCCGATTTTCATCCCATTTCTTTCTTTTCTCTCTTCCTCTTTAGGCGATTTTGCTCCCTAAAACGGATTTCATCACTTCCCAAACCCTAACCCTCATAAATACAACAACTATTGGTGGTTGGGTCTTGATTGCTTGCAATAAATCATCTCAAGGAAGATTTCTAGGGTTTCTCAAAGTGCCACCTTCTCATCTCCAAGTCTCGCCTTCATCAACTAGGGTTTCCTATTTTCTAGATTTTGATTCAAAAACCTAGATAGTGAGTTTACTAAACCTTTGTTAAAACTAGATACACATCATAATCTCTTACTTGTTATTATTGTATGTTTGTTCAAAATGTACCTCTCTATATGTTCAAGTATTTGGGGTTTTTTCTTATGGATACATACTACGAGTATTTTGACATGATTTAGTGTATACATGTCTTGGTATTATGATGATTCCTACTTGGAATATCTTTTTGGTGATATTGTATCTACCTAATGATTATATTGGCATTTGGGTCATATGTTGGACTTATGTGGTTTAGGATGGTAATATTGTACCCATGGTTGGTATTGAAATATACTTGGTTGAAAGATGCCTCACTTACCTCCTATATGCTTTATGTTGGACGAACCAAGTCAGTAGACACTAGGAGGATGTAGTCTTGGGTGCCACCGTGATGGTATGTGCCTAGACCTCCACCATTCGGGGTAATGTCATGGTTGTAGTCCTCGGATGTGCCAGGCCTATGGGATGTCACTCTTAGTAGTTGGCATCAAGGTACATTGTCTCTTTGGGTGGAACTTGATTGGTGTTATGGGTATCCCCCGTTGACTCCACATCGGATAAATTTGGTTAACTACTGATAAGAATTGTAATTGTGCTCTTATGCTATTTCTTGTTCAACTCACTAGGCTCTTTGGCCTAACACTTGTTTGGTGTCGATGTGTATCTCAGGTTCTAGTGGCGCCGCTTCTAAGTAGGCGTAGTTGCTTTTGGTGAGAGCTTGGGGAAAACTGCACTTGGACTTATATTTTTGGAGAAGACGTCGGAATCTATAGATGACACCCTTTTTGTAATCTCCTTTCTAGTTTTAGAAATTAGATTAGTTGGTTGTTATTTATTATCTGTTAAATTACAACTGTAATTAAACATGTTTGTTTATTTCCCCATTTTTGGGAGGCTCTTGCTAAGGCAATTTTACATACCACATGTCCGTTTTTTTGGATTTTTGTTATCCCTATATTTAGGGTGTTACAGTTTATGATGGTGGTTGAGATGATGGAGAGTGAGGGTACCAGGGCAGTTGCAAAAAAAGGTCATATGAGTAGTGGTGTTTACTGGAGGTGAGTGGAGGTCACATCGGATGGGAAAAGAGGTATCAACAAGAGGTAGGAGTACCAAGGTGGGGATGGGTTCACGTCAGAAGGGGAGAGGGAGGGAGTTCGATGATATGGATGGCGGAGGGATGGGGTTTCACCAGAGTAAGATATCAGGGACATTGTCCCTTGTAATTGTATGTTTGTGTGTGTGTGTATAGAGAGAGAGATAATAATATTTAATTTAATTACAAATTTGACCCTTATATTTTGGGTGTTTTTACAAAAATGAGAAAAAGATAAAAACACAAAAACACAAAAACACAAAAAGATTATGTTAAAATAAAGAAAACAAAGCAAATGACAAAAATGCCCTTGTGGTTAACAATGTTTTTTATGACCGTTAGAGTGAGGGACCAACTCATTACAGAACAACAAACGACGAGTCCTCTTATGTAATAAACGAAGTTTATAACCATTTTCGTTAAACCACCAAACCTCAAAGACAAAATCCATAATTAACTTTTATTGTTATCATAATAATCCCACTCTAAACATATATTATGATAGTCGTTTTACAAAAATCATGATGTCCAATAAAATAATTTTTAAGTATTTCATTGTAAAATGAGTAAACTCCAATTTTGGTTCATGTACAAAGTCCCTAAACTTCGTTAAGTACAATAATAGTCATTGTTGTTTGTGTACTTCTGTGACATTGGTCCTTCTAGTCAACTTTGTTAAAAATTTCCGTTATATGAAGTGCTTTTTTGTCTTTTACTAACTTTTTTTTGTCTTTTTTCTATTTTGCCTTTTACCCCTTGTTCATCCCCTTCGTCTATTTCCTCTATCGGTGAAATACCTCACTTTCGGTCATTCCAACGTTCATCTCTTCCTTAAACACACACACATACAAAACATACATAGCCCACTCAACCTCTCCAATTTTCACCTACAACCATCCATCTTTGATATTCTTCACGCGCAACATAATTGTTGGGTCACCGATAGATTTGGTGATGACCCTCCGATTTACCTGTAATATTAACACTATACTTGATAGCTTTTTAGTTCTTGTAAAAAGGCTTGGTTTGTACTCAATCGGATCGGCAACATCGAAAACTAGGCCGATATTTCAAGAAGTAGTTCACTTGCTGCAGATCAAGGACTACTATTCGAATTTTACACCAAGTCTCATCTTCTCATCCGATTATCTCGATCGGATAGTCAATTTGACTATCGGCCGATCAACTTAAGAATACACCTGCAAGAGTTTTTGACCAAATCTCACTAACTTTATACTTGACAAAGACATTCTCTAAAGCACACAAAAAATCATGTTTGTCCTAATATGCTCTTCATGTGACCTTTCAGGAATGTTCAATATTTCCAAGCGACAAGTTCATCTCTATTGTACAATGAAAAGGACTCTCCAAAAATCCTGAAGTCAACGCCGAGAATCTTATCCCCAAGTGACATGTGTCCCCATGCATTTAATGCACATGGTGCTGTAATAACTCTAGTTTTAAAATATATATATATATATATTGAAATGTGATTTATGTTTGCAATTGAAAAGCCTTGAACGACCATTGGTATTTAGTTCTCAAGACCTTTGGCTATTCACATAGCCGAAACCGACGATAAATCATGTATATAAAAGGGGGTTAGTCTTGTAAGCATAAGCAACGAAGAGAAGAAGCTCGTATAAACAAAGCAAAGGACGGTGACGATTTGGTGAAACGTAAAGAGTTCGGCACAACTTTGGTAAGCGTTTCGTATCCGTAGCCTCTAAATTATGTTATTAGATAGTTACGTAAGTCACTTGATTATTCGGGCGGGTTCCCATAGGGCAACGGTGGCCAACGACCACCGCTAGCTCCCTACCATTTTTCACAAGTGTAATCTCGGTGACACCTCGTTGTCAAACCATGCGCTCGTTTTGGTTCGAAACGATAGAACTTATGATTTATGTGGGTCTCGTTAACGGATCGATGGCCGATGTTTCGCCGCTGTGATAAATAGAAGGTGTCGGAACTCGTTTGATGAGTTTTATTGGGTCACCGTGTTGATTTTCTGTAATTTGAGAAGTCGAAGTATGGCTTCTGTTAATCGAAAGTTTTTCGGTTGTTTAAAAGAAAAAAATCACACACACAGATTGATATGTGTATACACATATATATATATATATATATAGCTACAAGTTGTCACGTTGCATGAGGTTCTTACATTGTATGGATTTCATGCATGAATAGTCATGTTATGGTTTGCATATACAAGCTATGGATGGATATATATATATAAATACCTATGTATATATGTTAGATCTCATAGATTAGTTAGAGAAAAGAAGGGTGCATAACTGCATATAGATAATTGTGGATGGCTACAGTGTGTGAATACGTATACACCCATGTATATATGTAAAGATAGGTTTCATGGGTTATAAAAAAAAAGGGTGTCGAGACGACTACACGATTATCTCTAGGGTGTCGTATTAAAATTAGAATTTATGGTCTTGGAATTGTAGGGGAGACGCTATCCACTTCAAGAACGAATTGGACAACGAATTGCACTGTCAGTTATACGTGATCTTTTTATAGATGGTTGCATGTTTTATTAAAAAGTTTGTTGATCTTTTTAAATGTCGTTTATGCGTTAAACGTGAAATGTTTTCATGATATGTGTTTTTGATTTGTGTGGCAATGGGGGGAATATTGTGGTATAAGTCCGTAAGGCGAGCATGCTGTGTGAGCTCGTGTAAGCCGTAAGTGCGAACATGCTGTATGAGTTCGCCGGGTAAAGCTGTGTGAATAAAATATTTCCCAATATGCCGTTAACTTTGTGAGTTAAATTATTTTACCGCATGCATGATAAACTATGATGCTTTGTGAAATTCGTTGTTTATATTGTTCATGCATAAAAACCGTGTAATCACTGGGCCCTAGGCTCACCCAACTCCTTTTTCAAAATAATATTGCAACCAGGTCGACACTCAATCGGGACTAGTAGCAAAGGGAATGAGAAAGTCTAGAGTCGGATCATCGTTGGAATAAAGGCACGACGAAGAAGTGTTGTTCATGATTTAGACAACATTCCCTTAAGTTTTATTATTTTTGAACTATTCCGTTGTGTTGAACTATTTAGACTTTGTAGCGTATTTATACATTTGGATGTTTTATTTTAAAAAAAAAACGGGGACGTTACAAATGGTATCAAAGCCTTAGTTTAAGAGAAATAGGTTATTAGTTTTAGCCTAAGCTTAAACTGAGAGGAAGTATAAATATTAAAAATAAGGGAAATGTGTTAGTCAGCGTTTAATTTTTGACATCGTGCCTAAAAGTGATAGGTTTATCATTGTGGTTTTGTAGGAAAAATGGTTTACACGAAGACGACTAGGCGCATTGGTCGAGGAAGGGGCAGGGGCGGAAGTCGTGCGGTAGCTACTGGCCTAGGTCCAAGAGGTGGAGTCGGGCAACACGACCGTGCGAGTTCCAGCCGCTCTAGCTGACGCCCTATAGGTGCGAGGAGCAGTTCCAGGGGTAGTGCGAGTGTTCCGAGGGTCGAGTCATCTCAACCCAACCCGGTCGATGATTCTTCCTATGATCCAACGGAGGAACCTTACGTGGAATACACCCCACGTACGCCTACCCGTGAGGACTTGGAAGAGGATGTGGCAAACCTTAGTGAAGAGAATACTGAACTAAGAAATGAATTGTCTAAGGTTCAAGCTGAGAAGGACCAAGTAGGAGGGTGGCTGAGCAACTTGCAAGGAGAGCATGTCAAGTTAGGAAGCGAGTTGAACCAGGTATTAAAAGAAAATGAGGAGCTATGGGAAAACAACCGCGACATGGCATGGAAGTGTGTGGCATTAGAGTGGGAGAGAACAATCGTTGCCCGTACTTGGAAGATGCGATTGGGAGATCGAGCTCGCTACTATCGGAGAGCGGCCTCGGAGTATGTAGGTTTGATCAAAGGGTATTTCTCCGACTGGGCACATCAATTCCGTCAGGGTCCAAGCTTGGGATTTATCTGGAAATAGCGCCCAGATAACACCTATGATGAATTCGTGAAGATTATCTACTACCCTACGAACATGCCATAAGAGAAGGAGTGAGGAGAGAGATAGTTATCTCAAGTACTTTTGTCTGAATATTTTGAATGTTTAGTGGTCTTGAACTGGGTTTATTTTGAGTTTTATTTTGGAGTATGTATTAGCCATTTTGGCGCTTTATGCAAAAGACTCATGTTCTGAATCATCTTTTGAAATAATAATATTTTGGTGTTTAATAATATTTTGGTGATTAATCTTATTATGCAAATGTTGAACTTATCAGATAATTAGGTTATGTATGGATTGTTATGCTTATAAATGTAAGTTTTCATCGCGCACAACAAATATGTCACGTCGGTCAGGAAGGACGGCATCAGTTACACCTGATGCGGTAGACCCGCCACCAATAGGAGTTACCCCAAATGTACACGAAACCCGACCAACATCTGTCGCGGCTGGAAGGACCGCTAGCACGCGAGGACGAGGTCGTGGAAGGGGAAGAGGAAGAGGACGAGGTAGAAGTCAAGCAGCACCCAATGAACCTGAGCCCTCTGTGCAAGCAAGTTCTGCATCTGGAAGAGGTCGAGGTCGAGGTAGGGGACGAGGGCGTGCCCAAGCAACCACGAAAACCCCTGTAGACATCATTGCTCAGGAGGTAACAAAAGTTTTGCAAGCTGCCTTGCCCATGGTTATAGCACAGGTGCGGGAGGCGGAATTGAAAAATCAAGAGGATAGGGTGATAAGTAGCAGAAGGGAGGATAATAACAATTCAAGCAACAGGGAAGACCAGCATGTGCGGTCAAGAGCACCGAGTCCTATCAGCATGAGTGCAGGATAAAAAGGTTGTAGCTTTAAGAACTTTATGGCTTGTAAGCCCCAACCTTTTAAAGGTGATTGCGACCCAGTGATGTCAATGAGGTGGATAAGAGAGACATAAGTCGTATTCAGAATCAGAAAATGTGCAGAAGAAGATCGGTGACATATGGGATGACGATGCTTAAATCAGAAGCCCTTTCTTGGTGGGAAGTAGTCTGCAATTTAAAAGGCGATGAGGAAGTAGCAAGAATGACATGGGAAGAATTTAAGGTACTGTTTAACGAGAAATTTTGTCCGCATATTGCAGTAAAACAACTGGAGGAAGAGTTTTTAAGGCTGGAGCAGGGAACAGTGACGGTAAGAGAGTACACAACAAGTTTTACCGAAAAGGCCAGGTTTGCCGAGTACTATGTTTTGACGGAGGAAAGACGAGCGGAGCGGTATATCGGAGGATTAAAAGCATCCATCCGAGAATTTGTTCTTGCTATGGAGCCAACCACATTTCAGGCTGCAGTAAACGCGACAGAGGCAAGAGAAAAAGAAAAGAATCGCCAAGAGGCTGAACGAGGAAATATAAAAAGGAAATGGGAAGGTCCAAGCAATGAAATCAAAAAGTCAAAGTTCTCGGGTTCAGAAAGGAAGACATGGCAAGGACAAACTGTCAAACCATGTCCTAGATGCAACCGTGTGCACAAGGGTGAATGTCTGATCAAACTAAGGGTGTGTTACCGATGTGGGAGGCCAGGCCACCAGTCTCAGGATTGCAAGGTTGAGAGGAGAGAACGACTATGTTTCATCTGTAAGTCACCTAAACATATACAAGCAAACTGTCCTCAGCAAAAGAATGAGCATGCCTCTGGTCAGGGTGGAAGTCAGAATGGTAAATGGGAGGAAAAACGACCTGAGGTATCAAAGTCAAAGGGGAGAGTCTTCCAGATGACGGCAACAGAGGCCGAGGAGACACCAGACGTGGTGACATGTACCTTTCTGGTCAATTCTGTGCATGCTAGAGTACTGTTTGATTCTGGAGCAAATCGCTCTTTTGTATCTACTGCATTCTGTGATTACTTGCATAGAGTGCCCAAGCCTTTAAGCTCGACTTTAGAAGTAGAAACTGCCGATGATAATCGGGTGACTATTAGAGAGGAGTATGATGACTGCGATATTCAGATAGATGGTCGTTCGATTCCATTGAGACTACTCCCTATGACTCTTGGGGAATTTGATATAATAATTGGCATGGATTGGTTAGCTGAAAACTAGGCCAGAATTATGTGCAACAAAAAGATAACTCAAATTGAATTACCTGATAGTGGAATCATAGTCATTTACGGAGATAGAAGAAATAGGAAATCCAGCATGATCTCTATGGTGAAAGCAAGACGATGTGTGTGAAAGGGGTGTCAAAGTTATTTAGCATATGTGATAGATGCTAAGAAAGAGAAAAAGAGTATGGAAGACATTGCCATTGTAAGAGAGTTTCCTGAAGTCTTCCCGGATGATCTGACAAGTCTACCACCTGAGAGACAGGTAGAGTTTCAGATTGATCTCGTACCTGGAGCCGCACCCATCGCTCGATCACCCTACCGTCTTGCACCGTCAGAAATGAAAGAGTTGATGTCTCAACTACAAGAGTTGTTAGACAAGGGTTTTATACGCCCTAACACATCTCCTTGGGGAGTGCCAGTGTTATTTGTTAAGAAAAAGGATGTTACGATGTGAATGTGCATCGACTATCGTGAACTTAACAAAGTAACGATAAAGAATAGGTATCCTCTTCCAAGTATTGATGATCTCTTCGATCAACTCCAGGGTGCCTGTTATTTCTCGAAGATCGATCTACGATCGGGTTACCACCAGTTGAAGGTTCGAGAGGAGGATGTGCCTAAGACTGTTTTTAGGACTAGGTATGGGCATTACGAATTCCTGGTAATGCCATTTGGAATGACAAATGCACCCGCAACCTTTATGGATCTGATGAATAGGGTATGCAAACCGTACTTAGATAAGTTCGTCATTGTTTTTATTGACGATATTCTGATCTATTCTCGAACCGAAAAGGAGCATGAGCAACACCTTCGGGCGGTCTTGAGTTTGCTAAAGCGGGAGAAACTGTATGCAAAGTTTTCTAAGTGTGAGTTCTGGCTTTGTGAAGTTCAATTTCTAGGCCATGTGGTGACCCAAGATGGAATAAAGGTAGATCCGACCAAGGTGGATGCTATAAAGAGGTGGGAACCACCAAGGACCCCGTCCGAGGTACGGAGTTTCTTGGGATTAGTTGGTTATTACAGAAGGTTTATTCAAGACTTTTCACGGATTGCGATGCCATTGACATCGCTAACAAAGAAGGGTGTAAAGTTTGAATGGAAACCAGCTCAAGAGGAGGCGTTTGAAGTCTTGAAGGAAAAGTTGAGCACTGCACCGATATTGACTTTACCAGAAGGAACCGAAGGGTTTGTGGTTTACAGTGATGCTTCCAAGCTAGGACTTGGTTGTGTATTGATGCAACAAGGAAAAGTTATTGCATACGCCTCTCGCCAGTTGAAGGATCACGAGAAACGATATCCAACTCATGATTTGGAATTGGCAGCTGTGGTGTTTGCACTGAAAATCTGGAGACACTACTTATATGGGGTGAAGTGCCAAATTTATATTGATCACAAGAGTTTAAAGTACTTGTTCGATCAGAAGGAATTGAATATGAGACAACAAAGGTGGATGGAATTGCTGAAAGATTATGACTGTGAAATTTTGTATCATCTCGGGAAGGCAAATGTGGTGGCTGACGCGCTAAGTTGCAAAGAAAGGAGTGACCGAGTAAGGATTAAAGCAATGCGGATAGAGGTGACTCCTAGTTGGACTGATGAACTCAAGAAAGTTCAGGAAGAAGCTTTAACAGAAAAGAACTTGAAGGTTGAGAGAATGGTAGGGGTTGTTTCGCTTCTTGAAGATAACAATCAAGGGTTAAAATGCTACAAGGGTAGAATTTGGATCCCTCGTTTAGGCAACTTTCGTAACCAAGTATTAGATGAAGCTCATAAATCTCGGTACTCTATCCACCCGGGAAACAACAAGATGTATCGAGATCTTCGCCAATCTTACTGGTGGCCAGGGTTGAAGAAAGACATAGCCCATTATGTAGAAAGGTGTTTGACGTGTCTGCAAGTTAAAGTTGAACATCAGCGACCGTATGCTAAGTTTCAACCCTTAGAAATTCCGATGTGGAAGTGGGACCACATCACAATGGATTTTGTGACAAAGTTGCCAAGAACACCAAAAGGTTATGATTCCATATGGGTAATCGTTGACAGACTCACCAAGTCTGCGCATTTTCTGCCAATTAAGGAAACATATTCGATGGAAAGACTAGCTAAGCTCTATATAGACGAGATCGTGACTCGACATGGCGTTCCATTATCGATAGTATCTGATAGAGACAGTCGGTTTACCTCTACATTTTGGCAAAGCTTCCAAAGGGAATTGGGGTCTCGGGTAAAGCTAAGTACAACCTATCACCTGCAAACGGATGGTCAGAGCGAGAGGACCATTCAAACTCTAAAAGATATGTTGCGGGCATGTGCTATCGATTTTGCATGGTCATGGGAGGGTCATCTTCCATTGATCGAATTCGCCTATAATAATAGTTATCATGCTAGCATCCAAGTCGCACCGTATGAAGCTTTGTATGGAAGGAAGTGTCGAACGCCATTGTGTTGGAATGAGGTAGGCGAAAAACAATTGGCTGGCCCAGAAATAGTTCAGCAGACTACCGATAAGATAAATCAGATAAGGGAAAAATTGAAGATAACTCAAGACAGACAGAAAAGTTATGCTGATAAAAGACGGAAACCGATAGAATTTCAAGTTGGGGACAAAGTTATGCTTAAGATCTCACCTTGGAAAGGCGTGGTTCGTTTTGGAAAACGAGAGAAGCTAAGTCCTCGTTACATTGGTCCTTACATGATAACGGAAAGGGTAGGTGAGGTTGCTTATAAGTTGGAGCTTCCTGAAGAACTTCAAGGCATCCATAACACGTTTCACGTATCAAACCTAAGGAAGTGTTTGGCTGATGAAAGTACTGAGGTAACTCTTAAGGATGTAAAGGTGGACAAAACTTTGAGTTATATTGAAGAACCAGAAGCTATCGTTGATAGAAAAATAAAGAAACTAAGAAACAAAGAGATTGCTCTCGTGAAGGTTCAATGGAGACATCATAGAGGACCGGAAGCAACTTGGGAACCCGAGAAGGAGATGAAATTGAAGTACCCCCATTTATTTGTATAGAGCAAATTTCGAGGACGAAATTTTGTTAAGGGGGGAAGTTTGTAATAATTCTAGTTTTAAAATATATATATATATATATATATATTGAAATGTGATTTATGTTTGCAATTGAAAAGCCTTGAACGACCATTGGTATTTAGTGCTCAAGACCTTTGGCTATTCACATAGCTGAAACCGACGATAAATCATGTATATAAAAGGGGGTTAGTCTTGTAAGCATAAGCAACGAAGAGAGAAGCTCGTATAAACGAAGCAAAGGACGGTGAGGATTTGGTGAAACGTAAAGAGTTCGGCACAACTTCGGCAAGAGTTTCGTATCCGTAGCCTCTAAATTATGTTATTAGATAGTTACGTAAGTCACTTGATTATTCGGACGGGTTCCCATAGGGCAACGGTGGCCAACGACCACCGCTAGCTCCCTACCGTTTTTCACAAGTGTAATCTCGGTGACACCTCGTTGTCAAACCATGCGCTCGTTTTGGTTCGAAACGATAGAACTTATGATTTATGTGGGTCTCGTTAACGGATCGATGGACGATGTTTCGCCGCTGTGATAAATAGAAGGTGTCGGAACTTGTTTGATGAGTTTTATTGGGTCACCGTGTTGATTTTCTGGAATTTGAGAAGTCGAAGTATGGCTTCTGTTAATCGAAAGTTTTTCCATTGTTTAAAAGAAAAAAATCACACACACAGATTGATATGTGTATACATATATATATATATATATATATAGCTACCAGTTGTCACGTTGCATGAGGTTCTTACATTGTATGGATTTCATGCATGAATAGTCATGTTATGGTTTGCATAAACAAGCTATGGATGGCTATATATATATATATATATATATATATATATATATATATAAATACCTATGTATATATGTTAGATCTCATAGATTAGTTAGAGAAAAGAATGGTGCATAACTGCATATAGATAATTGTGGATGGCTACAGTGTGTGAATACGTATACACCCATGTATATATGTAAAGATAGGTTTCATGGGTTATAAAAAGAAAAAAAAGGGTGTCGAGACGACTACACGATTATCTCTAGGGTGTCGTATTAAAATTAGAATTTATGGTCTTGGAATTGTAGGGGAGACGCTATCCACTTCAAGAACGAATTGGACAACGAATTGCATTGTGAGTTATACGTGATCTTTTTATAAATGGTTGCATGTTTTATTAAAAAGTTTGTTGATCTTTTTAAATGTCGTTTATGCGTTAAACGTGAAATGTTTTCATGATATGTGTTTTTGATTTGTGTGGCAATGGGGGGAATATTGCGGTATAAGTCCGTAAGGCGAGCATGCTGTGTGAGCTCGTGTAAGCCGTAAGTGCGAACATGCTGTGTGAGTTCGCCGGGTAAAGCTGTGTGAATAAAATATCTCTCAATATGCCGTTAACTTTGTGAGTTAAATTATTTTACCGCATGCGTGATAAACTATGATGCTTTGTGAAATTCGTTGTTTATATTGTTCATGCATAAAAACCGTGTAATCACTGGGCCCTAGGCTCACCTAACTCCTTTTTCAAAATAATATTGCAACCAGGTCGACACTCAATCGGGACTAGTAGCAAAGGGAAGGAGAAAGTCTAGAGTCGGATCATCGTTGGAATAAAGGCATGGCGAAGAAGTGTTGTTCATGATTTAGACAACATTCCCTTAAGTTTTATTATTTTTGAACTATTCTGTTGTGTTGAACTATTTAGACTTTGTAGCGTATTTATACATTTGGATGTTTTATTTAAAAAAAAAACTGGGACGTTACAGGTGCTATTTAAGGCAGAATTCTCTTCCCGTGCAAGGTTACATTTTCAACAGTTATCTACGTGCTAAAGCAAAAATCGACGACCCTCTCAAAAGCTTACTTATGCAGGTTGAGTTTTTGTAATTTGAGTGAAAAGATTGTTTAGGATAGGTTTATCCTTTCCTTATTTCCGCATCTATGTTGTATTCTAAGTGTAATTCTTGATATTATTATCAATAAGAATTAAATTAAGTAAAATTTGTGTACTTGTATTAAACCCCCTCTTCTACAATTACTTGTTACAGTTTTGACATCCCATCCGGGACTAAGATTAACCCACACACACATACAATCACTTCTGGAAATTGACGATATGGGAAGGGAAATAAGAGAGGTTGGTTTTTGTTTTCTTTCTGAAAATCGATAGTAAATGATGGATTGAGGTTGGTGATCGATAGAGTTTGAAGATGATGATAAAGGGGAGGAAAATGACAACTATGGAGTTGTAGATGGGGAAGGTGGCGCTTAGCCATGGTGGAGTTTGACGAGGAGATGAGGATGTTTGAGGGGGAGATCGAATGCAACGTATGTGAAGATAGTGGTCAATAGCGAGGATGGGGGAAAGGAGATAGGTAGTAAGGAAGGATGGAGGGAGCGGGGATGTTGAAGAGGGTGATCCCTTATGTCTGTATGTGTGTGTGTGTGTATATATATATATATATATTATGAATTATGATGTGTTTTCATGGTTTTGTGATTAATCAATAAGTTTATCTGATAAATGCATTCAATGAATTCCCTTATGTTTGCCATGTTCTATAAACTATTAATCTAAACATCTTATGGTAGAGCAAGAAAAGAAGGAAAATAAATTCCTATATTTTTATTCATTGATTGACTTTCATCTTTCATTGGGACTCTACTACACACCACAAGATCTATTTAAGAGCTCAACAAACCATTTATTGAGTTTGAAAAGCAAAGATTTCAACATATTCCTTGCCTTTTCATACATTATTTACTACTAATTACCTACTAAGAAGTACGTGAATTTTAAGTTCTCTCTTATTTATAGTGAACAAGAATAACATTTCTTTCCTCTATAAATTATTAACATTTCTTTTATTAAATATTTTTAATAACAAAAAACATTTATTAGTAATTTTGAATTATATCGAATATAACTAATACATAGCATTTTACGTAAAAAACGGTTAAAGCAAAAAAAATATATATCAAGATGAATGTCATATCGAAGAACAGGAAATTCTCGTTTTTTTGATGTAATTTGTTTGATTAAAATATTAATAATTTTTAAGATAATTTATTTTAAACTTTAAGAAGATAAAAAGTTTTTAATTAAAAAAAAATAAAAAGTCAAATAAGGTAGTCATGAGATTGAAATTAACTTTTTTCTACCTTAATCACCTTAATCAATAATTTTAATTAAAAACTCTACTTAATGTGAGTTGTTGGATTAATAGGGATGAAGGGTCGAAATCTGTCTTCATGTTTAAAATAAAAATAGAGTTTGTAATTGAACTTTCATATATATATATATATATATATATATATATGTGTGTGTGTGTGTGTGTGTGTGCGTGTCTGTATATATATAGGGGCGAGTTCAAACGAGAAACTAAACATTTTGCGAGAAGACGAGAAGTGTGATATCATATATGATATACAAGCTTAATCATATATGATTAAATACATGTTACGTTAGTAATACATAGACGTTTAATCATATATGATTAAACACACCCACAGACCGTGTAATCATATATGATATTACACTTTCCGACTTCTCGTAAAATGTTTAACTTCTCGCATGATCGTTCATCTCTCTCTCTCTTTATATATCTATACTATATTATAAAACATTTATAAAAAAACCCTTAAAAACAATTGTTAAAGCTTAATGTACCGCTATTTAATGTTAATTACTTAAATTCTCTTAAAAACAACCATTAAAACTTCATGTACTATATTTAATGTTATTTATTAATTTCAATCATTATCTCTAACCACTTTAAGTCCCCTAAAATCATTCCCCACTTCAACTCCCCTAAAATCACTCCCCACATAACTAAATACAGAATAAAAATCAAATTTTAAATATAAAAAATCTAAAATATAATTAAGAAAATTATATAACAGAATATTTAATGTTTATTTTATAAAAAAAATTATATTATTAAACCTAGAATACATTACATTATTATTAAACTATCGAAGAAACTCTTAAAAACAAATTTTTATGCATTAAGGCTATGTTTGGCAAAAAAAAGATAGCTTCAACTAGCTTATAAGCTAGTGTACATGTTTGGATGACCATAAGCTAGCTTATTGACACGCTACTCAAAGTAGCGTTTTGAAAAACTAGTTTATCAGCTACAAGCTAGCTTATAAGCTAGTTTGCCAAACAAAGCCTAAGTATTGTTTATTGATACATATTAATTAAAATTCAAGATTACAAGTCATGATGCATGAGTACAAATTTCTAAAGCTATATGTTTGAATTAATAACTAACTGATAAACATAATCAAAACAGGATAAACATCTCAATTTAAATATAAAGAATTTAAAATATATAAGATAATTATTGAATTATAACAAAATACTTAATCTTTTTTGTTATATAAAAAGTTATATTATTAAGCTTAAATTAAACAAATTTATAAAAAACCACTATCACTCTCTCAAAACCATTCAAAATCGTACTGTAAATCGATAAAAAAACAAAAAACTAAAAGAAAACATTAAAATCGTGATGTATCTCGCTGCATTACATGAGTACGTTTCTAATATATATATAATAACAAAAAGAATAAGAATAAGACATAAATTGTACCAAAAGTGAGAAAAAACATGTGTACGAAGGTATCCAAAGTTTCATTTTAGCCCCACTTTTGAAAATTTCTTATCAGCCAAGGATTGTGCACAAAATTCGATTCTTTTCAACCTTTTTAATTTATTCACATTTTGCTAAACTTTATTAGCTCCCAACGCCTAAATATAACTTCCTCAACAAGACCCTTATTATACTTTTCTCACCAAACAATACCTAATTATTTTATAAAAGTTCTACTTACAAAATTTCATCATACAAAAAGAAAATAGTTGCATTATGTTTAGTAAATATATATACACACATATATATATATAAAGAACCTTCTTAAAATTAATACCAGATATTATCCTCACGTCTTAATGAAGACATCTGTTTGGGTAAAAATACCAATAGTCCATTGTCGTACGACTAGCGATAACCATCAGGTAGAAATTCCAACAGTCCATCAGTTCATCGTCACACGATCAGAGAGATAACCGACGCCCTTCCTTTGGGGTGACTACGATTAAAATATTCGTCCGACAAATACTGTCGTACGACTCGATTTCAGTTACTAACCTACAACATACATTATATCATGTTTAATGCAGGATTCAAAGACATTTATGATTAAAGATTATAACGGAAGACTATCATCAATAGCAACGGACATAACTGACGAAATCATCAATATTAAACGGTCATTCTATTAATGAGCATTCAAGACTTATCTATATTCAATTTCAAGAAGAAACACTTTTGAATATGGTCAGGTTCTTTTTTTTTCTTTTTTATCATTTCACATTTCTCAATCAGTTTATCAATAAGTTTTTATCAAGTTTCTTATTCATTAATTTATCAGCTAATAATTAGTTTATCAACTAGTTTGTCAAATATAGTATACAAAAACGAGGAAATAATTGTTTACTATATGTATGCATTTATAACCTTTATTAAGAATGTACAAGATGTTTAAATTCGTACACATTTTTGTTTATAAATTCTACATATTTTTATTTACATAAGATAAAGTATCATTCAAATGCTTTAAAAGCTTGTAATATACATAATGCATTAAAGTCTTATAACATCACCTTGTTAAAACTGATTTTATTCTAGTCCTATAAGATTCTCATGCTCACATGACCTAGAAATAGTCAAAGACCTTTTTACCCTCCATGCATGCAGCTTGGTGCTTTTAATGTCAACTATACCCTTAATTATTCCTTCTTCTTTTTTCACATTCTTTAACATTTGAAGATTTATGAAATATAAAACTACAAAGGTGGTAAATTGTACCAAAAATATATAAAAAGAAAAGAAAAAGTATTCCTTTGCATATAAACTATAAAAAAAAGAGAAACAAATGGCCCAAAGTCCATTTATTTCTTGGATGAAATAATGCATTTGGATGACTAATTAAAGAACCTTTCATGAAAGCAATTTCCATGTGATACTAATTAATTTTGATTCATTGAGTTAATATGGATTTTAATTCGTTATATTTTATGTTTAACGAGCCAAAAATAAAAAGCCAAAAAGTCGTTTAAAATATGTTAATTACTCAAAATCTTAAATAATATTCAAAACTTCATAATATTGTTTTAGTACCGTTAAGTTATCTTTTAGAAAGTTCGAAGATGGTTGAACGTCCTGAAATGACCATAGGCCATATTGTGTGTAGTGATCGTAAACTAATGGCAATATAGCGTACCGATATGTTCTATTACAGATCCCAAGATCCAAAGTTGAACATATGTTTAAAAGGATTTATGCTTCAAAGAGTTAACTTTAATAACAATTATATATTTTTATAAGTAAATATTATAAGATAAAAGATTACGCTAGAAAATGTTAAATAGTGGTAGAATAAGATAAAAGACTTACTAATACTTGATTAAAGTATTACTCAGCATTTAAGATATAGATTCATTATCTTCTAAATGATATCAGATTGACACGTTTTATATTTATTTCTAGATTTGTCATTCTACAACTAATATTGTTCTAGAAAAAAATATTTATTTGTAATTAAAGTAAATGTAATTATTTTTTATTAAAATAACCACCAAAAAAACACAATATTGTTAAAAAATAATATCTTTCTGTAGTTTGGATTGAGCATATCTAGTGTTGGATGAACTCATTTTGATGATTAAATCATGATTATCTAGTGAGCACCAAGACAAGTGATAAAAAGTTAAAGGTGGAGGAAAAGCAAAAGATATGTCTCCATGTTTAAAGCTCTCTTTCTCCTTTTCTAAAACTCTAAAAAAAATTACTTAAACAATCTCTTATCTCTAATAGTTTTTAGAGTAAATTATGATTTTTGTTCCTAAGCTTTGTTAATAATTTTAATTTTTATTCCTACAGTTTAAAATTTTGTATTTTTTATTTTTATGATTTACAATTTATTGCTATTTTTGTCTATGGACTAGCTAGTTTCAACCTCTGAAGCATATGGGAATAAATAGTAAAAAAATATAAACCATGGGGACCGAAAAAACAATAAATTATAAATTTTAAGGACGAAAATAGCAATGAATTACAAGAAAATAACAATTGGTGGGTGTTAGAAGTTTGGAGTAGTAATATATATCTTGTACTTTGATACTTGTAAATTAAGAGATTTTTAAAATCTTGCATAAAATGATTGTACCGTGTGCTTAATAATTTGTATTTAAGAGTTTTTTATCCGTGATTTATAATATAGTATAGATATAGATTATTATTTGTTAGTTTTAGTTATTAATTATTTCCTTCATAATTAGATTATGATTATTGTTTGGGTAGAAATTCCAACAATCCATCGTCGTACGACCAGCGATAATCGACGCCCTTCCTTTGGACGACCTAGACTAAATGACTAATAACCCATCTGACAAATTCTGTCGTACGACATGATTTCAGTTACTAACCTACGACATACGTTATATCATGTTTAATGCAGGATTCAAAGACATTTATGACCAAAGATTATAACGGAAGCCATCATCAATAACAACGGACATAACGGACGCTATCAACAATATCAAACGGTCATGTTATTAAAGAGCAAGATACACATTCAAGATGTGCCAATGGAAACATAGATTATAAATATGAAGATAGAACCTCATATTCGGGACATGTAATCCTTAGACTTTACAAGTTCACAGATTACATTCTCAAGCTCGCTTAGTTTCTCTCAAAGTTCATAAAGCCTATTGCCGTTTGTTGCGCGACGCACGACCAAAGTCTAATTACACACGACGCACGACCGACTTTACTTTATTGTATTGTTTCACATTGTATTATACTTGTAACATCTGTTATAAAGGACGACGTCCCTGATTGACGTCCTTAGTGTACGACGACTCACACTCGTCCGCGGTTTTTACCCATTTCAGGGGTTTTTCGCGTCACCAATCTTTCGTCTCATTTACTTTATTTTTATTATAATCGTATGATTATCGGTGTTACTTTCTTTGGTTGGATCAAGCTTCACGTTTACCTTAAATTTTCCTTGGGAGATTTTTGGCATAAACAGTTTGGCGCCATCCGTGGGACCCCATCCAAAGAAAATCTTCGATAATTTTACGACGTACTAACGTTTTCCTTCGAGTAATTTTCTTTTGTATTCATTCAGGACAATGGCATTCTAAGGAACTCAAGATCATGTTGTGGCCCAAATGAACATGGAGCTGACTGCTGCCCGTGCCCGTATTGACGCCTTAACAGCCCAGGCTCGACAAGCGGCTGAAACCATCGAGCATCTAAGAAACCAGAGTGGAAACAATGTGACGGGGACTACGAATGCTTATGCCGGTGCTTGGAACGTGCCCCCTCCATTGCCTAATTATCCTCGTCCACCAACAATTAATCCTACGACCTTCGTAATCCCAACCATGCCTATGTCCTCTATGCCATTCAACGGATATGCCTCTGATTCCTCGCAGCAGACTAGCTTCAACAGATCAGGTTATGTTCCATTGGGTGTTCCAGGGGGTATCCCGATAGATCCCGTTGCGCAACGATTGAAGCTTCTGGAAGAGCAGAATGAGCGTGTCTTGTCGATGCTGGCCAAATTGCCGAGGGCAACAGTCCCAGTTGATGTCTAGCCACGTACAGGATTTCAGGCGTCGCCGTTCGTCGATGAGATCGCGTTGGTAGACGTCCCAAAGAAGTATAGCATCCCGACCTTCACCCCAAAATATTCAGGTGTCACTGATCCGACAGAACACGTCGCCCAATACAAACAGCTTATGTGGACTATCTCGATACCGCATCAGTTTTAAGAAGTCTGCATGTGCAAGAGTTTTGGAGCAACCTTGACCGGAGCAACGTTACAATGGTTGATCAATCTCAAACCCAAAACCATTGGGTCTTTTGCAGAGTTGGTAAACCAATTTTCTCAACAATTCGCCAGCAGCCGAAAAATGGAAAAACAAACGAGCGACCTTTACTATGTCATACAGAAAAATGGAGAGTCTATACGGGACTATTTTAACCGATTCAACGCAGAGATGATCGGTATCCGAAATTGCGACGTAAAAACAGCCATTGAAGCATACAAACGGGGTCTGGACGATAGTTCAGGGTTATATCTCGACCTTATGAAATATCCTCCAGAAACCTTTGAAGATGTACGAGCAAGGACACTCACTCATATGAGGGTCGAGGATGACCTCGCTTTCAGAAATAAACACTCGAGCGACAGGAAAGGCCTAGGTGTTAAAAAGCCAGACTTCAAACTGAAGCCGACCGGTCGATCAGAGCCTGCCAGACATATTTCAAATGTCAGATTTGAAAAGAAAGGGCCGACAACTTCCAAATCTGTCCAGTATCCTAAGGTATCATCTTATGGCTTCCCTGGATCAGCCAAGGACGTCGTCGCATCCCTGAAACAGCTCCAGCAACACATTTGTTGGCCAAAGAAAAGCGACAAAGACAGTGATAAGAAAGACAAAACAAAATGGTGCGATTTCCATAATGATTTCGGTCATGTAACAGATGATTTCATCGTCCTGAAGAAAGAATTGTCTTGGCTTAACTCGAAAGGTTATTTGCAAGAATTGACGGGAAAGAAGGGTGTGCGTCCCACATCCCTAGAGCATGCAAAGGTGATTAATTGTATCACTGGAGGTTCTGATATCTGTGGGACCACATATTCAGCTGCTAAGAGACATGCTAGTCACGGTCCCGATGACCGACCAATTCCAAAGGAGGCAAGACCCAAGGAGGACGCAGAATTAGAAGCTATGCCCTTGACGTTCGACCAAGTAGATCTCGACGACGTACACCAGAAACATCATGACGGACTAATTATCCGATTGAGCATTGGAAATTGCCTGGCAAAGAGGATACTCGTCGACGGAGGTAGTTCCACTAACATTATCTTTTTTGATGCAGTGAAAGCTATGGGGATCGACAAATCCGAGATTACCCAACGCTCGACTACACTCGTTGGATTTAACGGAGGAACGACAAATACCATGGGAGAAATCACATTACCAATATATGCTAAAGGAATCAACAGGCAGACGAAGTTCAACGTCGTCGACTGTTCATCGGCTTATAACGTTATCCTTGGGCGACCATGGATCCATGATATGAAAGTCGTACCCTTGACGTACCACCAAACCTTGAAATTCCCCACGCAATGGGGAGTGCAGAAGATCAAAGGCGAAAGAAATGTTTCTAAGGATTGTTACAAAGTTTCCTTGAATCCCCCGAAGCAGACAGTATAGCAATTACAGAGCCAGGACGTTCCTGGGACTGATGACGATTATCGCTTGGAAGCTGTCATCCTAAACCAGGATAAGCCTGATCGGATGGTCTACATAGGTTCGACACTCGATCCATCCTTTAAAAAGAGACTAATTTCTTTTTTGCAGGACCACTATGATTGCTTCGCATGGACGCACGAAGACATGGTGGGTATCGATCCGAGTATTATTTCTCATAAACTCAACGTCGATCCATCATTCAAAACCGTTTAGCAGAAAAGACGAAAATTTTCTCCTGAAAGAAATAAAGTTACTAACGACGAAGTCGATAATTTACTTAAAACAGGATAGATACGAGAAGTCAAATATCCAGATTGGCTCGCCAACGTTGTTGTCGTCCAAAAGAAAAATGGCAAATGGAGAGTGTGCATTGATTTTACAGATCTTAACAAGGCCTGTCCAAAAGATCCATTTCCGTTGCCACACATCGATTCTATGGTTGACGCTACAGCTGGACACGAATTGCTCACCTTCATGGACGCATATTCTGGATATAACCAGATATTGATGCATTCCGACGATTAGGAAAAAACGGCCTTCATGACAGATAAAGGTATTTATTGTTATAAAGTAATGCCTTTTGGTCTTAAGAATGCAGGTTCGACGTACCAGCGGCTAGTGAATATGATGTTCAAAGAAAATTTGGGCGACACTATGGAGGTATACATCGACGACATGCTCGTCAAATCGAAACATACGGACGATCATATAGAACATTTGAAGCAATCGTTCGACATTCTGCGTGAATACAAAATGAAGTTAAATCCGACAAAGTATTCTTTTGGAGTTCGAGCTGGCAAATTCCTCGGTTACATGGTCACCCGACGAGGAATCGAAGCTAACCCAGATGAAATCAAAGAAATTATCGAGCTAAAATCGCCTAGAAATTTCAAAGAAGTCCAACGCCTAACAGGATGTGTAGCAGCATTAAACAGATTCATCTCTCGGTCGTCCGACAGATGTCACCTATTCTACAACGTCCTGCGAAAAAACAAAGGATTCGAATGGACTGATAAGCATGAGGAGGAGTTGCAACAACTCAAGGAATACATGACATCACCTCCCTTCCTCTCCAAACCCGAGAAAGGTGAAATTCTTCAACTTTATCTAGCCGTCACTGCTAATTCGGTGAGTGCAGTCCTTACACGAGAAACCGACGGACGGCAATTGCCGATCTACTATGTAAGTAAAACTCTATTAGACGCTGAAACTAGGTACTCGTCTATGGAAAAACTCTTGCTTTCGTTAGTTATGACCGCTAAGAAGTTACGACATTATTTTGAATCGCATCCTATAACTGTTGTAACTAACTTTCCATTGAAGTATGTGTTAAGAAAACCTGAACTAACAGGACGACTAGCTAAATGGAGCATCTACCTCAGTAATTATGATCTGGATTTTAAGCCTAAAACGGCGATCAAATCACAAGTCTTGGCAGATTTTGTTACAGATTTCAGTCCAGAACTAGAAGAAGTGACGACGTCCAACGAGTTAATTGTGGCGACTTTACACGACACCCCTTGGAAGCTCGACGTCGATGGTTCGTCGAACATAAGAGGAACAGGCTTGGGTGTCGTCTTACAGTCCCCACAAGGGGGCAAGATAGTGTACTCCATACGGTGCGACTTCAAGGCAACAAATAATGAGGCAGAGTACGAAGCACTGATTGCAGGAATCAAAATTGCTCATGACTTGGGGGCAACACATCTGCATGTCCGAAGCGACTCGTCCCTAGTTGTTAATCAAATCAATGGAGAGTTCGCAACAAAAGATTCGAGGATGATTTCCTATTATAAAAAAGTGAAAGAAGAAGTAAAGAAGTTCAGTCGCTTCGTAATCGAGCAGATACCAAGAGATCAGAATACTCAAGCTGATGCACTAGCCAATTTGGGGTCAGCACTTAATCAAACGACATTCGACAGTATCCCAATAGTCCAACTTGCAACACCATCCATCAAAGACGACGGTAATACTTTGGTCGCACCAATTGAGGAAGAAACCTCTTGGTTAGACGACATTAAAAATTATCTAGAGAACGATCAATTGCCTGATGACAGAATGGAAGCAAGAAAGGTCAGATTTAGAGCATCAAGGTACGTCATGATCAGAGGACAATTATATCGAAGATCTTCGACTGGTTTGAATCTACGATGTATTACCAACAAGACGCAAATCCAGAAAATCCTACAAGATATGCACGATGGTGAATGTGGAAATCACTCAGGAAGTCGCAGTCTAGCCAACAGGATATCACGACAAGGTTATTATTGGCCGACAATAAGGCAAGACGCGATCAGGTATGTACAGTTGTGCGACGCATGTCAGCGACACGCAGGTATGTCTCATAAACCGCCTGAACCCTTGCACTCGACTTTGATCCCATGGCCCTTTATGAAATGGGGAGTGGACATCGTTGGGAAATTACCACCTGCCCCCGGGCAAAAGGTATTCCTTCTAGTTTTAACAGATTATTTCTCTAAATGGATAGAAGCAACGGCTTTCTCCCAGGTTCGGGACAAAGAAGTCGTTTCTTTCATCCAAAGTAACATCATTTGCAGGTTTGGAATTCCATCCGAAATAACATGCGACAATGGAACACAATTCATCAGTGATCGGACGCGAAGATTTTGTGAAGGAACATCAAGTTGGTAACATCGACACCTCGATATCCACAGTCGAATGGCCTAGCCGAGTCAAGTAATAAAACTATCATCAATTCGATCAAGAAAAGACTCAAAGCTGCTAAAGGAAAGTGGGTGGAAGAATTACCTTCCGTTCTATGGGCTAATCGTACGACACCACGTACGTCGACAGGACAAACTCCCTTTTCCTTTGTCTATGGATGCGAAGCTGTGTTACCTATTGAGGTACGACTACCGACTTCAAGACATACGTCCGTTGAGCATAACTTGGTCGACCTGAGCTATGACCTCTACGCCTTAGAGGAACTTAGAGAAGCAGCACACATCCGCATGGCGTCACAGAAACAAGCGGTCGAGCGACATTTTAACAAAAATGTCCAAATCAAGGTTTTCCAAGAAGGCGATTACGTCCTACGTCGAGTGTTTCAAAACACTCAAGAGGTCAATGCAGGTAAACTTTCCACTAAGTGGGAAGGCCCTTACCAAATATCTGGAGTCGTGGGTAAGGGAGCCTATAAAATCCAAACCCTCGACGGTCGAGATATCCCACGAACTTGGAATGCAGTTCATTTAAAAAGGTATTTCTTTTAAATTCCGAATTCATTTCCTTTGATTGTTTCTTAAGGAAGATTACTGACTTAAACATCGGAGGGTCGTTGGTCAAACCAACGACCACCCCACTAACGTTGTTTTTCGCAGGGACGCACGACTTAGTTAAAACCTTTATGTCAGGTAATACTCATACGATTGCACGTGTACGGTCGGTCGTAATTATTGACAAAGGTTAATTTTTGCATTTGATGTTTCGATATTTAGATCCAAGAACCATTATTACAAATTTCACTTGGTCGATCGTAGATTTCATTTGATTTCATTATAGCACGATTAATGAGTGATGGTTTGGTCAAACGTATCATATACCATGATCCTCTTAGATTACTCGACGTACGATAAGATATAAGTTTGAAAAAGAAAAGCGAGTAACAAGCATCGACGGACAAAAGAAACTTTTCTATTAGATATTTAAGAAAATTACAAGGACAAGGGACGACTATAGACGGCCGACCCCTAATAGAAAATTCAAAAGAAACTAAGCTAAGAAGGAGGAACGTCAGATTGTTCCTGCATGACATCAGCTACTATAGTCTCTGCTGCCGCCGCCTCTTATCCGTCATCTTTCCCCTCCAATTCATCCTCTTCATCAAGGTCCCTTTCGGTCCCCATGGTGTCGAGGTAGGTTTTGAGCTCCTCAGCGGCCGATACCATGGGATTCTTCCCATTCAGATGACGCCTTATCAAAGCGGCTCGGGCAGTGAAACGAGAGAAAGCATCGATTTGCTTATTCTCCGTCTCCAGGTCCTTGATGTCGCCCTCCAGCTCCTCGACCTTCTTCTTGAGGGACGCGATTTCGTCAGCAGAAGCAGCAGCAACAGTGACGACCTTGATCTTCTCGACCTCCAGTTTGGTCGACGACGCCTCAAGCTTAAGGAGACGATCCCTGAGCTTAACTTTCTCATGATCCGAAATCTCTAGTAGATTTCGTGCATCGAAGAGCTCAGTTTTGAGGCCCTCGACCTTCGCCTTCTCAGCCTCGACCGCCTCCAGGGCGACCTTCTCCCTTCCAAGAGCCTCATTGGCCCTTTTTTCGACGTCAGGGAATACCGCCCTAAGACCTTCCATCTGAGCGAAGAAGCTCAGACTGGCTTGGAAAGCCTATACGACAGAAGGGAAAGAGTTAATAATAAGAAAATTGAGTAACAGAGAAAGTAGAAAATTGGTAAGACTTACCATAAAAGAGAGACCAGCGACATGCGCCCCAGTGTCCTCGACTCGAGACTCCTTGTATCGTTCATAGAAGGCCGGGAGGAGGAATCTCCCCAGGTGTGGAAAAATGACGTCCCTCTCAAGGACGTCATTGACCATGAAGTCAGATGGGAGATTGACCTTAAACGTCGTCTCTCCCACTTTTTCCTTGTTCTTTTCCTCACTCTTGGAGGAGGAAGAAGGTGCAAGGAAGGGCTTATTAATGCCCGAAATCCCCAACGTTGGGGCGTCCTTCGTCACCTTGGTCGAGCCTCCGAGCTCGACCCCGACAACGGTTCCCTTCGATGGCGTCTTCCCTGCAAGGGACGACAGAGTAGCATCACTCTTCTTCTTGGGCGAGACCCGAGGTTTGCCTCGGACGCGTCTTGTGTCTACCCCCGCAGAAGGGGCAGATCTATTCTTCGTTTTTTCTCTGCCTTGGCGGGCAAGCTCCAGTAGCTCGGCTCGGCTAGGGGCAGACGATTTTGCGGCTGCGTCCCCTAGATAAAATAAGCAAGTTAGAAAAGAAAATGGCATACGATACAAAAATGAAAAACATTGTCGAACGACATACCAGACATCTCTTTTTCTCTTTCTTCTTCCTTCTCGTCTTCTCTCTCTTCTTCCTCTTCTTTCCTCTCTTCTTCTCGACAAGAACCCTCGACGAACGTCGCTTCGTTTACAAAAACGACTTCGTCTTCTTCGTCATTCGACCGAGCAAGAAACGAACGATCAACGATACTCTTTTCCAAGATCCTCTGAATCTTGTCGCGGGAATCCCTATTTGAATTCACCTTAGTGAAGTCGATTGCTGTCAAACAGAAAAAGAAGCCATCAGAATGGATGTTATAAAAAATAAAAAATATATATAAACGCATGACAAAGCGGTAAACCTACCCGATTCATTCCATCCGGACGACAACCATTGGCTGTCCTCGTCGTTCACGGACGCCACTTGGATGAAAACGTACCGGCGTTTCCAACCACGGTCGTTCACCGCAGTATTGTGCACCAGTACATTGTCTCCCTTCGTTCGAGGGAATAGACTATACCGGTGATAGTTATCTGGTCGAACGCTGTAAGCAGTCAGGAGGTCGTTCAAATTGAACGGAACCTCCCAATCGGCCGTGAGACGCTCGATAACCTGGACAATTCGCCAGAACTAAGGCATTAACTGTCCAGGCGTCAAATCGAATGCATACAAAAACGCCCTGGCCAAAGGACTAAATGACCAAGTAAATCCTATCTTGAAGTCTTCCGGAACCTCGTACGACCTCTTCGGAACGCAGTACCCCTTCGGAACCTCGTACGACCTTAAGTCTTCCGGCGTCATCAGATTGATTTCATCTGGAACCCTGGCCAATTTTTTAAAGTAATCTAAGTTTTCCTCTTCCCTATACACACTCACGGGTTCGGTCGACATCTGAAAATCTGGGATATTCAGGGTCGCATGCCAGTAACTAAGGATGTCCCAAGCTCTCCTAGGCTTTCTAGCTATGGACTTCTTACGCATATAATCGACACAGAGGGAAAACGGGAAGTCGTACCTTAAGTAGAACTCTAAACCTCGAACTTATAACGAAAAGGATTCTGATCGCTCGGAAAGTGTATCTCGCCGGAGGTATATGATCTCTAAAAAAGGTAAGCGTAAAAAAAGGACAATCCCTATTTATACTGAAAATCGGAAAGTGAATCACCAAAAAATCAAATCTCCAGTTGACACGTGTCGTCCATGTCAGGCAACCTTTTCGAGTACATCCATTGAATGCACGACACCTGTCCAATATTAGCTTTCTAACCGTTTATCCTGCAGGAGATGACGTCATTGTTCAGTTGGAAACAAACCGATTCGGTTCCATACGAACTACCCGCGTTCCTTTATGACACGTGTCCTGATTTTAAATTAAATTTCAAAAGAATTGCCGCTTGAATTTTAAATTTGGGGGCAAACTGTTTGGGTAGAAATTCCAACAATCCATCGTCGTACGACCAGCGATAATCGACGCCCTTCCTTTGGACGACCTAGACTAAATGACTAATAACCCATCTGACAAATTCTGTCGTACGACCTGATTTCAGTTACTAACCTACGACATACGTTATATCATGTTTAATGCAGGATTCAAAGACATTTATGACCAAAGATTATAACGGAAGCCATCATCAATAACAACGGACATAACGGACGCTATCAACAATATCAAACGATCATGTTATTAAAGAGCAAGATACACATTCAAGATGTGCCAATGGAAACATAGATTATAAATATGAAGATAGAACCTCATATTCGGGACATGTAATCCTTAGACTTTACAAGTTCACAGATTACATTCTCAAGCTCGCTTAGTTTCTCTCAAAGTTCATAAAGCCTATTGCCGTTTGTTGCGCGACGCACGCCCAAAGTCTAATTACACACGACGCACGACCGACTTTACTTTATTGTGTTGTTTCACATTGTATTATACTTGTAACATCTGTTATAAAGGACGACGTCCCTGATTGACGTCCTTAGTGTACGACGACTCACACTCGTCCGCGGTTTTTACCCATTTCAGGGGTTTTTCGCGTCACCAATCTTTCGTCTCATTTACTTTATTTTTATTATAATCGTATGATTATCGGTGTTACTTTCTTTGGTTGGATCAAGCTTCACGTTTACCTTAAATTTTCCTTGGGAGATTTTTGGCATAAACAATTATTATTTGTAGTATTTTTAATTATATCTTATTTGTTTTCATAGTTGGTTTATGGTGGTATTAGGTTGGATTTTAAATTTCTAGTTTATCTTTTGGCTTATCTACTAGTTAGTTTAACCTAAATAGAGTTTTATTGTTTTCATTATTATGAAATTTATTATTGATAAATAAAATTATCTTTAGAGTTTCATCTCTAATTTTATAATATTTTTTTTTATTTCTAGAGTGTTACGTATATACACTCGTTATCTTAAAAGGGTTTAGACGTTTATCGATCTTTCAGTATTTTCCCGTTGCATCATATATTATATCATCACACATCACTTTTAAATAAGATATATTAGACTCGTTTAACATGATCTTACTCCCTAACTTCCTATATGTATTATTATGTAAATCCAAATATAAAGACCAAACAAACATTAGACATTTTAAAGATTTTGTCTTGCAAGTCAACGATTGAGGATGTCGTATATATTTAAAAATATTTTAACAACTTTCTATTTGTGGATGGTCTAAGATGCATTTTATATTTGAACCAATTTTTTTAATTGACAAGTTAAAATAAAATATAACATCAATTGACATACTCTAATGAATCAACATTATTACATTTAAATAAAATCAAATATAACGAATTAACCATTACAAAAATTCCTATACATAATTTTAAAAATTTTAAAGTTCATTTGTTATTCATCAGTTATCTTTATTTAATATTTATACGTTCAATTTTAATCAATAAATTTCTCTTTCATATTTAACATAACTAATTTTTAAATATAGAATCATTAAAATATAAAACTATTAATAAGAAATTTTAAATATAAAAACAAAAGTAGAGATTTTACAAACTTCAACTCACCTTTAGCTTTTCTCATCTTCTGCTGTAGCTTTGTTTGCCCTCTTAAACAGGGAAATTACCAAAATACCCTCATCTTCTGCTGCTGTTGCTTTGCCTCCTAAACAGTGAAATGACCAAAACACCCTCGTCACGTCACCCACCACCTCCATTTGTCTCTCTGTTTCTGTCTTCACTTCCCTCTGGATATAAACAATGCCATGCCACCATCAATCATGAGCAGCAACACAAAGACAAAATCTCAAGTCAAAATTCAATTCTCTCACCTGAAATTGAAAAACTTGAGAGTTAGTTTTAATGGAGATCTTATCTCAATTATGGTCCTTTTTGGGTCTTCTAACAGTCCTCCAAAACATCCTCCCTTCCCACCTCCTCTCCCTCCTCCACTCCTCCTATGAATCCCTCCAGGATTCCTTCAATCCATACTCTTATTTTGAAATCCCTGAATTCAATGGCTACTGTGGTGTCGATCTCAATGATCTCTACCGCCATGTCAATCTCTACTTGAATTCCATCAACCCCTCCGCCACCGCCACCACCACCTGCAACCGCCTCACCCTCTCCCGATCCAAATCCTCCACCCGCATCTCCTTCACCATCGCACCTAACCACACCGTCAACGATTCCTTCCTCCACCACCGCCTCTCCTGGACTCACCACGTCGACACCGTCCAGGACTCGCTTGACGAGAAACGCACCTTTGTCCTCAAACTGCCAAAAAGACACCGTTTGACGCTACTCAAACCATACCTAGATCACGTGACGTCACGTGCCGAGGAGTTCGAGCGTGTTTCACGTGAACGGAGGTTGTTCACGAATAACGGCCATGGATCCTTCGAGTCCGGTTGGTCGTCGGTGCCGTTCCGGCATCCTTCCACGTTCGAGACGCTAGCGCTTGAGCCAGATCTGAAGAAACAACTCACCGATGATCTGAAAGCGTTTTCCGACGGGAAGGAGTTTTATCACAAAATCGGACGTGCTTGGAAACGTGGATATTTGTTGTACGGACCTCCGGGATCTGGAAAATCGAGCTTGATCGCTGCGATGTCGAATTTACTCTGCTACGATGTCTACGATCTCGAATTAAGCAAAGTCTCAGATAATTCGGAGCTGAGAGCTTTGTTGATTCAAACCACAAATCGTTCCATAATTGTTATAGAAGATATCGATTGCTCCATCGATCTCACCGGCGATAGGTTGTCAAAGACGATCAGAAGACGAGGAAAACGAGGTGGCGGTGGTGGCGGTGACGGTGGAGAAGATGACAGACGCGTGACTTTATCCGGTCTCCTGAACTTCACCGACGGTTTGTGGTCGTGTTGTGGAGAAGAGCGGTTGATCGTGTTCACAACGAACCATAGGGACCATGTTGATCCGGCGCTTGTTAGATGCGGGCGCATGGACGTGCACGTTAGCCTGGGTATGTGTGGAATGCATGCGTTCAAGGCGCTGGTTAAGAACTACTTGGGTGTGAGCTCGCACGTGTTGTTTGATGTGGTGGGGAGCTGTATAAGATCCGGTGGGTCCCTCGCGCCAGCTCAGATAGGGGAGATATTGCTGAGGAATAGGAAGGAAGCTGACGTGGCCATCAAGGCAGTGATATCGGCCATGCAGGCGAAGATTCTAGGTGCTGACGTGGAGGTGGTGGAGTCTGATGACATGGCAGGTGAGGTGGCAGAGTCGCCGGAGAATTGGGATTTATCGTCGCCGATTGGGAGGTTGGGGGTGAAGAAGAGGAATGGGAATGGGTGGGGGAAGAGTAAGGTGAAGTTTCTTGTGAGGTTAAAGTCTTTGACCAAGTCTGACTCAGGTAGAAGAGGTGCTTAATTGGTGTGTAATTTAAGCCTTGACATTACCTTTTGATGCACCAATCCATCAATGTACAATTAATTTTTTTTTTGAGTAAACTCTAATTTTAGTCCCTAACATTTAGTGATTTTTTTGAAAGAAGTCCCTATAGTTTCATAATTCAAGTTTACATCCTTAGGGTATGGATTTTGCTCTGAAAGAGGTCCCTGGACACTAACTCCGTTAAAAATCATGGTTAGGGGCAGGGGCAGGGACATTTTCGTCCAAACATGTTTTTATCCCTTTTTTGCAATCCTTTTTGGCTTTTTCTTAATTTTATGAAAATATCAAACTTTAAGGGACCAACATGTAAATAACTCTAATATTATATATATATATATATATATATAGTGTTTGGTTCATTTGAGAAATGATAAATATATGAGAAATAAAAAAGTAATCCTAGTCATTCATATGGTCAAGATCGGATTTGACTAGTCAAATATTGCGACTTTGACCGGTCAAAAGTTGCAGCTTTGACTAGTCAAAAGTTGCGGCTATCCCAAAAATAGAAGGACAATTTCGTAAATTTTACAAAACACACGGACTATGTCCATATATGAACATGTATAATTCACATATGAACTATATGTTCATATATGAACCAGTGCAATTCACAACTGAACACTTTTAACTGATTCATATATGAACCTTTGTGATTCATATATGAATCAGTTGAACTAACTAACAGATTCATATATGAATCACAAAAGTTCATATATGAATCAGTTAAAAGAGTTCAGTTGTGAATTGCACTGGTTCATATATGAACTAACTAACAGATTCATATATGAACCTTTGAGGTTCATATATGAATCTGTATGAATCACAAAGATTCATATATGAACCTTTGTGAATCACAAAGATTCATATATGAATCTGTATGAATCACAAAGATTCATATATGAATCAGTTGAACTAATTAACAGATTCATATATGAATCTTTGTGATTCATAAAGATTCATATATGAACTCATCCCGTGTATTTTACGAAATTACCCCTCTACCTTCTATAGACCACACAAGGAATTATCTGGTGTTTCGCGGTCAAAGCGCAAATGTTGACCAGATGAATGGCTAAGATTACTTCTCTATTTCTCATATATTTACCATTTCTCAAATGAACCTCTCCCTATATATATATATATATATATATATATATATATATATATATATATATATATATATATATATATATCACAAAGATTCATATATGAACCTTTGTGAATCACAAAGATTCATATATGAATCTGTATGAATCACAAAGATTCATATATGAATCAGTTGAACTAATTAACAGATTCATATATGAATCTTTGTGATTCATAAAGATTCATATATGAACTCATCCCGTGTATTTTACGAAATTACCCCTCTACCTTCTATAGACCACACAAGGAATTATCCGGTGTTTCGCGGTCAAAGCGCAAATGTTGACCAGATGAATGGCTAAGATTACTTCTCTATTTCTCATATATTTACCATTTCTCAAATGAACCTCTCCCTATATATATATATATATATATATATATATATATATATATATAGGGTCAGGTTCAGGAGAAAACTCTAAATAAATGGAAAACCGAAAAACCACGAAAAAACGAATGAAAAAGTATATGAATATGGATGTCAAATTAACGAGAAAAATATGATTGTTTATTTGGTGTAATTTATTTCGCTCGAATTTTGTTCATTTTTTCGTATTTTTTCGAATACAAAAAAGGGGGTGGAGGTTTTTTTAATTTAAAAAATATTGTTGTAATCGTCTGCTTAATCACATCCATCAGATCATATAATCTAACGGTTGATAAGGTGTTTTTTAGTTTTTCATTTATTTGAGGTTTTCCCTTGAACCTCTGTCTATATATATATATATATATATATATATATAATCACAGGGACGATAACCCGTCTCCGAATACACCTCATCTCTCATCTCTCTCCTCTCGCCATCTCCTTCTAGTGCAGGTAGGATAATAGATATGTCCAAATTATCAAGCTCTCGCTTTTGATTGTTACCATGCATCCATCGTCTTTCTCGTAAACGTTTGTGGGTTGAAACTAAAAAGTTTCTTCTCGTAGTAGAATAGAAGATGTTCAAGGTTTTTGTTGCTACCTTGCTTTTGATTGCGATATCATCCAACATCTTGATATCATCCATTATTAATTAATTAATTAATTTTGTTAATTCAATAGCTTTTTAATATAATAAATACTAGCTTCAACCTTAATATCTTATTCTTTTGTCATTCTCGATTTATTCTTATGGCTCTACGTAATAATTTCGAATCGGTTGATACATAGATTGAAGACTAAATTCAAACTCAACCATGATGCCTCACCATCAATCTCTGTTGGAGCAATATTGTTGTATCTGAGATCGTTAAACGAGGATTATATATATATACATACATCACTCTCTTCAATTCCACAAAATACCTCACGATCGCCATTCTCTTAAAACCTTACAACTTTTCACTGCCCATCTCGATAATGTTCCCGTCACCGAACTACAATCAATATCTGATTCAATCGTTTGTGGCCTCTCCCAAATCAACACAGATCCAGAGGAAGCGCAACTACTTGACTTGCTTCCCAAGTGTTTGAACATCATATTCAGCTCTAGCGAGATTGATAAACCACAGGATTTATCGAGTGATGCCACAACAAATGCTTCAAAATCAAAATTGAAGCCTAACAAACAACCTTGAAATCGAAATTATCGATCGATGCCGTAACAAACAACTTTGAAATCGAAATCAACGCACGTATAACATATAAGTTATTTCACAAACAACTTTTAACAAACTTTGAAATAAAAACCATCAATCGATGTCTTAACAAACAACTTTTAATCGTAAAACTTTATGCTTTCTGGACACGGCGAAAACGGAGGATTGGATCAAGCAGGTCCTTGGCGAAGCATTTGTAGAAACTCGGAGGAAGTATGATCTTGTTCTCACTTCGTCGTGAAACTTATTGCCGTCGAGCTGCCGGAGGAGCAACCCACCGCCGACATCCCTGTTGTGGTGGTGGTTTTTCACTGGGTGGTCCTGTATAGATGGCGGTGGTGTTGGGCTATTAGCGGGTAATGATCGGTGAAGCAAATGATGGTCCATGTGACCCTGTGTTTAAAACTCACACACGCCACACACACACACAGAACCTTCTCCTGGCAGGACCACTTCCACATTGGCGCTATCTGTGGGTCCAACAATACTATATCAAGTTCTTAAATTAACAACACATAAAGATTACCAACCTGTATTGATTATAAGAAATGGTTACAAGGTTGATCTGATTCAAGCTATATATATGTGTTCTCTGTTTTCTCTCTATTACACCCTTAAGTGTGTGTTTTTATGTGTTTAATAATATCTGATTATTGAGAGATACTATAGATACACCTAATATCTAACATAATGTGTTTTACACACTTCCTAATCAACTTGCAACAACAAGTTGTAATATAAAACTATTATAACTAAATAATATCTAACAAATAGATATTATATCTAACTAATAACTAACTAAATAACTAATATATAATAAACTAGAAACTAACTAAGTTAAACTAATATCTAACAAACTAGATATTAATTTAACTAGTACAATAATAAACAAATACATTGACATTTATTACAAACGACATAGACTTTGATATTGAGAGTCGACGTTTCGGCTTTAGCTTCAGATTGCGATCTTCAGTTTGAATGATCTTGAATCCAATGAGACTGTGTCTTAACAATCTCCCCCTTTGGATCAAGATCATTACGAAAATGATTTTAGCAATTCAGTCTTCTTGTTCAGCTCAGAAGATGCAATCTCTTTCTCTAACTCTTTAATCAGCATGTCTTCAGAAAAATTGCTTTTGAAGTGATTCTTGAAACATGTGATCTTTGCCATTTCTTGTGTAGTCATTCTCCCCCTTTTTGATGGAAAGTGAAACAACTTCATCAAAATTATTTGTAAGAAATGTCAACCACTTGGAGCCTCTGATCCATCAATTCAATAGATATTCATCCAGATCTTTGCAAATCCAGACAAAATAGTCGTGTAACACCTGAATCAACTAATGAATCAGTTAACATGCCTGTCAGTAACACTAAGTCACTGTGTGTAACAAATACACATTGGAAAGGAATTGTTTGATGTTGACTCCCCCAGGGCTTCCATTTAATCATCGAAACACCACAAAGGTTATTTCTATAAACGTTATTACAAAGAAACAAATTCCTTGTGTGTTCGTGCTTATGGTAGAAAGAATTAAGCACTTGATGATTGCTTATTTGGCTCAAAATTGTGTAAACCACTGAGACAACAGTAAGTTAAACACAGACTCAATGTGCATGAGTGAAGTGCGAAGGTGGGGCAGACTTCCTTCTTTTCAATATCTAGATTTTCCAAATGAAAATCAGATAGCATATGTGCTGCATCCCCTTAGAAAATGTGAAACACTTTCTTGTTGAGAAGAAAATGAGTAGTTGGTGAGGTTTGATTAAGAGTTGGCATGGGCTAGTTGCCTGTTTCAATAATGTTCACCAAAGAATTGTGAAACACTAGTAATGTGGCTACCCGACTCAGAAAAAGTTGGTGCAGAGTTGTGATATTCTTTTTAACTCTGTTCTCACACGCTCTTTCTTTTTAACATTTAGCTTTCTCTAATCACACTCGTTTCTTTTCTCTTTGCACACTCAATCACTAAGGATTAACTTCTTGAGTAGAAATCACTGGTTAATGTGATTCCATAGAAGATGTGTTAATTCCTAGCACAATGAAAGTCATGTTTTCTTATGATGCACGTGATGCTCAGATTGATTTAACTATTTCGATTAAAGCACAATTTAGATCATGAAAACATTTAAAATTACACTCCCAAAATATAAAATCTGTTGAAAAATCGGGAAGTGGTTTGAACATTAAAAAAACAATGTTTTCCAATGATTGAAAGCTGTCCTTCTTTCAATCATATATGAGATGAAGATTTAGAATTATACCTTGACGTACGATCTTCAATCTCATAAAGGTAAGCTTTAAGTCATAAACATATGAACTTGTAAGCATCTCTCAAAAATTCTGCAAAAGTCTTATGTCAAGTCAAAGTAAAATTTATTCACTTAAATTGAAAAGACAAAAAGCAGTAAAACTTTTAAAGTACGTGTTCTGATCAAGAATAATCAGAAGTCATATCCGTACTCCCCTTTGTCTTGAAGAGCTCCCCCTAAATTCTTGCAATACAAATAAATTTGGCATTAAAAGGTACATGCAAAATTTTATGAGCTCCCCCTCGAAGTAATATTGACCACTTGTCAATTTCTTCTCATTCTCCCCCTTGGATTATGAACATTATATAGAAGTGCATATATCAATCAGAGTTAAGAATGAATAAATGATGAAAAAATTATACAATTTAGAAAACTTTTATAGGTAAATACTGATTAGATTTTAAGATTTAGCATACCAAGCTTAGAGATAAGAAAGTTGAACCTCTTTTCGTCTAATGGTTTGGTGAACAAATCGGCAAGTTGATAATCAGTTTTTACAAAGAAAAGTTCAATTGTTCCTTTTTCAACATGATCTTTAATAAAATGATACCTGACGTCTATGTGCTTGGTTTTGGTGTGTTGGACAGGATTCGCTGATATTGCGACGGCGCTCTTTGAGTCACAGTATATCGAGATCTTGTTGAAGTGGAAACCGTAGTCGCGCAATTGAGTTCTCATCCATAAGACCTGAGAACAGCAGCTAGCATCAGCTAAATATTCTGCTTCGGCCGTAGAAGTTGAAACACAAAGTTGCTTCTTCGATGCCCAACTTACGAGTTTGTCACCGAGGAACTGTACGTGTCCTGACGTGCTCTTCCTGTCTAACATACAATCTGCATGATCTGCATCTGTGTAGGCTGTTAGTTCAAAATTAGTATCTTTAGGATACCACAGACCAAGATCTGCAGTGCCCTTTAGATACCTAAATATGCGCTTCACAACAGACATATGGATTTCTTTAGGATTGGCCTGATATCGTGCACATAAGCATGTTGAAAACATTATATATGGTCTACTAGAAGTAAGATACATTAAAGAACCTATCATCCCTCGATAAGTCCTAACATCAACAACCTTTCCCGAAGGATCGGTGCCAATCTTAGTACCTGGTGCCATTGGGGTACCAATCGGTTTTGAATTTTCCATTTGGAACTTCCGAAGAATATCCCTAATGTATTTTGATTGATTGATAAAAATACCCGATGAAAATTGTTTTACTTGTAAACCGAGAAAGAAATTCATCTCTCCCATCAAGTTCATCTGAAATCTAGACACCATAAGGTTTGCGAAATTCTTACAGTACTTAGTATTTGTAGAACCAAAGATAATATCATCTACATAAATTTGAATTATAATGATATCGCCTTTTTCCTTTTTGATAAACAAAGTTGTATCCACCGTACCTTTTGAAAACCCAGACTTGACTAGAAAATTGAAAAGGACATCATACCAGGCTCGAGGTGCTTGTTTCAGACCGTAGAGTGCTTTGTCGAGAATGTAAACATGATTCGGCTTCTCTTGATTGACAAAACCTTCTGGCTGAGAGACGTAGACTTCCTCCTTTAGAATTCCATTCAGGAATGCTGTCTTCACGTCCATTTGAAAGACCGTGAAGTTCTTGTGGGCTGCGTAGGCTAGAAACATTCTGATTGCCTCTAATCGCGCCACAGGAGCATATGTCTCGTCATAGTCGATTCCTTCCTCTTGTCTGAATCCTTTGGCTACTAGTCTTGCCTTGTTTTGGATAACGGTACCATCTTCGTCTTTCTTTATCTTGAAAACCCATTTCGTACCTATAATGGTTTTACCTTGAGGTTTGGGTACGAGTCTCCAGACTTTAAGTGCATCGAATTGATTCAACTCTTCTTGCATTGAGACCATCCATTCTGGATCAGCAAGTGCCTCTGATACACGTGTTGGCTCGAACTTGCTCAGAAAGGAGTCATGCATGCACATGTTCATTGATGCTGACCTAGTTTGCACCGGTTTTGATGGATCGCCAATGATCTGGCTTAGCGGGTGCTCTTTGGTCCATTTATGTTCATGAGGTAGTGGATTAGATGATTGTATGTCGGTTGTATCATCTACAAATCCATTTGTACCTTCTTCTGATTGTTCAGGAGGAATTATGATTTCAGTTGAAGTGATAGGTTCAGAAGGCTCAGCAGGAACATCTTGTTCTGGCTGTAGATTGATCTGAATAGAATCTCCTACTGTTTCAGCTACTTCTGTCTCTTTATCATTTGTCACTTCTTCAACTGTTGGAGTCGGCATTTGAATTGTAATCTTTTGTTGAATCGGGGTGTTTGATTCAATAGGAACATCTGAACTGGTTGGATGAGTAGTCGTTAAGTCTTCCATCCTGTCAACCACAACAGATTTCTTTACATTAGTTCCAAGAAATTCATCATAAAACAATTCAAATAATAAATCTAAATCAGATAAATGGTTAGTAGAAGTTGATGCTTCATCTGATTTATTCTGTTGAGACGTAGGTCCTGGACTGAGTTGCCCAGAAGCTAGTATTCCTGTTATAACGGGTTCTGAACGTTGTTGTTCGGAAGCCATCTCTTCATCAAGCGAGACGTTGATGCTTTCAATCACCGTCTTTGACTTCTTTAGATAAACACGGAATGCAGTTGATGTCGAGGAATAGCCAATGAAGATTCCTTCATCCGCCTTAGCACTGAACTTATTTAGACTCTCCCTATCGTTTAGAACGAAACACTTACACCCAAATATATGGAAATATTTGATTGTCGGTGTTCGATTGTTGATTAACGCATAAGGAGTCTTCTTGAATCTTCGATGTACCATGGAGCGATTTTGTGTGTAGAAAGCGGTCGATACAACTTCTGCCCACAAAAATAGAGGTAAGTCTGATTGACTTAGCATAGTACGAGAAGCCTCGACTAGCGCCCGATTTCTTCTTTCGACCACTCCATTTTGTTGAGGCGTACGAGCAGCATATTATTGATGTGAAATCCCGACAGATTCGAGATATTCTTCAACTTTGTTGTTCTTGAACTCTGTGCCGTTGTCTGTTTGTAGAAACTTGACCGGTTTCTGCAGATTCACCTGGGTCGTCTTTAGGAATGTGATGAGAATATCAGGTGTCTCATCCTTTGAACGTAGAAATTTGACCCATGTGTATCGCGAGTAATCGTCCACGATCACGAGTATGTACTTCTTTCCGCCTAGACTCTGAGTTCGCATCGGACCGCATAAGTCCATATGCAATAACTCTAAAGGAGCGCTTGTACTTGGTTCAGGCTTTGGTTTATGAGGTGCCCTCTTCATCTTGCCCTTTTTTCAAGTTGCACAAAGATGTTCTCTTTCATATTTGAGCTCTGGAAGTCCTTTGACGAGCTTTCTACTGACCAGATTGTTGATGTACCTAAAGTTGAGGTGAGAGAGCCTTCGATGCCATAACCAACTTTGTTGCATCGAGGCTTTCGTCAGTAGACAAACTTGCTTGTCAGTCTGGACATTTGATAAATTGATTGTGTAGAGGTCTGATTCTCGAGTACCAACCAAGAGTTCTTCACCTTCTTCATTGCGAACTGAACATCTCTTGGCTTTGAAGTTGACCTCTAAGTCTTTGTCACAGAACTGGCATATACTGAACAAGTTGTGACGTAAGCCTTCTACATAGCTCACCTTCTTTATCGTGACATTGTCATGTTGTACATCACCATATCCCATGATTGAAGAAAACTGGTCGTTGCCGAATCTGACTGTTCCGCAATATTTCTCTTTAAAATTGGACAATATCTCTTTTTGTCCTGTCATGTGCTTGGAACATCCGCTGTCCAAGAACCATGTATGACTAGTCTGCATAAGAGAAATTACAAATTTAGATATTTATACGACAACTTTGGAATATTCACTTTGATTATCGAAGTGCGGGTCTTGAACTGATTTGTTCAAAAGCCTATTTTGACTTTGATGTTCGGGTTTTGAACTGCATTATCCAAAAACCTATTTTGACATTGAAGAACGAGTCCTGATCTGTACATAATCAGAAGTCGATTTCTCTTTAAGCTTTGTGTGCCTGCAACACAGATTTAGCCTTAGGTACCCACTGGAATTTGGGTCCTTCTGTGTTAGCACAAGATTTTGGTACCCATTTCAAATTGGGTCCTCTTTTCTTTTGAAATGCATTTGAAGGATTAGTATGAGATGAATGCACATGGTAATTTCCAAACCAATCTCCAGAATCTTGACAAGAGATAGAAACATGTTTATCATAAATAGAAGACTTTCTAGCAGATAAAGATAACTGAAATAATTGCTTCATTGTATATTGTTTACGAGAAACAACAAGTTTTGAGTTCAAAAGAGCAACATCAGCAATTAAGACATCTTTACTAAGCGAAGTCTTACTACAATTAACACTACTAAATGATAAAACGGTCTTGTCAAGCTTCCGTTTGGGTTGCCATTGAGAATTTACTTCTGGCCTTTGCTTGCTTAGATCTGAAACATGTGAAACTGGGAGTTAGACCTTTGAGCAACAAGTGAATGCTTCTTCTTAGAATTACCAGCAATGTTCGGTTTATGTGAATGCTGATATATATTCTTACCTTTAGCATTTTTAGCTTTCACAGAGACTGAGTTATCAACTTTCGTTGATTTTGCACTATTAACAGGCATACTGTTTTTTCTCAAAGTTTTCTTAACAAAAGATGAATGGTTAGGAAGTTTTGCATTAAAGTCAAATTGTTCAGAACAATCATCTAAACCACCATTAGAGTTCAGAAAATCAAATCCTTTACTTGATGAACCAAACATATCCTTAGAGTTTAAAGCCTTAGAAATAACAGAATTTGAAAACACAGTTGAAAAACCTTTTTGCTCAATATTCATCAAAAGTCTTTCATCTGATAAATAATTCTCGAGTTCAGAAATTTTACTTTCTAAAACGAGAGGAGGGACATATAGTTTACCTAGAATAGGCTTCGCCTCCATTTCCTTTTCAGTATAACTTTGAAAGAAATCACTTGAAAGTGTTTTCTTCTTTTGATATATTGGATTTTCATCATAACTATTATTCAATTTCGCATAATAAAATGGAAGATGAACTTTAGATGATTTCAAACGTTTTTCAGTTTCGTTGGCTTCATCATTTTCAGATAGTTTAGTCCAGAAAGTTTTAAACTCAGGGATTCTGCGAGCTAATTGCATTGAAAGATGATCATAAAGTCCTGGCACTTCAGACATCCCTTTTTGTAGACGGTGAGGATTCTTATAACCGATTCCCCATCTCTCTATTTCCTCTTTGGGTTTGTTCAGAAAAATAGTCTGTTCAGTTTGACCCATTTTGTATAACTTCTCTTCCAAACTTTTTAATTTTCCAAGTAAAGAAAAGTTTTCTTTGGTACAAGAAGCATGCAAATTTTTAAGCTCATATAAATCAATCCCACCTTTTAGCAGTTGAGACTTGAGTTCAGAATTCTCTTTAAGAATTATTGTCTTTTCTTTTGCGTTGGTGTCATTATCTTTATGTAAAATCTCAATCAATACTTTCTTCTCAGCAAGTTCATTGCTAAGTTTCTGTATTAATTGGTTTTTGTCAGTTAAGACACCATTTTCTTGCTCAAGATTAGATTCTAACTCTTTTTGTTTTAAACTCATGGCATGCATTTTATTCATGAAATCTGAATCTGATAAATTACATACCTCCTCGTCTTCATTATCTGAATCAGCTTCAACATCTGATTCTATTTGGCCCATCAAACACATGTTGACGGCTTCATCTTTTTCTTCATCCTCTTCTTCATCATCTGAGTGATCAAGCCAGTATTCATCTTCAGCCATCAGTGCTATGCCAGCCTCCTATTGCTTTGCAAGAAGCATCTTGTTCTTGTAATAATCGGAGTTCCTGACTTTTGGCCTTCGGCAGTCTCTGGCATAGTGACCTGTTTTGCCACAGTTGTAGCACGTTGGTGGTTCTGGCGGACTGGATCCTTCAGCTTTGAACTTTCTTTCTTCCGGTTTTCTCTCCTGTATCCTCTTTCCTTCAGCCTGATACCTTGTATCTTCAGGTTTCCTTTCTTCTGTTCTCTTCCCTTCAAATCTCTTTCCTTCATATCTACTTCCTTCAACCCTTTCCTTATGGATGTAGTTGTTTGGACCAGAAGAATATCTCTGACTATTTGAACTTGGCTTTGTGTAGAACCTTTTCTGAAAAGCACTTGTCAGCATAAGCATTGCTTGCTTCAGTTGGTCATTTTCATCCGTGTCAGAGTTTGCATAAGCTTCATCTTCTTCTGATTCATATACAATCGCCTTGTTCTTCTTCTTCCTGACTACAAGAGCGACTGTGTCTTCAACTGTCTTTCCTTTCTGTCTCTTATCTTCTAGAATTTCATCCACCTCTTCTTCATTTTGTCTGAGGGTTTCATACACCTCATGAAGTGGAATCTCATTCAGATCTTTTATCAGCTTCATCTGCCTAGCAAATCTTTTCCATTCCCGTTGAAGAATACTCAGGAATTTGACGTTCAGCTCAATTTGAGATTTGTGGACTTTGTTCTTGCTAAGTTCGTTCAGCAAAGTCACAAACCTGTCATAGGTTTCTTCTAAAGTTTCTCCCACCCTGCCTCTAAATTCTTCATAATTATTTAGGGAGTTGGAGATTTTAAGCTGATTCCCAACCTTCGAACCCAACATCATCTTTTCAAGCTGATCCCACATTTCTTTGCCGGAGGCCTTGTAGTTGTCAATCTTTACATATATTTCATTTGGAATTCCTTGTAAAATGTATAACTTAGCTAATCTGTCGCCTTTGGCTCTTCTGAGGTTATCATCTCCTAGCTCATGAAACTTAAGTTCAACTTCAGTAGGCACATTTCCAACTACACGAGTCGTCATGATTGGTTTCATAACCCCTTCTTCTATAGATCTCCTGATGAAATCACCCAGCTCATGTCTGTCAATGAAGTTCAGAAACCGATCATTCCATTGTTCGTATTCTCCTTTAAAGAGAACTGGTGGCTTGGTGTCAGTTCCTATAGCAAGGGCTTCTCTGGATGTCATTTTGAAGAAAATTCCAAGTCTGGATTGGAGCAGAGAGGTTTGCGTGTCTAGCACAGTGCGCAAAGTGAGGTTTGCGTTTCATGTGGGAAGCGCAAAGTTGAGGTTTGCGGTTCAAGTGGGAAGCGTAAATTTGAGGTTTGTGGTTCAAGTGGGAAGCGCAAAGTTGAGGTTTGCGGTTCAAGTGGGAAGCGTAAAGTTGAGGTTTGCGGTTCAAGTGGGAAGCGCAAAGTTGAGGTTTGCGTTTCTTACTTGTTGCGAGAAGTGAGATCGAGGTTTGCGTATGCTTTTGGAACCGAGAAGTGGACTTTGCGTTTGGCTTGAGAGGCGCAAAGTTGAGCTTTGTGTTTCTCTTGAGGAGTGCAAAGTTGGACTTTGCGTTTGATTTGGGACGCGCAAAGTTGAACTTTGAGTTTGATTTTCTACTAGTTTGCGCTAGTTCGTCTGAACTTCGAGAATTTCGACTTATCAACCTGTATTTCCAAGATTAATAGACCCAAATGCTACCAATATGTCTAGAAACACTTCTAGAACTGAATGTGACCACTCGATCTCTATAAGAATCACTTTTTGAAGAAAGATTTGATAGCACAGTGACTTTTTGTTCTCGACTATTTTCTCACTAAAATCACAAAATGGAACTCGATTAAAACTCTATACTGAAATTAGTCACACACAAATCGATCTAGCATGCTAATCGATCACAACCTGATCGATTTTAACACCTAAAACACTCTAACACTCGAAATCAAATTTTCAAATAGAACACAGAGACGTTTTTGCAAAAGAACTTGATTTTGATCTTAATCAAATCTCTGATACCAATTTGTGGGTCCAACAATACTATATCAAGTTCTTAGATTAAGAACACATAAAGATTACCAACCTGTATTGATTATAAGAAATGGTTACAAGGTTGATCTGATTCAAGATATAGATGTGTGTTCTCTGTTTTCTCTCTATTACACCCTTAAGTGTGTGTTTTTGTGTGTTTAATAATATCTGATTATTGAGAGATACTAGAGATACACCTAATATCTAACATAGTGTGTTTTACACACTTCCTAATCAACTTGCAACAACAAGTTGTAATATAAAACTATTATAACTAAATAATATCTAACAAATAGATATTATATCTAACTAATAACTAACTAAATAACTAATATCTAATAAACTAGAAACTAACTAAGTTAAACTAATATCTAACAAACTAGATATTAATTTAACTAGTACAATAATAAACAAATACATTGACATTTATTACAAACGACATAGACTTTGATATTGAGAGTCGACATTTCGGCTTTAGCTTCAGATTGCGATCTTCAGTTTGGATGATCTTGAATCCAATGAGACTGTGTCTTAACACTATCCATCGCCGCCGCTGGACGCTTGCCATAGTTGAATTCACTTGATTTCTCTGCAAATTGATCATCAAGGAGGTTATAAATTGATGTGGCTATTTTGATGTGAAGGGGTTGAAGATGATCTACCAAATTTGTAAATAGGGTTGATTTGAATAACATAAATTATAACCCAAATGCTTTCAAGCTTTTGGGACAAATTTGAGATTCTTTTTCATATTTGGAAACCCTAGTTGTGTGTTGGATATGGGTTTCAAGTTTCTTAACTTTAATTCTTCATAAAAAGATAACTTGCAGGTTTAATGGTGAAGTGGAAGTGGGTGGTTTTCCAAAAGGTTTTGGTTTATGGAGTTTTGCATAATGGTCCCTGTAATTCCATAAGTTTTATAAAAATAAGAAAAGACAAAAAAGAATTATAAAAAGAGGGACCAAACATAGTTGGACAAAATTGTCCCTGACACTAACGTATCATTTTGACGTCGTTAGGTGTCAGGGACCATTTCTAGAGCAAAATCCAAACCCTTGGGATGTAAACTTGAATTATGAAACCATAAGGACCTCTTTCAAAGAAATCAATAAACGTCGGGGACCAAAATTGGAGTTTACTCATTTTTTTAAAGTAAACTATCGTATTTAGTCGTTATACCATCTCCAAGAACTAATTTAAAATTAAAGTGTAAAATGCAAGTCTCAAACTTTAGGATTTACGGTGAGGTTACGACGTTTTTCATTACTTATAAATAATCGTGTGAGAAGTTGAGTTAACGGTGAGAATTGTAAAAAGTGGATTTGAAACGTTGATCTCTTTTAATCTCAAGTTCTCTCATGAATTGCGACTTAGAAAGAAATTGATCTCGGTGTATCTCATCCAACGGTCGATAACCACTTCTCGCATTTCTCACCATTAACTTAACTTCTCACCGAAACCCAATCCTATATAACTATATATATACACATTTCTTTTACTACTACTCAATGAATCAATGCTATTAAATAATTTAAATTAGGTTATATACTAAAAACTAAAGAATAAAACAATGAAAAAGTAAGAAAACTCAAAAATCAAGTTACAAAACCGTGTATTGGGTCTAGGGGTGTAAATGATGCGAGTCGAGTTTGAGTATCATTATACTCGACTCGAACTCGATTAACAAACTCGAACTCGACTCGAAAACTCGCGAGTATTGAAAATACAAACTCGACTCGAACTCAAAACTCGATTACCAAGCTCGAACTCGACTCAAAAACTCACGAGTACTGTTTGGGTAGAAATTCCAACAGTCCATAGTCGTACGACCAGAGAGATAATCGACGCCCTTCCTTCAATCGACCTTGATTAAAGCGACTAAGTATTCGTCCGACAAACGCTGTCGTATGACTTGATTTCAGTTACTAACCTACGATATACGTTGTATTATGTTTAATGCAGGGTTCAAAGACACTTATGAACAGAGATTATAACGGAAGCCCTCATCAATAGCAACGGACATAACTGACGAAATCATCAATATTAAATGGTCATTCTATTAATGAGCATTCAAGACGTGCCAACGGAGAAATGGAGTATAAATATGAAGATGGAACCTCACATTCGGGACATCTGATTCTCAGACCTTAGAAGCTCACAAATTACGCTCTCAATCTCGCTCAGTCTCTCGAAATTCATAAAGCCTACTACTATTTGTTACGCGACGCACGATCGGAGTTTAAATACACACGACGCACGACCGGCTTTATTTTATTGTATTGTTTTACATTTTATTATACTTGTAACACTTATTAACAAGGACGACGTCCCTGATTGACGTCCATAGTGCACGGCGACTTACCCTCGTCCGCGGTTTTTACCCATTTTAGGGGTTTTCCGCGTCACCAATTCTCTCGTCCCATTTACTTTATTTTTATTATAGTCGTACGATTATTGTTGTTACTTTCTTTGGTTGGATCAAGCTCCACATTTACCTTAAATTTTCCTTGGAGATTTTTGGCATAAACAGTTGGCGCCCACCGTGGGGCCCCATCCAAAGGAAATCCTCGATAATCTTACGACGTACTAACGTTTTCCTTCTACTGTTTCTCTTTTGTATTCATTCAGGACAATGTCATTCCAAGGAACTCAAGATCATATTGTGGCCCAGATGAACATGGAGCTGACTGCTGCCCGCGCCCGTATTGACGCCTTAACAGCCCAGGCTCGACAAGCGTCTGAAACCATCGAGCATATAAGAAACCAGGGTGGAAACAATGTGACGGGAACTACAAATGCTCATGTCGGTGCTTGGTACGTACCCCCTCCATTGCCTAATAATCCTCGTCCACCATCAGTCAATCCTTCGACCTTCATAATCCTAACTATGCCTATGGCCTCTATACCATTCAATGGATATGTCTCTGATTCCTCACAGCAGACTAGCCTCAACGGATCAGGTTATGTTCCATTGGGTGTCCCAGGGGGTATCCCGATAGATCCCGTTGCGCAACGATTGAAGCTTCTGGAAGAGCAGAATGAACGTGTCTTGTCCATGCTGGCCAAATTGTCGGGGGCAACAGTCCCAGTCGATGTCGAGCCATGTGCAGGATTTCAGGCGTCCCCATTCGTTGATGAAATCGCGTTGGTGGACGTCCCAAAGAAGTATAATATCCCGACCTTCACCCCAAAATATTCAGGTGTCACTGATCCGATAGAACACGTCGCCCAATATAAACAACTTATGTGGACCGTCTCGATACCGCACCAGTTTCAAGAAGTCTGCATGTGCAAGAGTTTTGGAGCGACCTTGACTGGAGCAGCATTACAATGGTTGATCAATCTCAAACCCAAAACCATCGGGTCTTTTGCAGAATTGGTGAACCAATTTTCTCAACAGTTCGCCAGCAGCCGAAAAATGGAAAAACAGACGAGCGATCTTTACTACGTCGTACAGAAAAATGGAGAGTCCATCCGGGACTATTTTAACCGATTTAACGCAGAAATGATCGGTATCCGAAATTGCGACGTAAAAACAGCCATTGAAGCATACAAACGGGGTTTGGATGATAGCTCAGGGTTATATCTCGACCTTACAAAATATCCTCCAGAAACCTTCGAGGATGTACGAGTAAGGACGCTCGCTCATATGAGGGTCGAGGATGACCTCGCTTTCAGAAATACTCGAGCGACAAGAAAGGCCAAGGTATTAAAAAGTCGGACTTCAAACCAAGGCCGATCGGTCGATCAGAGTCTGCCAGACAGATTTCAAATGTCAGATTTGAAAGGAAAGGGCCGACGACTTCCAAATCTGTCCAGTATCCTAAGGTATCATCTTATGGCTTCCCTGGATCAGCCAAGGACGTCGTCGTGTCCCTGAAACAACTTCAACAAAACATTCGATGGCCAAAGAAAAGCGATAGAGACAATGATAAGAAAGACAAAACAAAATGGTGCGATTTCCATGATGACTTCGGTCATGTAACGGACGACTGCATCGCCCTAAAGAAAGAATTGTCTTGGCTCAACTCGAAAGGTTATTTACAAGAATTGACGGGAAAAAAGGACATGCGTCCCACATCCCCAGAGCATGCCAAGGTGATTAATTGTATCACCGGAGGTTCTGATGTTTGTGGGACCACATATTCAGCTGCCAAGAGACATGCTAGTCGCGGTCCCGACGACCGACCAATTCCAAAGGAGGCAAGATCAAAGGAGGACGCGAGCTTAGAAGCTATGCCCTTGACGTTCGACCAAACAGATATCGACTACGTACATCAAAAACATCACGACGGACTAATTATCCAATTGAGCATTGGAAATTGCCTGACAAAGAGGATACTCGTTGACGGAGGTAGTTCCACTAACATTATCTTTTTTGATGCAGTGAAAGATATGGGTATCGACAAATCCGATATTACCCGGCGCTCGACTACACTCGTTGAATTTAACGGAGGAGCGACAAATACCATAGGGGAAATTACATTACCAGTATATGCTAAAGGAATCAACAGGCAGACGAAGTTCAACGTCGTCGACTGTTCATCGGCTTATAACGTTATCCTTGGGCGACCATGGATCCACGATATGAAAGTTGTACCCTCGACGTACCACCAAACCTTGAAATTCCCTACGCAATGGGGAGTACAGGAGATCAAAGGCGAAAGAAAAGTCGCTAGGGAATGTTATAAAGTCTCTTTGAAGCCCCCGAAGCAGAAAGTATAGCAATTACAGAGCCAGGACGTTCCTAGGACTGATGACGATTGTCGCTTGGAAGCTGTCGTCCTAAACCAGGATAAGCCTGATCATATGGTCTACATAGGTTCGACACTCGATCCATCCTTTAAAAAGAGACTAATTTCTTTTTTGCAGGACCACTATGACTGCTTTGCATGGACGCACGAAGACATGGTGGGTATCGATCCGAGTATTATTTCCCATAAACTCAACATCGATCCATCAACGACGAAGTTGATAATTTGCTTAAAACAGGAAAAATACGAGAAGTCAAATATCCTGATTGGCTCGCCAACGTTGTTGTCGTTCAAAAGAAAAATGGAAAATGGAGAGTATGCATTGATTTCACAGACCTTAACAAGGCCTGTCCAAAAATTCCATTTCCATTACCACGCATCGATTCTATGGTCGACGCTACAGCTAGACACGAATTGCTCACCTTTATGGACGCGTATTCTGGATATAACCAGATATTGATGCATCCCGACGATCAGAAAAAAACGCCCTTTATGACCGATAAAGGTATTTATTGTTATAAAGTGATGCCTTTTGGTCCTAAGAATGCAGGTTCGACGTATCAGCGGTTAGTGAATATGATGTTCAAGGAACATTTGGGCGACACTATGGAGGTATACATCGACGACATGCTTGTCAAATCGAAGCATACGGATGATCACATAGAACATTTGAAGCAGTCGTTCGACATTTTGTGGGAATATAAAATGAAGTTAAATCCGAAAAAAATGTTCTTTTGGAGTTCGAGCTGGAAAATTCCTCGGTTACATGGTCACACGACGAGGAATCGAAGCTAACCCAGATCAAATCAAAGCAATTATCGAGATAAAATCGCCCAGAAATTTTAAAGAAGTCCAACGCCTAACAGGACGTGTAGCAGCATTAAACCGATTCATTTCTCGGTCGTCCGACAGATGTCACCTATTCTACAACGTCCTGCGAAAAAATAAAGGATTCGAATGGACCGATAAGCATGAGGAAGCGTTGCAGCAACTCAAGGAATACATGACATCACCCCCTTCCTCTCCAAACCCGAGAAAGATGAAATTATTCAACTCTACCTAGCCGTCAATGCCAATTCGGTGAGTGCAGTCCTTACACGAGAAACTGACGGACGACAATTGCCGATTTACTATGTAAGTAAAACTCTACTAGACGCTGAAACCAGGTACTAGTCTATGGAAAAACTTTTCCTTTCGTTAGTTATGGCCGCTAAGAAATTACGGCATTATTTTGAATCACATCCTATAACTGTTGTAACTAACTTTCCATTGAAGTATGTGTTAAGAAAACCCGAACTAACAGGATGACTAGCCAAATGGAGCATCTACCTCAGTAGTTACGATTTGGATTTTAAGCCTAAAACGACGATCAAATCACAGGTCTTGGCAGCTTTTGTTACAGATTTTAGTCCAGAACTAGAAGAAGCGACGACGTCCGACGAGCTAATTGTGGCGACTTTGCACGACACTACTTGGACGCTCGACGTCGATGGATCGTCGAACATACGAGAAACAGGCCTGGGTGTCGTCCTACAGTCCCCACAAGGGGGCAAGATAGTATACTCCATACGGTGCGACTTCAAGGCAACAAATAATGAGGCAGAATATGAAACCTTGATTGTAGGAATCAAAATTGCTCATGAATTGGGGGCAATGCATCTGCGTGTTCGAAGCGACTCGTCCCTAGTCGTTAACCAGGTCACTGGAGAGTTCGCAGCAAAAGATTCGAGGATGATTTCCTATTATAAAATAGTAAAAGAAGAAGCAAAGAAGTTCAGTCGCTTCATAATTGAGCAGATACCAAGAGATCAGAACACTCAAGCTGGCGCACTAGCCAATTTGGGGTCAGCACTTAATCAAATGACATTCGACAGTATTCCAATAGTCCACCTCGCAACATCGTCCATCGAAGACATTGGTAATACTTTGATCGCACCGATTGTGGAAGAAAACTCTTGGTCGGACGACATTAAAAATTATCTAGAGACGATCAATTGCCTGATGACAGAATGGAAGCAAGAAAGGTCAGGTTTAAAGCATCAAGGTACGTCGTGATCAGAGGACAATTATATCGAAGATCTTCAACTGGTTTGGATCTACGATGTATTACCAACAAGACGCAAGTCCAGAAAATCTTACAAGACATGCACGACGGTGAATGCGGAAATCATTTAGGAAGTCGCAGTCTAGCCAACAGAATATCACGACAAGGTTATTATTGGCCGACACTAAGGTAAGATGCGATCAGGTATGTACAGTCGTGCGACGCATGTCAGCGACACGCAGGTATGTCTCATAAACCGTCTGAACCCTTGCACTCGACTTTAGTCCCATGGCCCTTTATGAAGTGGGGAATGGATATCGTCGGGAAACTACCACCTGCCCCCGGGCAAAAGGTATTTCTTCTAGTTTTAATAGATTATTTCTCTAAATGGATAGAAGCAGCGGCTTTCTCCCAGGTTCGGGACAAAGAAGTCATTTCTTTTATCCAAACTAACATCATTTGAAGGTTTGGAATTCCGTCCGAAATAACGTGCGACAATGGGACACAATTAATCAGTGATCGGACGCGAAAATTCTGTGAAGAAAGGAACATTAAGTTGGTAACGTCGACACCTCGATACCCACAGTCGAATGGCCTTGCCGAGTCAAGTAATAAAACTATCATCAGTTCAATCAAGAAAAGACTCAAAGCTGCCAAAGGAAAGTGGGTGGAAGAATTACCCTTCGTTTTATGGGCCAATCGTACGACACTACGTACGTCCACAGGACAAACCCCCTTTTCATTAGTCTATGGATGCGAAGCTGTGTTACCTATTGAGGTACGACTACCGACTTCAAGACATACGTCCATCGAGCATAACTTGGTCGACCTGAGCTATGACCTTGACGCTTTAGAAGAACTTAGAGAAACAACACACATCCGCATGGCATCGCAGAAACAAGCGGTCGAGCGACATTTCAACAAAAATGTCCAAATAAAATTTTTCCAAGAAGGCAACTACGTCTTACGTAGAGTGTTCCAAAACACTCAAGAACTCAACGTAGGTAAACTTTCCACTAAGTGGGAAGGCCCTTATCAAATCTCTGGCGTCGTGGGTAAAGGAGCTTATAAAATCCAAACCCTTGACGGTCGAGATATCCAACGAAGTTGGAATGCAGTTCATTTAAAGAGGTATTTCTTTTAAACTCCGAATTCATTTCCTTGGATTATTTCTTAAAAAGATTGCTAACTTAAGCATCGGAGGGTCATTGGTTAAACCAACGACCACCCCGCTAACGTTGTTCTTCGCAGGGACGCACGACTTAGTTAAAATTTTCATGTCGAGTAATACTCATACGATCGCATGTATATGGTTGGTCGTAATTGTTGATAAAGGTTAATTTTTTACACTTGACTTCCGATACTTATATCCGAAAACCATTATTACAATTGCACTTGGTCGATCGTAAATCTCAGTTGATTTCATTATAGCATGTTAATGAATGATGGTTTGGTCGAACGTATGATATACTGTGATTATATTTTAAAATTACTCGATGTGTGATAAGATATAGGTTTGACAAAGAAAAGCAAATAACAAACATCAATGTACAAAGAGACCTTGTCATTAGAAGAGAAAATTACAAAGTTAAGGGACGACCACAGACGGCCGACCCCTAGATAATAGATCCAAAAAGCTAAGGAGGAGAAACGTCAGACTGTTCCTGCACGACATCAGTCTCTGCTGCTACCGCCTCTTCTCCACCGTCATTTCCCTCTAATTCATCGTCTTCGTCAAGGTCCCTTTCGGTCCCCAAGGTGTCAAGATAGGTCTTGAGCTCCTCAACAGCCGACGCCATGGGATTTTTCCCAGTCAGATGACGCCTCATCAAGGCAGCCCGGGTCGTGAAGCGAGAGAAGGCTTCGATTTGCCTATTCTCAGTCTCCAGGTCCTTGACGTCGCCCTCCAGCTCCTCGAACCTCTTTTTGAAGGACGCGACTTCATCAGCAGAAGTAGCAACAACAGTGACGGCTTTAATCTTCTCGACCTCCAATTTGGTCGACGACGCCTCGAGCTCAAGAAGACGATCCCTGAGCTTAATCTTCTAACGATCCAAAATCTCCAGTAGACTCCGGGCATCGGTGAGTTCAGCCTCGAGACCTTCAGCCTTCGCCTTCTCGGACTCGACCGCCTTCAGGGCGACCCTTTCCCTCTCGAGAGCCTCGTCGGCCCTTTTCTTGACGTCTGGGAAGGACGCCCTGAGACCTTCCGTCTGAGGGAAGAAGCTCATACAGGCTTGAAAAGCCTATTCGACAAAAAGAAAATAGTTAATGACAAGAGAAACAAGTAACAAAAGAGAAATAAATAATGAAGAAAACAAAGAATGAGTACACTCACCATAAAAGATAGGCCAGCAGCATGCGCCCCAGTATCCTCAACCCGAGACTCCTTATATCGGTCATAGAAGGTCGGGAGAAGAAATTTCCCCAGGTGTGGAAAAATGACGTCCCTCTCGAGGACGTCATTAGCCATGAAGTCAGATGGGAGAGTGACTTTAAACGTCGTCTCTCCCACTTTCTCCTTATTTTTCTCCTCACTCTTAGAGGAGGAAGAAGGTGCAGGGAAGGGCTTATCAACGCCCGACACCCCCGACATTGGGGCATCCTTCGTCACCTGAGTCGAGCCTCCGAGCTCGATCCCAGCAACGGTTCCCTTTACCGGTGTCGTCCCTGCAAGGGACGACAAAGTAACGTCACCCGTCTTCTTGGGTGAGGACCGAGGTTTGCCTCGGACACGTCTGGGGTTTACCCCCATAGAAGGGGCAGATCTATTCCTTGACTTTTCCCTGCCTTGACGAGCAAGCTCCAGTTGCTCGGCTCGCTTAAGGGCAGACGACTTTGCAGCTGCGTCTTCTGAATAAAGAGAGCAAGTTAAAAAAGAAATGACGTACGATATAAAAGTGAAAAGTACTGTCGAGCGACTTACCGGTCATTTCTTCTTCGCTCTCTTCTACCCTCTCTTCTTCTTGACGAGAACCCTCAACGGACGTTACTTCGGCTACGAAAACGACCTCGTCCTCCTCGTCGTTCGACCGAACAGAAAACGAACGATCGACAATACTCCTTTCCAAGATCCTCTGAATCTTGTTGAGAGAATCTATATTTGGCTTCACTTTAGTGAAGTCGATTGCTGCCAAACAAAGAAAGACATCATTAGTATATATTATAAACGCACGACAAAAACGCATGACAAAGCAGTAAGCCTACCCGATTCGTTCCATCCGGACGACAACCATTGGCTGTCTTTGTCGCTCACAGACGCCACTTGGAGGAAAACGTACTGACGTTTTCAACCACGGTCGTTCACCGCGGTATTATGTACCAGTACGTTATCTCCCTTCAATCGAGGGAATAGGCTGTACCAGTGATAATTATCCGGTCGAACGCTATAAGCAGTCAGGAGGTCGTTCACATTGAACGGAACCTCCCAATCGGCCATAAGATGCCCGATAACATGGACAATCCACCAGAATTGAGGCATTAACTGTCCAGGTTTCAGGTTGAACGCATCTAAAAACGCCTTGACCAAAGGACTAAATGGCCAAGTAAATCCTATCTTGAAGGGATACTCATATAGAACACAGTATCCCTTCGGAACTTCATCCGACCTTAAATCTTCCGGCGACACCAGATTGATTTCCTCTGGAATCTCGGCCAAATTCTTAAAGTAATCTAAATGTTCATCTTCCCTATATGCACTCACAGGTTCGGACGACATCTGAAAGTCCGGGATATTCAGGGTCGCACACCAATAACTAAGAATATCACAAGCCGTCCTAGGTTTTCTAGTTATGGACTTCCTACGCATGTAATCAACACAAAGGGAAAAATGAAGAATCGTACCTTAAGTAGAACTCTAAAACCTCGAACTTATAATGGAAAAGATTCTGATTGATCAGAAAAAGTATCTCGCCGGAGGTATGTGATCTCTAAGGGAAGCGTAAAAAAGGAAAAGATTGAGGACAATCTCTATTTATACTAAAAATCGGAAATCAAATCGCCAGAAAATCGAATCGACGGAAATTCGAGTCGCCAATTGACACGTGTCGTCTGCGTCAGACAACCTCTCGAGTACGTCCATCAGATGCTTGACATCTGTCCGATATTAGTTGTCTACGCCGTTTATTCTGCAAGACGTGACGTCATTGTCCAATTGGAAGCAAACTAATTCGGTTTCATGCGAACTACTCGCGTTCTTTTATGACACGTGTCTTGATTTTTAAATTTAAATTTCAAAACAGTTGCCTCTTGAATTTTAAATTTAGGGGCAAACTGTTTAGGTAGAAATTCCAAAAGTCCATAGTCGTACGACCAGAGAGATAATCGACGCCCTTCCTTCGATCGACCTTGATTAAAGCGACTAAGTATCCGTCCGACAAACGCTGTCGTATGACTTGATTTCAGTTACTAACCTACGATATATGTTGTATTATGTTTAATGCAGGGTTCAAAGACACTTATGAACAGAGATTATAACGGAAGCCCTCATCAATAGCAACGGACATAACTGACGAAATCATCAATATTAAACGGTCATTCTATTAATGAGCATTCAAGACGTGCCAACGGAGAAATGGAGTATAAATATGAAGATGGAACCTCACATTCGGGACATTTGATTCTCAGACCTTAGAAACTCACAAATTACGCTCTCAATCTCGCTCAGTCTCTCGAAATTCATAAAGCCTACTACTATTTGTTACGCGACGCACGATCGGAGTTTAAATACACACGACGCACGACCGGCTTTATTTTATTGTATTGTTTTACATTTTATTATACTTGTAACACTTATTAACAAGGACGAAGTCCCTGATTGACGTCCATAGTGCACGACGACTTACCCTCGTCCGCGGTTTTTACCCATTTTAGGGGTTTTCCGCGTCACCAATTCTCTCGTCCCATTTACTTTATTTTTATTATAGTCGTACGATTATTGTTGTTACTTTCTTTGGTTGGATCAAGTTCCACATTTACCTTAAATTTTCCTTGGGAGATTTTTCGCATAAACAAGTACTAATAATACAAACTCGACTCGAACTCAATAACCAATTTCCAAACTCGAACTCAAACTCGTTTCAAGCTCGAATCAAAGCTCAAAAACTCGAATCAAGCTCGAAAACTCAAATCAAGCTCGAAAACTCGAATGAAGCCCGAAACCGTTTAATGTGTAAAAGAACTCAAGGTGAACCCATTTTCATAGGGTACTCCTATTAAAACAATTACATAGGCTCAAGCCCTAAGGTTCAAGCCATTTAGCAAAAAACAAATAATTTAAAAACAAGGTAGGGGAAAGATTTATATATAGTGGAGTTCAAAACATTGAGTTCTATATCCCACCAATGTGGGATGGATTAGACAAAATCTCAAGAGTTCACCCATATCTTTTACACCATCATTTTTCAAAAAAAAAATCAAAAAATTATTATTATTATTATTGTCATTATCATCAATTAAATTAAAATATTATTACTAATTATTATTATTATTTTGCTTATCGAGTATCTCACGAGCTTATCGAGTCGAGTATCAGGTCGCTCGACTCGACTCGTTAGTGTTAGGTCTGATTTTATAGTAATCATTGTATTTATAGGGCTTGGTCAAATACTGTGTTAAGTCTTATCAGTGTTGTATCTGACCAAGGGTATTTAAGTCCCTTTGGTCTTTGTGTCTTGTAAGTTTGACACGCACATTATTGAGAATACACATCTTGCGCTTCATTGTTACTCTCTCTCTACTTTCTCTCTCTAAGAATCAGTGATCTTGGAACTCTCAATTGGTATCAGAGCCAACTGAATCTTGAGAGGATTGAGAGATTGATTTCCTGAATCTGAATTAGTGATCGAAATCGAAAATTTGATCGATTTTCTTGAATTTTTCAAGAAAATCTCGTTTTCTTGATTTCTCATCAAATTTGGATTGTTTCTTGGTTGAATTTGTGTGAAATTGATTTGTTTAAATTCGTTTTTAATAATCGATCATAGTTGATTCTCATTATTTTGCATAAAAACCATGATCTGATCGTCAATTTTATGAATTTGTGATTTTTCTGAAAACACGAGTTATTGTACTGTTTCATTCAAGTTTTTGAGATTTTGTTGTTTTTAATCGAAATTGTTAGTTGATTTGTGTCAAAAAGATGTTTTTGATAATCAGTATGTGTTGTTCTTGCATAAATCTCTTGGTTTGATTTGGTTTTGCGAATTTTATTTGAGTTTCTGCGGGTTTGCGTTTGTTCTTAGCACTTTGCGTTTCATTCATATGCTTTGCGCCTCATTCATCATACTTTGCGTATGATTCATATAGCTTTGCGTTTGTTCATATTGATTTGCATTTTCTATTAATCTATGTTCGTTTGTTTCAGGTTTTCGGTTCACATTAGACCCGCAAAGCTCATTGTGCGTTTCAGGCTACACACGCAAAGCCTGCCTTGCGTGTCCTCAGTCACCCGCAAATCACACTTTGCGTTTCCCACTACACTCGCAAAGTTTACTTATACACACGCAAAGCTCTACTTTGCGTTTCTGTCTTCACCCGCAAAACTCCACTTTGCGAGTCTCCCTCTCTGAAAAAAAAAACTTTGTGTCATAACAAGTGTTTTTCAAATTTACAATTTTTTAATATTTTTTCGAATTTTTTCAATTCAATCTGATTTTTGTTTTTCTGATTCATCAGAAATGGATTCTGCCAAATTTGCTCTCCAAGCTAGGTTCTACTCCAATACTCGTCCACCAGTCTTAATCAACGAAGTTGATTTTACACAGTGGCAAGATAGGTTCATAAATTTCATTGAGCGTCAGACAAATGGAGAAAATATGATGAAGTCGTTTACTGAAGGACCATTCATCAAGCCAAAAGATGACATTCCTTTGACTGCTGATGAAATCAAACGTGAAAAAGCCGATAGAGAAGCAAAGTCCAATTTGATGCTAGCTCTGCCTAACACGATCTACAATCGAATTGATTGTTTCAAACATAATCCAAATATGATGTGGACTCAATTAGAAAAGATCATGCTTGGGTCATCTTTTGCTACTCAGATACGCCAGACACGCTTCATGAACAACTTTGAGGAATTTAAGGCGAAGGACAATGAATCTCTGAAGGCTATCTTTGACCAGTTTTGCGCTGTGATTAATGATCTTAGAAAGATTAAAGTGGAAAAGACTGATCTGGAGACGAATCTGAAGTTCCTTAATTCTCTTCAGCCTGAGTGGAATAAAGCATGTCATAGACTGAGGAACGATGTTCGGATATCTACAATGCAGATTCAGGAACTGTATGAGATTTTGCTGACTGATGAGAGTTTGGTACTGGAAAAGAAGGCCAAACTGGATAAAAAGAACAAGAAAACAGTTGATCCGTTTGCTCTTCTCACGAAGCAACTGAATGAACAAGCGTTGTCTGATAACGCTTACACCGGGTCAACTGATGACGATGGAGAGGCCTTACAGAAAGCTATGATCCTTCTCTCCCAACACTATCAGAAGAAGTTCCAACCTAGATCGGGTTCCAACTCTTCTCGCTTCACTTCCGGTCCTAAACTAAAAGTACCCGAGCCAAAGACTGCTGCTTGCTACAACTGCGGAAAGCCGGGTCACATCTCAAAGGAGTGTAGAGCAAAGAAAGTTAAGGACTCAGCTTATTACAGAAGGAAATTGGAGCTGGCTGAGAAAAGAGAGAATGGAACAGCTTTGTTGGCAGAAGAAGAATTCTGCCTGGATTATTCCGATGATGAAGCTTCAAACGTCGAGATCGCTCAGATGTGCTTAGTTGGAGATGACTAGTCAGACGATTCTGATTCTGATACGGATGAGGATGAGGTATATTATGAATTTGACTACAAATTTATTACCTCTCAGTTTGATATCATGATAAATGCTTTATCTGATTTGCGTTCAAAGATTTTATCTGAAAAGAATTTAAATTCTGAAAAGTCAGATTTAATTGAAAAGCTGAAAATTTCTTTGAAAGATGAAAAATCTATTTTAGAAAATACTAAAGACATCTTTCAAAAGAAATTGGATGCTTTGGAAAATTCAAATAAGACTTATCTTGAATCTTTGACGGCTATGACTAATTTAAAAGATGAATTTTCAGATAAAATAAATAAGTTAGAAGAAAAGCTTTATCGTAGGAACCAATCTGAACAAACAATTTTTATGAACAAGCCAAGGAGTGAAGAGGCTTTAAAACAAAGGTGGGGACTTGGTTTTGAAAATCCTCATTGTTTAAACAATGCAATTGAAAAATCCCCAACTTTATATAAATACGATTATCTGACTCTTGCTCATTATGCTCCTCAATTTAAAATTGATTGGATGAATGAGAAGCAAGTGTTAGAAATCGAAAATGAGAAAAGGATATATAATAAGAAAAATGAAATTCCTTTTGTTTATACGTCTGAAAATGCAAAATATTTTCCTGACAAATCAAGAAGAGGAAAAAGAGTTTTAAATGATATATCTTCTGTTAAATCTTCAATGTCTAATGATTTTGTTCCTTCTTATGCTCCTGATTCTGATAAAGGAAATATTTCTCCAATCATTTATGATTCAAAGAAATATACTCCTCCATTAATATTAGAAGGAAAAATCATAGATCTTGAAGATCAGATAGAAGATCAAAATATTTTGAAGAAAATTGAATCTGATATTTTTCTTTCTTTTATGACTTCAAGTCTTGAAGAAAATTTATTTTCTCAAAAATCAGATTCTATTTCTAGTCTATCTTCTGATTTTAAGGAAAACAAAGAGGAAGTTTCAAATTTTAAAAACCTTTCTCAAAATTCTTCAGATTCCGAGGCTAATTCAGATTTATTAGTTGATCAGATTGGTTGCTTGGATAAATTTATTTCTTCTGATTTAAATATTAAGTCTAAAATTCTTGATGATTCTTTTATGCTCAATGATCAATATTATAAACCTAAGCGTAAAAGAAGACGGTCAAAGAAGTCGAAGAAACAAGATAAAGTTATTTCTGATTGTTCTAATTCTTCTGATATAATTCTTACAGATAGGACTTTGAGCACTAAATCAAAGAATCAAATCTGGAGAGCGAGGCGGATATCTGATGAATCTATTGTTGATGGGGATAAATGTGTAGACAAACTTTATAACAGTGATTCATTTGCTAAATGTAATAAAATTTCAAAATACTCTATAAAGAAAATGATTCAAATTTCAAAACATGTCTCATGTTCTTCCTCAAATTCTAGTTCTGATGATTATGCTTTATCTTCTGATAGTTGTGATTATTTCTCTGATCATATTCCTCATGCTTTAAATTTCAAATCTGCTCATTATTTCCCTATACGAACTGCAACTAACAAACATGGGCCCAAATACAAGTGGGTACCCAAATCTTTATCTGATTCAAAGTTGCAGGCATCACATGTTAAGGGGGAGTAATAGAACTTTGGCTTCTGAGTACTTCAGCTCAGGACCCGTACTTCATAGACATCGACTTCTAAACACAACAGTTTAGAACTCGTTCTTCAATGATTAAGCTTCTGACTTAATGAGATACTGTGAGTACATCAATTTTATTTCCGCTGCATATATCTCTGATTATGATGTGTTCCAGTTTTTCTCAATGTTTCAAGAATCTGAGCTTGTTTATCTATCTCATGAATTTGTATTACCCAAAATTTTCTTCTAATATGAGACACAAGTTTATTTTCTTCTATGTAAAAGATGAAATAGTTGAATTTTATTTTGTTCCAACTAAATATTAATTAAAAGTTTAAATCTTTACAAATTTTATTCTATAAAGTAAAGTTTTAAATTTTTTTCTTTCTTTTGAATAAAATATGTGTCTAGGATAAATTTTCAAGTTCTTTTGTTTATATTAAAGTTTTTATATGGTCAAATTTCAAGTCTTACAAAAGTCGAAAAGTCAGCAACATGTTTGAAACTTTTATTACTGCTTTAAAGTTGTGTGATTCGGAATTTTTATAGTTTACTTTGCTTAGACTACCTAAATAATCAGAATTATAGATCGGAATGAAAATATGGGCTAAGCATTTAGACGTTGATCTGAGTGATTGAGATGAATATTAAATTCTTAAAATACAGAAATCTCTAAGTTTAAAAGTTTGTACCTGTGACCTTTCTGGTTTGGGAAAGTAAGTTCCGTGGGATGCTCGTCATCTGGTCCCCTAAGGTTATTTGGTCTGGGAGTGATCGAACCCAAATCCTTCTATAGAACCAGATCGAAAGTCATGTTCTACTGGTATGAATGGGTTTAGGATATGTCGATGTAGCCTTTCTGATCTGGGAGAGTAAGTTCCAAGGGGTGTTTGACACCTAGTCCCCTAAGGCCAACTGGTATGGGAGCGACTGACCCAAATCCTGCAATAGGGTCAGATAGAAAGTTACGTTTACGGCATGTTCTTTACTTAATAAACTTTTTGATCAAAAGATGCAAAAGTGCACGTGCTTAAAAGATGCCAAAGTGCACGCGCTTAAAAGATGCCAAAGAGCACACTCATGTCAAGATGCCAATGTGCACAATGCTAAAAGATGCCAATGAGCACACATCTCATGATACTTGGTGATATGTTTGAGTTGCGATAAATCTGTAAATTTATGAATATCTTAATTCTTGATGGTTTAGTGTGAGTACATGCAAAGTTCTCTATAATATTTTTAGAATTGCATTTTCTTGAAGCTAATCGAAGATTCGCATGTGAGCACACTGAATAGATTGCTGGAAGTTTTTGAAACTGAAGATGTCTTAACTTGATATGCAATGAAACTTGTTCTTGTATCCTACAACATATGTTTGATTTCAAATGATTGATAAAATTGTAATATTTTACTCTGTAAAATTTAATTTGTTTAGTGTTTAAAATTTTATATATTTAGTTGTTTCAAAATTTACATTCAGTATATTTTTCTTTCTACATTAATATTTGATCATTGTGTTCTCATAAATATATTGTAATGGGTTTATGCATTATTCAAGGGGGAGTAAACAAAGAGAATGTATTTCAAAGATTATATCTGGTTTTGAGGGGGAGTATCTGATTTTCTTTATATGAATGCTAATCTCAAAGTGTTATATCTAGTGCATTTGTGTAGGGGGAGTCAAAGAGCTCAAAAAGGTAAACTTTGTTCAAGTCAGCTTTGCGCATTCCGTTGGAAACGCAAACCTTGCTTTGCGCTCCCTTCATGAAACGCAAACTTTGGTTTGCGCGTCCTTCATGAAACGCAAACTTTGGTTTGCGCGTCCTTCATGAAACGCAAACTTTAGTTTGCGTGTCCTTCATGAAACGCAAATCTTGGTTTGCGCATCCATCATGAAGCGCAAACCTCCTCTATTTTCTCTGTTTCTTTGATTTTGCAGATCTTAAGCTGTCTCGTTTCCAACATTGGCATGACTTATTTCAACCAGTTCATCAAGGTCATGAGGGGGAGAAATCAGAGAAGTCAAGGAGATTTTAAAGAGACAAAGAGCTCAAATGTTTATCTGCTGATCAAGATTCGCTCAAAGATTATATTCTCTCAGCTATAACAAATTCTTTTGTTGTTTCTGCTCCGAACACCACAGTTCATTTAAGATCATTCAAAAGAGGTGTATCGTCTAGAGCTCAAGACAGTAAAGACTACTTTATCTGAAAGATGCTGAGAAGAAATTTTTCTTAAAAAGTCAGAAAGCTTTACAAAGTCGCTTTTATGGTCCGTGCTGATTTTGAAGATCATTTTTGAAGACCAAAGCGCCAATGATTACTAAGGGGAGATTGTTAGGTCTGATTTTATAGTAATCATTGTATTTATAGGGCTTGGTCAAATACTGTGTTAAGTCTTATCAGTGTTGTATCTGACCAAGGGTATTTAAGTCCCTTTGGTCTTTGTGTCATGTAAGTTTGACACGCACATTATTGAGAATACACATCTTGCGCTTCATTGTTACTCTCTCTCTCTACTTTCTCTCTCTAAGAATCAGTGATCTTGGAACTCTCAGTTAGTATATCGAGTCGAGCTCGAGCTCGAGTCGAGTGTTGACCGAGTCGATCTCGAGTAGCTCGCAAGTTGTCTCGTCTCATTTACACCCCTAATTGGGTCATGGTATCCACATACCTAACGTGGCGTGAAGCACGAGTCTTAGGCCATGAGCCTTTTAGAACACTAGCTAAAATAAAGATTTAATATTTTTTTGCTACAACAATTATGCTAAAATAGAGAAAATGAAATTATACATTTAGAAATTTAGAGAAAACTTTAAAACTCTAGATTTAGAGAAGTCATTTGAAATCAACCAAAAAAACTTAATCCCTCGGATGAAATGCCTATATCGTAAAAGCAACATCTTTTCAAAAACCATTCTTTCCAAAATCTATACTCACTCAAAATATGAATAAAGCTCAATGTTCGAATGCTGAAACTTGGATAAAACTCTATTATTCAAAACACCAAAACATGGGTAAGGATCAATACCCAAAATCACAAATTATGGAAAACACACATACCAAAACATCACCGAAAACATGGATAAAACTAACTACCCAAAACAACACCTTTTGGTGACGGGGGAGATCTGTTTTTCATTGATCGTGACGAAACACAAAGTAAACCATTCAACAATGTTACATAATTTCTCTCAATGTTATTGGGCTCCGTATACGACTCTACCGAGTACCATCGCAAGACCCAAGCTCCGTATACGACTCCAATAAGTACTACCACAAGCCCCAAGGGTAACCAAGATACTCGTCCTATAGATGAGTTCACCACAAAAGTCATCGGTCTCCATATACGACTACAATGAGTACAATCGCAAGACCTAGCCCCGTATACGACTCAATAGAGTACCGCCACAGACTACTAGCTTAGTATACGACCCAATAGGGTACCACTGCAAGCTCTCAGCCATGACTTGGTGATCATTCACTAGAAATTGTAATGAGAACATAAAAAATCTTCACTTAAAGCAATAAACATTGACAAATCATAAGTCCCAGAGTCTAACTCTACATAACCCTATCTCCGCAATACATGTTATCCCGGAGTCCAACCCCACAAGGGTCCCTCTCCATAATACCGACAAAATCAAGCTCAACCACTGCAGGTCTATCGCTCATATAGGTGCCAAGCTCAACCGCTCCTGGTCTATTTCTCATATAGGCGCCAAGCTACAAAACAGGGATAATTTCCCATTTTCAAACCAACAAACTCACTCATGTGTTGTGGGTCAATTGCATTACAGTCTATAGTTACACGACCCCAATTGAATGATTAACGCACCCAAAACATGTAATTCTCAAATAACGATGCAATGAATGCAAATCATGCCCAAACTCAACAATGAACAATTTAAACCGGACAAATGTCCCCAAACTCAAATGAGCCAAAATTAGCTCAATATACTTCACATTTATTTGACTGCTCATTAATAAATGTAGAAATATACACTTTAGCACCCATTTAAGAAGTTATTCTACTTCATCTTTATTCTTCCCAATCACAAATTGAGTCTTTTTTGTTCTTATTTTATAGCTTAAGATTCTGATCACAAGATCTGATATATTTTTTTTTTCAAATTTAAGCTCCAATGACAATAATTAAGTATACGTGATTGATAATTGAGTTAAGTTTTGACTACTTCAAGATTTTCTCTATTGACATTAACATCAACATTGTCATTCTTGTGAGAATTTATGGTGTATATGACTTCATCCTCAAAAAGTCATCCTCAAATCTTAGTGGAAAAGTTATTTTCATGATCAAATGTTGAAATATTTTTTGTAACGAGCTAAATGACGACATATCATCAAAGTTAGACCTTCCTTCAAGGAGCAGGTTGTTTCTCAAAGATAGACCTCTGTTTGGGATACCATAAAATGATGGTGAAGAAAGATAATGTCTCAAAGACGACATTTAGGACTTGCATGTTACGGTCACTACAAGTTCTTGGTTATGCCTTTTGGTTTGACAAACGCACCAATGGTGTTCATGGATATGATGAATCGAGTGTGTTGTAACACCCTAAAATTTAGAGTAATTTAAAATTCGAAAATTCAGCAATATGACGTTTGAAATTGGAGTAAACCACCCAAAAGGTAAATGTGTGAAAGAGTTTACAAAACCTATGAACGAATATGAAAATCAACAACAAACTAATCTAAATAAATTATATCTATATTACATTGGTTGTCAACCCAAATTCCGAAAATAATAAGGTCGTTTAAACGCCAAGACTCTAATTTTCTATCATCTCAAAAATGCCTCAAACGCCCATGCTCAACACTCAAACCTACGGCAACCCACCGCTAAGGGAACCTGTTATACACATCATTTGAAAAAAAGTGTTAGGCTTAAATCCTAGTGAGAACATACAGTTTATACAATAATTTGGGAAAATAATTAAATTATAACAATAAGTAATCCTTTCCAACGGTTTGAGTTTACAAATGAGTTAATAACCACATAGTGACCTTGGGTCCAAAATACATCTTGCGACGACGAGGGAGATTGTTTTTATCTTTTTAGATTAGATTTCACACTTTATAATCCCAACCTTGAGTCATTTTGGTTATTATTTTCCCTTTTCTTGATTTGGAGCTTAGGATATGGATTTGTGTAATTTTATAGGTTGTTTAGGCTAATTTTGATGTAATTTGAAAAATCTTTGTGGAACAGGTCATGCTTGAAGCATTACAACAGCATCGGACCTGCAGACAAGGAGAATTGGAAACTGATTGAAGGGGAGTGAATTTAGCAATTCTATGGACTGCTGGATAAAAGAATTTGCCAGCTGATTTGAAGCTCTTAGTTGTAATATTCCTTTTGTAATGTACTTATTGATTAAAACACTAAACTTGGTACCTTAAGTAGGGTAGATTAACACTTTTGGCCCCTCTCTATTTCCTATAAATAGAGGGCTCGTGGGGCATTTATTGTATCACTAATCCATATCTTATAATTCATCACTCATCACTCACTCACATGATCATCCATCTCCCTTCTAGATACTTTTGATAGCTGATTTTAATCAGCTCCAATTCTCTTTTAATATTAAGTAATCTTTTGTTAATCATCTTGTTCTTCATGTTTTCCTTATGTTCTTTATGTTCTTCATCATTCTCAAGATAATGTAGCAATTACTTTTCGTCTAGTTCAGGAACTGATCATAAATCAGTCCTGTTTTCATCCTAAATTTCCAGAAATCATGCATATGTTCTTATGGTGTTCATCTTGTTCTTCATTTGTTCTCGAACCCAGGCTATGATTGCTTCCAGCATTTGTAGTTCGCATTTTTACATTTTCTTTACCTTCATCTTGCATCTCTAGCCTTTCCTTTACTTTCTTGTCTTTACTGTTCAGTAGTTAAATTCCTTGTCTTTACTTTCATTTTACTTTCTTATCATTTACATTTATTGTATTTACATTTCAAGTCATATATATATATATATATATATATTCAAGTCATTTACATTTCAAGTGCAATTTACATTATGTCTACTTTTGTTGTTCTTAGTAATTGTTTTATTTTATTTATTGTAATGAGTAGCTAAGCATATTAGCTTGGGTGTGAGGCAAATGGTGATGGTGTTGACCTAAAGAAAGTGGACTTTTGTGATTTTAACAAAGTTTTATTATTCCAACTCAAGTTTTATCAAGATAATACAACTCCTTGACAAATGGATCACTTTGATAGTGTTAAAGTGTCATGGACCTAGAGATAGGTCATTGAATAGCACGTCAATTTGAATGACATGGGAGGTAATATCGAAAGAGTTACTTGAAACGAGAGTTGTTACTTGTGTTATTTAAAATGATTCATTCTTGATAAGTTGTCACTTTTTCAAAGGGTTAAAATGGAATAGACTTAGAGATAAGCTATTTGGATTACACCAACTTTGGGAGGTATGGGGGTTATTTCGAAAGAGTAACTTTTAACAAAGAGAATTTGTTTTAAGAACTCCACTCCCATCATTCCCTTATCTTGAACATTGCTCAGAGATGAGATTGTTTATAGCTACTGGAATAATAGGATGGTGAGAGTCCGAGAGGAACGTGTCTTGAAATAGATAATAAAATCAGTTTATGTCACAAGCATGCTGCAGCATCCCTGCAGCATTGGTCCACTGGAATTTAGGTTAACATATCACCACAAGTCTTGCACCCTTGATTCTCTTTTAATCTTGTTCAAGTAAACCTGTGTTCACCAACCAACCAAAATATTGCTTCAAATTCGTCATCTGAAATCACATTTTTCATTATAATTTTATCACACTTTTTAATCCAATCTTTGTGGGACGATATCTGGTATTTCACCACTTATTACTTGAAAGGCGACATAGTACCAATTTGTATACTTGCTTTTTGGTATTATTTGTCTCACCCTAAGGTACAAAAGATGGCCTCTCAAGTTTTTGGCGACGCTGCCGGGGATTGGCAAGTCAAAATTGTTAAAAGTATTTTAAAAGATTTGGTTTTTCTAGCACCGTCGGGAATTTTAAAAGGTTTTAAAAAGTGGTGCATGCCAAGAATACAACGCAGGGAATTTTTCAAACTAGATCCAGATATTGAGAGAACCTTCCGTCAAAGAAGGAGAATTCAAAGAACATTTCAAAACATAAACCCTCTCAATATGGATGGACCTCCCCCAGGTTTTGAAAACAGGCAAATCAGACCACCACCACTTTTGGAAAATCAACTTCTGCCTTTGGAAAATCAAATGAGACCACCTTTAGGAAATCCAATCAGGCTGCCGCCAATTTTTGCAAATAATCCACCAAATTTTCAAAATCCTCCACATCATCCTTTTCAAAATCCTCCAAATCATAATGAGGATGAAGATGAGGCCGAATCTATTGGTAATATTGAACCATAAAATATCATTGACCTTGCAAACTCAAAAGATGGAAGAATTATGGACTATGTAATACCTAATTTTGAGCAATTAAATTCAGGAATTGTTAGGCCACAATTAGAAACTTTACATTTTGAACCAAAACACATCATGTTTCACATGTTGCAAGCCAATGGTCAATTTTCCGGACTACCATCGGAAGATCCACATTCACATTTAAAATCTTTCATGGAAATCACTGATGTTTTTCTAATCCTAGGAGTATTTGCTGATGCCTTAAGGCTCACTTTATTCCCATTTTCTTTAAGGGATCGGGCAAAAGTTTGGTTCAATTCATTAGCACCAGGTTCAGTACCATCATGGAGTGATATGGCCGAATTTTTTTTGCGAAAATATTTTTCACCCACCCAGAATGCCAAATCCAGAAATGAAATTTGCATGTTTAAACAAATGGATGATGAAGTTATTCCGGATGCTTGGGAACGATTTAAAGAATTGTTGAGAAAATGCCCTCATCATGGCATTCCCTACTGTATTCAACTCGAGACATTTTACAATGGGTTTGTTCCCAATGCAAAACAAATGCTCGATGCGACTTCAGGAGGGGCTTTTACATCAAATATCTACAATGTCGTGTATGAGATTCTTGAAAAAATTTCAACAAACATTGGACATTGGGCTGATCCAAGGGCCTAAACTCAAAGGAAAACTACTGGAATGCATGATGTGGATGCATACACTGCACTAACATCTCAGCTTGCTTCCATGACCAACATGCTTAAAAATATAACTTATGGTCAAGGAGCAAAGCCGACTGTCCCTACACCTGCTTCAGCATTTCTTTCTGTGTATTGTGTGTGTTGTGGTGGAGAGCATTCCTATGAACACTGTCCACATAATTCTGAATCTGTAAATTTTGTTCAAAACAGACTTGCTCCCCACTCCAACCATTACAATGCAAGCTGGAAACAACACCCAAACTTCTCTTGGAACAATCCATGTTTAAATCCACCAGCACAAAAGTAGCAAGGGAACTCCAATTTTCAAAATCAAATAAGTAGTTCTCAAAACCAGTACAAAGGGAATGTTCAAAATAATCATCATCAGAATAATCGTAATCAAGGTTTTCAACATAATCAGCACACTCAACTACCTTTTCAAAATCAACATCATGCACCTCCACAAGATGACTCAAATCTCTCTCTTGAAGCAATGATGAGAAGATTCATGAGTTAGACACAAGCAACTCTCCAGATTGAAAACACAAGTTAGTCAAATTGCACTTAATCAGACAAACAGAGCCTTGGGCAATTTGCCTAGTAACACAAAAATACCCAAGGCTCCAGAAAAAGAACATGTGAAAGCTGTCACACTCAGAAATGGTAAAAAATTACCTGAATCTGTGGAAAAGGAGTTTGGACCAATGACCAAAACAGATTTTGAAAAAATGCCTAAATTTATTCCTGTTCCAGAGATTCCAGTTATTCCAATACTATCAATTCAAGTAGAAAATCAAGATCCTAAGATCACAAGTTCAAGTCCAACACAGACTGGCCCAAAGACCAAAGTTGTGATTCCACCAAATGAGACCAAGACCAAAGGCATATTGGACCCATCTTGCTCAAAACAATCAAACCAAGTTGTTATCAAACCAATTCCCCCTTACATTCCTTACCCCCAGAGGTTAAGGAATGAGAAAGAGGAATTGCAATTTAAAAAGGTTTTGGATGTTTTCAAAGCATTGCACATCAACATACCTCTTGTTGAAGCAATAGAGCAGATGCCCAGTTATGCCAAGTTTTTAAAAGACATACTGAGCAAGAAAAAGAAATTAAATGAATATGAGACTGTAACCCTCACAGAAGGTTGCAGTGCTCTCTTAACCAACAAAATTCCCCCTAAGCAAAAAGATCCAGGGAGTTTCACCATTCCTTGTTCCATAGGTGCGAAAGAGGTTGGGAAGACACTGTGTGATTTAGGTGTTAGTGTCAACCTTATGCCCTTGTCCATTTTCAAAAGCTTAGGCATAGGAGACGCCAGACCTACCACAGTCACACTCATTCTAGCTGATAAGACCATTGCTTATCCCAAGGGTAAGATTGAAGATGTGTTAGTCCAGGCTGACAAGTTCATTTTTCCAGCTGATTTTATCATTTTAGACTTTGAGGCTGACAATGATATTCCCATACTTTTAGGAAGGCATTTCTTAGCTATGGGTAGAACTTTGATAGATGTCCAGAAATGTGAGTTGACCATGAGACTACAAGACCAAAAAGTCACATTCAATGTCTTCAATTCTTTGAAATACCCTAGTGATTTAGAAGACTGCTCAAGCCTAGGTGTTATTGAGGAATTGTGTCATGAGGAGGGAGTCAAAAAAGATTGTAGGATAGAAGAGGAGGATGAAGAAGACCTGACCTTAGAATACTTAGATGAGGAATATGATGATGATGATGATAAGATCATAGAGAAAGAGACTGTCCCTTTGGATGTTGCAGCATTTGAGCTGCTGGAAACGAATGAACAAAAGTCATTTACTCCTTCTATAATCTCACCACCTGACCTGGAGTTAAAACAACTCCCATCTCATCTAAAGTATGCCTTTTTAGGAGAAGAAGACAAACTACCTGTCATTATTTCTTCCACCCTTGAATTACATCAAGAAAAGAAGTTAGTAGATGTTGAAGTTGCACACTAAAGCCATAGGGTGGACTATTGCTGATCTTATAGGAATTAGTCCCTCTATTTGTCAGGATAAGATCATCTTAGAAGACAAAGACTTCACTTCCATAGAGCCACAAAGAAGATTGAACCCTGTCATGAAAGAGGTAGTGAGAAAGGAAATTTTGAAATGGTTAGATGCAGTAATCATTTTCCCAATAGCCAGTAGTTCTTGGGTTAGTCCAGTCCAGTGTGTACCCAAGAAGGGAGGGATCACTGTCATTTCCAATGACAAGAATGAACGCATCCCCACAAGAATAGTCTCCGGATGGAGAATTTGCATGGACTACCGTAGGCTGAACAAGGCTACTCAAAAGAACCATTTTCCATTACCTTTTGTTGATCAAATGTTGGACAGGTTAGCTGGAAAAGAGTATTACTGCTTCTTGGGTGGATACTCAATATACAATCAGATAGCCATAGCACCAGAAGACCAGGAGAAGACCACTTTCACTTGTCCTTATGGCACATTTGCTCTCAGAAGGATGCCTTTTGGACTTTGCAATGCTCCGACCACTTTTCAGAGATGCATGATGTCCATATTTTCTGATATGCTTGAAAAATCCATTAAAATATTTATGGATGATTTTTCTGTTTATAGTTCATCTTTTGATCAGTGTTTGGATAATTTAAAACAGAGTCTTAAAAGGTGTGAGGAGACTGACCTGGTACTTAATTGGGAAAAATGTCATTTCATGGTAACAGAAGGGATTGTCCTTGGTCATTTAATTTCAAAAAGAGGAGTTAAGGTAGACAAAGCTAAACTTGAAGTAATTGAAAAACTACCTGAACCAACAACTGTTAAAGGTATCAGGAGCTTTCTTGGCCATGCTGGATTTTATAGACGGTTTATAAAAGACTTTTCAAAACATTTATGTCTATTGTTACAGCATGACCAAAAGTTTGATTTCAATGAAGAATGTAGAAATGCATTCCTCACCTTGAAGAAAGCTTTGGTAACTGCACCAGTAGTTGTTGCTCCTGAATGGGACAAACCTTTTGAGATCATGTGTGACGCAAGTGATTGGGCTGTTGGTGTTGTATTAGGTCAAAGAAAAGATAAGATTTTTCATTCCATCTACTATGCAAACAAAACCCTAAATGAAGCTCAACTTAATTACACAACAACTGAGAAAGAATTGTTAGCTGTGGTTTTTGCTTTTGAGAAGTTTAGATCATATTTGATGGGAGCAAAAGTAATTGTACATACCGACCATGCTGCCATTAAATACCTAATTTCAAAGAAAGATGCAAAACGTAGGTTTATAAGATGGGTTTTGTTGTTGCAAGAGTTTGACCTAGAGATTATTGATAGAAAGGGGACAGAAAACCAAGTGGCTGATCATTTTTCCAGGTTAGAGAAGCTTGTTGAAAGTAGGGAAGGAGGAGAGATTGTAGAGACTTTCCCTGATGAAAAGATTCTTATGGTGCAAGCACAACTTCCATGGTTTGCTGATATAGCAATTATTTGGCTTGTGGCATCATACCTTCTGATTACACTCATCACATGCTTAAGAAATTTCTCCATGATTGCAAATTTTACTTCTGGGATGATCCTTTTCTGTTTAAACTTGGCACAGATCAATTATTGAGAATATGCATCCCAGAGACTGAAGTTGCAGCAATCCTACAACATTGCCATCAATCAGCGTATGGAGGACATTTTGGAGGCCAGAGAACAGCAGCTAAAGTGCTTTAATCAGGATTTTATTGGCCAACTCTCTTTAAAGATTCCCATAATTTTGCTCAAAGATGTAATGAATGTCAGAGAAATGGGTCCATTTCTCAGAAAAATGAAATGCCTTTGAATGGGATCTTAGAAGTTGAGTTGTTTGATGTTTGGGGTATAGATTTTATGGGTCCATTTCCCCCTTCAAAAAATTTCCAATACATTCTAGTTGCTGTTGATTATGTATCTAAATGGGTAGAGGCAATGACATGTGTTTCAAATGATGCTAAAACTGTAATTAAGTTTTTACAAAAACAGATTTTTACAAGGTTTGGTACCCCTCGGGCACTGATTAGTGATGAGGGTACCCACTTTATAAACAATTTGTTGAGTAAAGTTCTTGAAAAATATAATGTGAAACATAAAGTTACCACTGCATACCACCCACAGACCAATGGACTGGTTGAACTCTCAAACAGGGAAATTACAGGGATTCTTGAAAAAGTTGTTAAACCAAACAGAAAAGACTGGGCTTTCCATTTATATGATGCTTTATGGGCATACCGAACTGCTTTTAAAACACCTTTGAGTATGTCTCCATATAAGCTAGTATTTAGAAATGCCTGTCACCTCCCTTTGGAACTTGAACATAAAGCATATTGGGCTATAAAGGAATTGAACATGAATTTAGACGAGGCTGGTAAACAAAAGAAAATTACAAGTCTATGAATTGGAAGAGAATAGGAGCATGTCCTATGAGAATGCCAAGTTGTACAAAGAGAAAACAAAAAAGTGGCATGATAATAGGATTAGACACAGAGAGTTGAGAGCTGGCCAAAAATGTCTTTTGTTCAATTCTAGGCTAAAGTTGTTCCCTGGTAAACTTAAGTCTAGATGGTCAGGCCCATTTCTTATCCATAAAGTATATCCATATGGGGCTGTAGACTTAGTCAGTCCATAAAACAATAGTGTGTTCAAGGTCAATGGCCAGAGAGTGAAGTTGTTCCATGATGTTGTAGCATCTCCACAACATTGCTCTGTGGAGATGATATCTCTTTGCTAAAAGCTTCAACAAATATGGGAACTATCTCAAAGTTCCAAATCTGTGTAAATATAATTTTTAAAGTTTTGTTTATGTTTCCTTACTAGTTATGTTTAATATATGTGTTAGTGTACAGCTGAAATCAGGAACATAGGCAAATCCAGTTGATGCTGAGTCCATGCCGCAGCATCAGAAACCCTAGGTTTTTCAAGAAAAATCAGATGGATTTAGAGGGAATGAACACGATAGAGAAATATTTGAATTGATATTAGGGATTGGTACAAACGTGACATCATATTTCATCACCTGGAAAAGAGTACACCTCTCTCCTAGGTGATGATTATCTTTAGTACTTAAAGATGCTTCCATAAGAGTCATTTTGTACCATCCTTAAATTAAAACCAATGGGTATTACCCATTAACAACCAGGTCATCTCTCATTTAATTTCCAAAAGATCAAACCCACCTTATTTTTAAACTGACTTTTCAGTTTTCTTCCCTTCCAAAAATCTATTTTCAAGAAACCCACTACTCTTCCCTCTCATTCCTTTCAACGTCCGAAAACCACCACCATCAAGACCACCATTGTCATTCTTCTTCATCTTTCTTTGAGATTCCCATGGCTCGAGTAAAGAGAGCAATACTCCGAGAGCAAACCATCGAAGGAAATTGATCTAACACTCGAAGAAGACGAAGGAACCAACATGTGGTTCGACCCCCTGTTCCAAACCCAAACCCAAACCCTGATCAAGTCGAACTTGAGGATGATTCAATCACTCCTTTGGTTCGAAAACCTTCCACAATAGCAAAACCCACTAAACCTAGGGCTGGAATCGATAAGGGAGCAGTGAATAAAGGGGAGAGTTCGAAAAAAGCTACTGAAGAGAGGTCAAAAAAGAAAACAGGGGAGAAGGAGACTGCTACTGTGGATTCACCACCAACACCGAACCCTCTTGCCATCATAGTCTACAAGGATAATTCTTCAATCCTTCCATCAACTGAAACACCAAAGGTATCCATTTTACACTCTGAAAATTTGGTTGAGGGACAGTTTACTTCTTGTTCTGAGGATAATGTCGATAAACCCATTTCATCAACCAAAATCGATATCTCTCTCATTCAAGCACACACCAAGGCTGCACAATCCTTTGGCTTTCTACACTTTATGGAGATTTGGCCACGACCATCTCCAGTAGGATAGCCATTGAGAATCCACATGATGAAATCAATACTGAAATCTTGTCAAAACATGTGGAGTTTGATAACACAAGCCTTGAGGACCTCTCTGATGATAATGAACCTGTGGCTAAGTTGATCACCAAGAAAAAGAAAAGACCTTTAGGAAAAACTTATGCCACCAGGTCTAGAACTGAGATTCATACTACACCAGAGGTCCAAGAACCAAGACCAAAGAAAAAGGAGGACGGTGGGGTTTGAGGAAGAAAAGCCTGGATTAGAACCCTTAGAGACTAACTGTCATACTGCAGCATCTGTGCAGCATGAGCAGACAGTGAGAGAAGAGTAAAAAAGGGAAGAAGACTACTGTGTTTGTTACTAGACCAGAGAGGCCACACAAAGGTTTTAGCTCAAAGGTTGCTTCTAGGATGTGGAGAAATCATCACACTAGGGTGGGATTGCCAGATAAGGGGTTTGATGCACAAAGCCTAAGGGAATTCCAATTTATTGGAGAAGTAGTTGACACCCATGGGCTTGGGAAGGTTTATGGGGTCCATTCTTCTTACAACCTCACACTGTTGAGGGAGTTTTACTTTCAAATCTCAGTCACATCCTCACCCAAAATCCAAATTAGGGGTGTCACTTTCAAGCTCACATCAAAGAAGATCAATGAGTTCTTTGATCTGTCACCACCCAAAAACACTGAATACCACAAGATGATGACTAAGCACTGATAAGTACTCACTTTTGGTTATTATTTTCCCTTTTCTTGATTTGGAGCTTAGGATATGGATTTGTGTAATTTCATGGGTTGTTTAGGCTAATTTTGATGTAATTTGAAAAATCTTTGTGGAACAGGTCATGCTTGAAGCATTACAACAACATCGGACCTGCAGACAAGGAGAATTGGAAACTGATTGAAGGGGAATGGATTTAGCAATTCTATGGACTGCTGGATAAAAGAATTTGCCAGCTGATTTGAAGCTCTTAGTTGTAATATTCCTTTTGTAATGTACTTTTTGATTAAAACACTAAACTTGGTGCCTTAAGTAGGGTAGATTAACACTTTTGGCCCCTCTCTATTTCCTATAAATAGAGGGCTCTTGGGGCATTTATTGTATCACTAATCCATCACTTATCATTCATCACTCATCACTCACTCACATAATCATCCATCTCCCTCCTAGATACTTTTGATAGCTGATTTTAATCAGCTTTAATTCTCTTTTAATATTAAGTGATCTTTTGTTAATCATCTTGTTCTTCATGTTTTCCTTATGTTCTTTATGTTCTTCATCATTCTCAAGATAGTGTATCAATTACTTTTCGTCTAGTTCAGGAACTGATCATAAATCAGTCCTGTTTTCATTCTAAATTTCCAGAAATCATGCATATGTTCTTATGGTGTTCATCTTGTTCTTCATTTGTTCTCGAACCCAGGCTATGAATGCTTCCAGCATTGGAACATCATACACCTGCAGTTCGCATTTTTACATTTTCTTTACCTTCATCTTGCATCTCTAGCCTTTCTTTTACTTTCTTGTCTTTAATGTTCAGTAGTTAAATTCTTTGTCTTTACTTTATTTTACTTTATTGTCATTTACATTTATTGTATTTACATTTCAAGTCACACACACACATATATATATATATATATATATATATATATATATATATATATATATATTCAAGTCATTTACATTTCAAGTGCAATTTACATTATGTCTACTTTTGTTGTTCTTAGTAATTGTTTTATTTTATTTATTGTAATGAGTAGCTAAGCATATTAGCTTGGGTGAGAGGCAAATGGTGATGGTGTTGACCTAAAGAAAGTGGACTTTTGTGATTTTAACAAAGTTTTAATATTCCAACTCAAGTTTTATCAAGATAATACAACTCATTGACAAATGGATCACTTTGATAGTGTTAAAGTTTCATGGACCTAGAGATAGGCCATTGAATAGCACGTCAATTTGAATGACATGGGAGGTAATATCGAAAGAGTTACTTGCAACGAGAGTTGTTACTTGTGTTATTTAAAATGATTCATTCTTGATAAGTTGTCACTTTTTCAAAAGGTTAAAATGGAATAGACTTAGAGATAAGCTATTTGGATTACACCAACTTGGGAGGTATGGGGGTTATTTCGAAAGAGTAACTTTTAAAAAAGAGAATTTGTTTTAAGAACTCCACTCCCATCATTCCCTTATCTTGAACATTGCTCAGAGATGAGATTGTTTATAGCTACTGGAATAATAGGATGGTGAGAGTCCGAGAGGAACGTGTCTTGAAATAGATAATAAAATTAGTTTATGTCACAAGCATGCTGCAGCATCCCTACAGCATTGGTCCATTGGAATTTAGGTTAACATATCATCACAAGTCTTGCACCCTTGCTTCTCTTTTAATCTTGTTCAAGTAAACCTGTGTTCACCAACCAACCAAAATATTGCTTCAAATTCGTCATTTGAAATCACATTTTTCATTATAATTTTATCACACTTTTTAATCCAATCTCTGTGGGACGATATCTAGTATTTTATCACTTTATTACTTGAAAGGCGACATAGTACCATATTGTATACTTGCTTTTTGGTATTATTTGTCTCACGCTAAGGTACAAAAAAGGGCTTGTCAGCCACGTTCCAAGTTATTGAGCTCACCATACTAGGATCAAGGCCACGAGTTCAGTGACTCGTACTCAGATGTGGGGGAGGGAACTCAATGATCCTAATCATGCTCATTCGCTAGGATATACATTTACAACTCACGACCAGTATCCGGTCCCACATAACCGTACCAAATTGCCACCCTAGGTTCCAATGTCTCAACTAGCTACAAACGGGATTTAACCCAAACAATAAGTCGACTCTATACCTATGGATCCATTAGTAATAGTCTAGACTTGTTACAATTACATTTGTAACTAACTATAATCAACATATAGTTCTAAGTATTAATCGTTTTTCCAAAAATACTTTTCCTTCTATAAATAACACCAAGAAAACCAATCCATTCAAGAGCCATATAATGGCCATTTTCCATTTTCATACATAGATTCTTCTCAAAGTACCCGTCTCAAAGATCATATCATTTTAAAAGGGTCATCGACCCCAACAACAAAACCCATTTATTTCTTCACAAAGATTTGTATTACCAACTAACTCCACCATAGCATGAAAACCTTATAAATGACAAATAAGTTTCCTTCAAGTAATCCATCATAAATGTGCATATGAAATCACATTATACCTCACACATGGTAAAAACCCCTTTATCTTAGTAGAAATGATGAAAACCCTAAAAATCTCCAAAACCCTAGTTTAGGTCAAAGCTTCTCAACAAGTAAATAAAAGTATGAAGATGATTAGAAGTTCAAAAATGTTATTTTGACATGTATAAAGTTTCAAAATGTAAATATGAACTCACAATATGGGTTTTGCAGAAAACCCTAGAAATCCAAATGTTCTTGAAGAAAGAGATGGAGGCTAGGGAGTTAATGAGGTCCTAGACTTGATCTTAGGTTGATGATGAGAGTTTTGATGAAGATGGTAGTTGAGTCACTTTAATGCATCCAAAAATCGCCTCTTGACCTAGGATATAGATGCCCAAGAGCCCCAAGGCCCAAGGCCCAAGGTCCTATCTTTGACATTTAATATGTATATTTAATGTCGAAGAGAGCCCACTAAGATCACCACACTCCAAGGCCCAAGCCATTAAATGATTCATTTAATGCTCATTGATTGGAGTTTATTAAGTGCTCTAATTTTTATTTTAGCTTCTATGTGGGACAAAGTTTCTCTTCTAATTTTTTACCACTTAGGGGTCACAACCACACAGCTACATACAGAGATCATAAGGGTTATTCTTACCGAAAATTCAGGCGTTACAATCCTCCCCAACTTGGAAATGATTTCGTCCTTGAAATCTGAGCTATCCGAACAGGTGAGGATATCTCCGCTTCATATCCTCCTCGGCTTCCCACGTCACATTGGCTACACGATGGTGTTTCCATTGGACCTTGACCATGGTGACTTCCTTGTGGCGAAGTTTCTTGGATTTCCTCTCTAGGATAGCATCGGGTTCCTCCACACAATGATTCTGTTCATCCACTCTTATCTCCGAGAGAGGAATGACGCTATCCTCTTCCGCCAAACATTTTTGGAGGTAACAAATATGGCAAGTATTGTGGATCGTGTTCATCTCCGGTGGAAGTTCCAACTGGTAGGATTGCAGACCCACACGTTTAAGTACCGTGAAGTGTCCAAGGAAACGGGGACTCAACTTCCTGCGCTTTCCGAACCGGATTATGCCCTTCCAAGGTGACACCTTAAGCATCACCCGGTCACCCACTTGAAACTCAATCATTCGCCTCTTCTTATCGGCATAGCTCTTTTGCCTATCTTAAGCCGCTTTCAACCGTTCTCGAATACCCTTCACTTAATCGTCCGTTTCTTGAACAATTTCAGGCCCGACGAATTGCTTCTCTCTCACTTCAAGTCAACACACGGGAGTTCTGCACTTCCACCCGTACAAGGCCTCAAACGGTGTCATTCCAATACTTGAGTGGTAGCTATTATTGTAGGCGAACTCCACCAAAGGTAGGTGAGAGTCCCAACTATCCCCGAAGTCGATAACACAATACCTTAGCATATCTTCTAGTGTTTGGATTGTTCTCTCGCTTTGACCATCGGTTTGAGGATGGTAAGTCGTACTCAACTTCACTCGAGTACCCAACTCCTTCTGCAAGCCATCCCAAAAATTCGAAGTGAACCGACTATCGCGATCCGACACAATAGATAGAGGCACCCCATGCCTTGAAACCACTTCGTCAATGTAAAGCTTTGCCAACTTGTCCATCGGTAGCGTCTCGTGCATGGCCAAGAAGTGTTCTCTCTTGGTCAACCGATCAACTATTACCCATATGATATCATGACCTCGAAGAGTTTTGGGCAACTTAGTCACGAAGTCTATGGTAATATGCTTCCATTTCCACTTGGGGATCTCCAAGGATTGAAGACTCCCATACGATCGTTGATGCTCGGCTTTCACTTGAAAGCGCGTCACACAACGCTCCACGTAACGCGCCACATCAAGTTTCATTACCGGCCACCAATAGTTTAGCTTCAAGTCCCTATACATCTTTGTACTCCCCGGATGGATGGAATATTTGGACTTATGTGTAACACCCTAAAAATAGGGATAACAAAAATCCGAAAAACGGACATGAGGTATACTAAAATTTCCATAGCAAGAGCCTCCCAAAAACGGGGAAATGTATAAACAACCTGATTAATCACCAAAGTAATTTAACGTGTATTAAATAACAACCAACTAATCTAAATTCTACAACTAGAAAATAGATTACAAAAGGGTTGTCATCTATAAATCCAAGTTATTCATTCTCAAAAGCATAATGCGTCCATGGGCACATCCCCGAGCTCTCACCCCAACGCAACTAAACCTGCTTAGGACCGGTGCCGCTAGAACCTGAGATACACATCGACACCAAACAAGTGTTAGGCCAAAAATCCTAGTGAGTGGAACAATAATAAGCATGCATGAATAGTCATAAATTCTTATCAGTAGTTAACCAGTGTCCAATATATGAGGAATCATTAGGGGAGACCCAAAGCACCAATCAATTCCACACTAAAGAGTCGATGCACCTTGATGCCCTTAACAAAGAACACCCCAAAGGACCGGCACACCCGGAGATCAGACCATAAAGGAAACTTTCCGAGTGGTGGAGGTCTAGGCACATACCATCCCGGTGGTGCCCCAAGACTACATCCTCCTAGTGAACTTGCCTTAATTCGTCCATCATAATGCATATAGGAGGTCCTTAGGTATATTTCAACCCAACTTATTTCCATACCGACTACAGGTACAATGCTACCATCCTATCCTCATGAAGTCCAACAAAAGTCCCAAATAATAATTATATTCATCATGCATATAAATATGTCACCAAAGTGGTATTCCAACTAGAACCTTCATAATACCCATACAAGCATACATTTAACATAACACGGTATCCACATTATGTATCCATGAGAAAAGCCCCAAATAATTGTAACACCTCGAGCCGTTAAATTCTTCATTTTTGTAAGTTAGTGACCAAAATGGGAAAATTGAGATTTTAGGGGACTATCTTTGGAAATAAGCTAGTGGGTTTGGTTATTTAGGGTAAAATCCAAAATAATATTCTTTTCCCTATCTGTGGTGGCGTGTGAAGAAAGAGAGCAGAGAAGAAACCCTCTTATTGTGAGAAATCAATTTTGGAAAGTAGTGAAGGAGAATTCAAGTTGGGAAGATTCATCCATCATAGAGGTATTTTCTAACTAATTCCCCTCCTTGTATTAGTAATTGTTTTTTTTTAAATGGCTTAAGGGAGCTGGGATTTACATTGATATCCTGGAGATTTCAAATATTTAAGAATGATAATTCTTTGGGTTGAAATTTGGCATTCTTGTCTGAGAAATAGGAAAAGGGAAGAACTCTAGCCATGAAAATAGATTTGTGTGTTAAAAAACTTAATCGTATGGCATTTGGGTCTGTGTTGTCAAAATCGTTTATGGACCAATCGAGAACCGAGATCGCCCGAACCTCATTCTCGATTTCCCTTCGACGATAGAACTGTGGGTCTGTAGGTTTATGGCTCGGGTGGCACTGAAATTTTGCCTAACCCGGGTGTCCAGCGGCGTACGGGACCGAGGGTCTCCAGTGGTGCTAGACTCGGGGTACCGAGTTTACCCAACCCGGACGCACCATGAGCCGAGTGCTCCACTCGGGCCAAGGACCATGCGGGGGTTCTTTGTGACTCGGGTGCTATTTCAAGTCGAGCGGCCTGAGCGTCGTGTCTGACCAGCATACAGGCCGAGACCCAAGTAGCTTGGGCTTTCACTTGGCGATGTTGGGTAGAGTAGATCGTGTAGCCTCGAGAAATATTAATGGGCTGAGCGGGTCTCGTAGAATCTTTCTTTAGAATCTTTTGCTAGAGTTAATCGTGGACAACTTATAATGATGTAGGAGTTCGAGCTCTCCGGAACTGTTCTGTACGTACCGCGTATCAACTTATCAAGTGAGTTCCCTTGTTACTCAATTCTTTGGAAAACTGAAAATGGCTTATACGTTAACATTTAAAATATCTATCGTTGACTGTTAAATGATTTCGAACGTAATGAAATAGTTGGTTAACTATTGAAGTTATTCATGTGATTTATTTATGTGTTTTTATCGATGGTGGAAACGTTAATTATGAACTGAACGTCATGGCTTACCTTATACCATCGGGGATGGTTCGACCGCGTGTATGGAATTTGTTTCCTTACGCGCGGGAACAACATCTACTTGGGGGGCCGATTGGGGATCTACTGGGGGCCCCGGAGACGAACAATTCGTTAACTTGTAAAAGGAAAAGGTACACCCGTGAGAAAATGTTGTTATATGAATTATTCTTTCGATTAATTGTAATTGACTGATTTTCGGGAATTCACTAGACCATTCCGGTCTAACCCTCGTTTTCGAACTCTTTTCTTAAAACCATTTTCAGGTAAGAATTCTATTGGTGGTTCGTTCAAGGGAAATAATAAGTGTTGAGGCTAGGAAATGAAGTACGTTTGCCTAGTGCGATTTAGTTGCAAAGGCTTAGATTCTCGGTTGTAATGGTTCTTTATTTACGTTGGATCATTGTTAAATTCTCTTAACTCACGTTTATGTTGGGACCCGTTTGGGATTTAAATTTATATTATTATGTTGGTTATGGGATGTTACATAATGGTACATATAACATACTTTATGGCATATCATCAATATCCATATCTCTAACTATTTCCACAAAGAAAACCCAAATACTTGAACACATAGAGATAAGATAATAACAAATAAGAGTATATGATGTGTATCTAGTTTTGACAAAGGTTGGTAAACTCACAATCTACCAAAACCTAGAAAAGATGAAAACCCTAGATAATGAAGATGAGACTTGATGTAGGAGTGGAATGACTTTGATGAGGATCTTCAATAAATACACTTGAATGAGACTTGATAACCCAAGAATCACGCCAACAACCCCAAACCCTAGCAATAAATGTGTGTATGCTTGGAATACCCAAAAATCGCCCAAAATGAGAGTTCTCCCGTTTTCTCTAAGTGAAGTGTGATAAAATGAATCAGTTTAGGTCAAAAATCATATTTAACCCAAAAATACCGTCGGCGACAGTGCCCATAGTCGCGAGCCATCCCATAGCCTTGGTACACCTCCTGCGAGAATAACACCGCGATAGTGACAATGTCACAATCGCGTGTCATAGTCGCGAGTCTCAACCAACCCACGGTACACTCCCCGCGACCTTGACACGGCGACAGTGACCATGTCATAGTCGCCTGTCATTGTCGCGCCACACCCCAAACTCCCCGAATTTTGACCTGATTCGATAACTAACGCGAGAGTTGAACAATTAAGGACGATAAGTCAGATTATACGACATTTTAACATATCAACTATCATAAAACGCATACAAAGGCTCATATACTCACATAGGTACATTTAATGCATTTAAAGGGAATAAATACTTACCTTGAGAATTTCCGGGTGTTACATTATGGGCATCCTCGAGAAGAAGTTCCCGATTGCCCCTAACCTTGGGCACCCATATACGACCGTTGAAAAATTTCACCCCACGGCTATCTTCCGTTAAGAGCAAACGTTGCTTCGTCATAACTTCCTATTTGAGATTTTCCTCCAATAAGGCTTCTACTTGAGACGCCTTAATCCTCTCAATAAGACTCGACACGATCTCGATTCTTCAAAGGGTAGCCCGGATGCTCCCGTTATAGTCCTTCTGACTTAACGCATCGGCCACCACGTTCGCCTTACCGGGGTGGTAAAGTAACTCACAATTGTAATCCTTAAGTAATTTGAGCCATCGTCTTTGCCTCATGTTCAACTCTTTTTGATCAAATACGTATTTCAAACTCTTATGATTCGTGTAGAGTGTACACTTTGTGCCATAGAGGTAATGTCGCCAAAGCTTCAATGCGAAGACCACCGCCAACTCCAAATCATGGGTAGGGTAATTCTTCTCGTGAACTTTGAGTTGACTTGAGGCGTAGGCTATCACCTTGCCTCTTTGCATCAACACACAACCCAACCCCATCTTTGAAGCGTCGTTATAGACCACGAAGTCTTCCGATCCTTCGGGTAACGACAAAATTGGAGCTTCACATAACTCTTTTTGTAAAGTCTGGAACGACTTCTCTTGCGCCTCAGTCCAAAAGAACTTTACGTTTTTCCGAGTCAAAGCCGTCAAGGAAGAAGCAATCTTGGAGAAGTCTTGAATAAATCTCCGGTAATAGACCGCCAAACCCAAGAAGCTTCGGATCTCGGACGGACTCTTGGGAGGTTCCCAATTCATCATGGTTTCAATTTTGGAGGGGTCCACCTTCACTCCGTCTTGAGTGACAACGTGACCAAAGAATTGAACCTCATCAAGCCAAAAGTCGCACTTGGAGAATTTGGCGTACAGGTACAACCTCTCATTTCTTAACACTTCTAGAACTTCACGAAGGTGTTGCTCATGTTCCGGCTCACTTTTGGAATACATGAGTATGTCATCAATAAATACAATGACTAACTTGTCAAGGAATGGTCGACACACTCTATTCATCAAATCCATAAACACCGTCGGTGCGTTAGTTAGACTAAACGACATCACGAGGAATTCGTAATGGCCGTAACGCATTCTAAAGGCCATCTTCAAAACGTCTTCATCTCTCACCTTCACTTGGTGGTATCCCGAACGCAAATTGATTTTTTAGAAACACCCCGCTCCTTGGAGTTGATCGAACAAATCTTCGATCCTTGGAAGCGGATACTTGTTCTTCACCGTAGCCTTATTTAGTTCACGGTAATCGATGCACATTCTCATTGTGCCATCCTTCTTCTTGATAAACAAGACCGGAGCTTCCCAAGGTGACGAGCTCGGTCTTATAAAACCCTTCTATAGAAGCTCTTGTAGTTGAGCCATCATTTCTTGCATCTCCAATGGCGCCAACCGGTTAGGGGCTCGAGCAATCAGAGCCTCCCCCGGTATAAGGTCAATACCAAACTCTACCTGACGATCGGGTGGTAAACAGGGCAAGTCGTCCGAAAACACATTAGGGAACTCGCGTACCACCTTCACATCCTCAAGTTTCTTCTTCTCCAGTTTGGAATCGATCACGTATGCTAGGAAGGACGAATATCCTTTCACTAAACATTTTTGTGCCTTCGCAATGGTGATAATTGCTACATCGACCTTCCTCCTTTCACCATAAATCACCACCATATCGCCACTCGAAATGAGTAACCGGATTAATTTCTTGGAGCACACGATCTTGGCTTGGTTCTCCACTAACCAATCCATACCGACTACCACATCGAAGCCGCCAATGACCATAGGCATTAAGTTGATCGAGAATTTCTTCCCTTCAACATAAAGCATGTAACCCTTCAAGACGTCGTGAATCACTACTTGACTACCGTTCTCTATTTCTACCACTAGAGCCTCTTCTAAACTACTAGTGGGCATGGCAAGTTTACGATAGAAAGCATCGAATACAAAAGAGAAACTGGCACCCAAGTCAAATAACACACGTGCAGATATGGAGTTTAGGAGAAACGTACCCGATACCACGTCGGTGGATGCCTTGGCCTCCTCGGTCGCCATCTGAAAAGCTCGACCCGGAACCCTAGGAGGGTTCTCCTTCTTCTCCGAGGCACTCCCCGTCTTTCACTTCGGACAATCCTTTCGGAAGTGTCCCGACATCTTGCTTAAAGCCTAATGAGAACATACAGTTTATACAATAATTTGGGAAAATAATTAAATTACAACAATAAGTAATCCTTTCCAACGGGTTGAGTTTACAAATGAGTTAATAACCACATAGTGACCTTGCGGTACAAAATACATCTTGCGATGACGAGGGAGACCCGGTTTTCCAAGGATTGTGGCGGAACACAAAAGTAGGTCACGTTCCAAGTTATTGAGCTCACCATACTAGGATCAAGGCCACGAGTTCGCCGACTCGTACTCAGATGTGAGGGAGGGCACCCAATGATCCTAATCATGCTCATTCGCTAGGATATACATTTACGACCCATGGCTAGTATCCGGTCCCACATAACTGTACCAAATTGCCACCCTAGGGTCCAATGTCTCAACTAGCTACAAACGGGATTTAACTCGAACATTAAGTTGACTCTATACCTATGGATCCATTAGTAATAGTCTAGACTTGTTACAATTACATTTGTAACCAACTATAATCAACATATAGTTCTTAGTATTAATCGTTTTTCCAAAAATACTTTTCCTTGTATAAATAACACCAAGAAACCCAATCCATTCAAGAGCCATATAATGGCCATTTTCCATTTTCATACATAGATTCTTCTCAAAGTACCCGTCTCAAAGATCATATCATTTTAAGAGGGTCATCGACCACAACAAGAAAACCCATTTATTTCTTCACAAATATTTGTATTACCAACTAACTCCACCATAGCATGAAAACCTTATAAATGACAAATAAGTTTCCTTCAAGTAATCCATCATAAATGTGCATATGAAATCACATTATACCTCATACATGGTAAAAATCCCTTTATCTTAGTAGAAATGATGAAAACCCTAAAAATCTCCAAAACCCTAGTTTAGGTCAAAGCTTCTCAACAAGTTAATAAAAGTATGGAGATGATTAGAAGTTCAAAAATGTTATTTTGACATGTATAAAGTTTCAAAATGTAAATATGAACTCACAATATGGGTTTTGCTGAAAACCCTAGAAATCCAAATGTTCTTGAAGAAAGAGATGGAGGCTAGGGAGTTAATGAGGTCCTAGACTTGATCTTAGGTTGATGATGAGAGTTTTAATGAAGATGGTAGTTGAGCCACTTTAATGCATCCAAAAATCGCCTCTTGACCTAAGATACAGATGAAAGCATTTAAGATGGAGAGAATGGGAAGTAATGGAGTTAAAGTGGCCAAAATGGGGTTTTAAGCACTCTGGCACCTGTCGGTGACAGTGCCCTTGCGACTGTCACAGTCGCCTGGCAAGGTCGCTCACCACTTTCAATCTTCCGAAATTCGATTCTGAAAGCTACCGACACCCGCACCATCGAATCCACAATAATAGACCTCGACCCCATCGAGACCCCAAGAGCCCCAAGGCCCTATCTTTGACATTTAATATGTATATTTAATGTCAAAGAGAGCCCACTAAGATCACCTCACTCCAAGGCCCAAGCAATTAAATAATTCATTTAATGCTCATTGATTGGAGTTTATTAAGTGCTCTAATTTTTATTTTGGCTCCTATGGGGGACAAAGTTTCTCTTCTAATTTTTTTACCACTTAGGGGTCACAGCCACACAGCTACATACAGAGATCATAAAGGTTATTCTTACCGAAAATTCGGGCGTTACATGTGTCGACCATTCCTCGAGAAGTCTGTGATCGTGTTCATTGACGACATACTTGTCTATTCAAAAGACAAGGTTGAACAAGAAAGACACCTCCGTGAGGTCCTAAAAGTGCTGAGAGCGGAGAAGCTGTATGCAAAGTTCTCCATATGTGACTTCTGGTTGAATGAGGTCCAATTCTTGGGTCATATAGTCACCCGAGATAGGGTGAAGGTTGATCCATCCAAGATCAAGCAATGATGAATTGAGAACCTCCCAAGAGTCCTTTAGAGATTTGAAGTTTCTTGGGTTTAGCGGGCTATTACATGAGGTTTGTTCAAGACTTCTCCAAGATCGCTTTTTCTTTGACAACACTGATTAAGAAAAATGTAAAGTTCGTGTGGACCAAGATGCAAGAGAAAGCGTTCCGTACGTTACAAAATAAGTTGTGTGATGCACCAATCTTATTCCTATCTGAGGGATCCGAAGACCTTGTGGTCTATAGCGACGCCTCCAAAATGGGATTAGGATGTGTTTTGATACAAAGGAGAAAGATGATTGCCTATGCATAGAGGCAACTCAAATAGCACGAATGAAATTACCCCATTCATGATTTGGAATTAGCAGCGGTGATGTTTCCCTTAGAGCTATGGCGACACTCTCTACAACACTAAGTGTACCCTTTACACCGACCACAAAAGTTTGAACTACGTCTTTGATCAGAAGGAGTTGAACATGAGGCAAAGACGATAGTTCAAACTGTAACTCCCCTAAAAATGGGGGTAAATTTAAACCTGAAATTTTCTGTAAAAGAACTTACTTGAAAAGTAATCACCCAACAAAGGGGAAATATAGTTATGGAGTTTACTAAAGTAAAATAGATCAATAACTAATAACCTACTAATCTAGACCATATTCTAAGTCTAGAATAAAGACGGGTGTTGTTATGATCACCAAAATAATTGCATCCATTCTATCTCCAAGTAATATCTCAAAAGTATAGACGCCTCCTAAAAGTTGCCTCTAATGGCAATAGGCTCTCTGCTCAAACATTTATCACACCGCTATCTTGACGACCTAAGAAAAAAGTGTTAGGCTAACGCCTACTGAGTACAACAGTTTATAAACAATGATTAATGAATAGAAATCCAAAGAGCATAAACAAGGTTTGATATAAGTACGGTACACATTCCATTTTCAAGATGATAATAACACATACACATCATTATGATGACGGGGGAGACCCGATTTACCATGTTAGTGACGCAACACAAAAAGCAAGCCACATATCCATGTTTGAAAGCTCCACTACGGATCATTAGATATCCAATTTAACCCCCTTACGGTTCATGGCCTAATATTCCCAATGAGCCTAGGTTTCACTCACTCACAAGAAATTACAGTTATCGGTCATTGGTCGTTGCCCAACTCACAGAGCACACAACTATTATCCATATTGACCCCATGCCTATTTCTCGTTACATTATGGGAGTATTCATCCCACACCTAAATCGACTCTTTATGCCTATGGATGCATTGCATCTAGTCTAGTTACACAACACTTGCACTAATTACTCATCATTTAAAGCCATGGCATTTGTACACAAATAATGACCACATTAAGAGATCACCCTTTTTTTCCTTTCAAAACACATGTTAGTCCAAAGACCCTCCAAATTTGGGTTTGACAAGCACATCACAAAATATCAATAATTTATTTGTATAAGACCATATGAAACTTACATTTTCTTTCAAACTCATCAAATACCCAAAAACCAAGTTTTGACCTAAATGGTCCAAGTCTTCCCAAAATAGAAAATGATTAAGGAAACCTTAAAACAAGTAAGATGAACACATTATATAAAGGTTTAGAAGAAAGAATTAATCTCCCAACTTAGGTTTTATATAAAAACCTAGAAACCCTAGAAATGGTTGAATATGTTTGAAGTTTCCTTGAGGCTTGAACTCTTCACACTTAATGCTTAAAAACCCCCTAGAAGGAATAATAAATGTTCATGTAGGATTCAAAGAGAAATCAAGGGAGAGAGATGTGAAATGAGGTGGGGGATACCTTAAATGTTGGGAGAAATAGCAAAATTTTAAACCTAAAATGATAATTCTACCAAAAAACGAGACTGCCTTATTTATACCTGCTACCCAATGGCGAGAGTGGCACGCGATAGTGACATTTGTCACTATCGCACGGCGTAATCGCCCCAATTGGTATAGCGAGTGGTCGACTTCACGCGAGAGTGACTCGACGATAGTGACCTGACATTCTCTGTAACACCCCGAATTTTCGTTATGTAATCTTGGTATTCTTGTGTTTAAGCGTTGTCGTTAGCACCGCGTTTGGTTTGAAATTTGAGTTTGGATTTTGGTGGTTTTGGACAAACCATAGTGAACTGCGCGAGTTGCACCGCGACACAACCCGCGAAACCCTCTGTTTGTGTTGGGTTTTGTGTTAGCGGGCGAGTTATGCCTCGACTTGAGGTCGCGGCATAACCCGTGAGATCACCTGGCCGACTTAGGCAAGTTCAGCCTAAGATATCTCTTTTGGTTTTTTTATCTCAAGTTCTTTGAGATTTCTTTTCTCTCTCTATTTCTTCTTTTCTTTCAAGTTTCCGTCAATCGTTCTTATCTTGTTTGTATTAAGTGCATCTAGCAAGGGTTCGGTATAGAAAGCTTCGTCTTTCCCTGGTGGTCGATATATGGTTTTCCGGGTTTTATTCTAAAACCTATTTGGTGAGTTCTTACTACCTTTTTACATTTTATACATGTCAAATGTTACTTTTTGAACTTCTATATATCTCCATGGTTTCAGATCTAAGTTTACTACATTTTGATATAACTTGAGTTTTTGGGAGATTTTAGGGTTCCCGATCATTTTCAACTAAAATGATGGGTTCCATCTTATTTGAAGTAAAGGATATTTTACTTACGCATTTATGTGATTTATTTGAAAGAAATCATTTATATAAAGTACTACATGCACATTGAATTGTGAGGTACTGGAAGGAAAATAAAATAGAGTAATACATGCACATTGAATTGTGAGGTACTGGAAGGAAAATAAAATAGAGTACTACATGCACATTGAATTGTGAGGTACTGGAAGGAAAGTAAAATAAAGTACTACATGCACATTGAATTGTGAGGTATTGGAAGGAAAGTAAAATAAAGAACTACATGCACATTGAATTGTGAGGTTCTGGAAAGAATGTATATAGTCTCATTTTATGATTTCATTCTTATCAGCGATTAGACTTGAAATTGCTTATTTGGAAAGATTTCCTTTATACAATTGTTTGTATCTCTTGAATTTATAAACTGTATGTTCTCACTAGGCTTTAAGTCTAACACTTTTTCTCAAATGATATGTATAACAGGTTCCCATTAGCGGTGGGTTGCCAAGGGCTTGAGTGACGAGCTTGGTCTCGGGGGCTTTTGAGATGACTAGTATTTGATGTTGGGCAATTGTTTAAGTCCCATTCTTTTTGTGATGTTGGATTAACAACCGATGTAATCTAGATAGTTTATGTTTAGATTAGTTTGTTGTTGAATTCCATATCCGTATACAGGTTTTGTATTGGTTAAGTACAATTCCCCTTTTTGGGAGGTTTATACCAAGTGATGATGTCTAATTGTCCAGTTTCCGCGTTTTAAATTCACTCTGATTTTTAGGGTGTTACATTCTCGTCGGGCACCATAGCCCCAAACGTACCGAAAGGCTCCCTTTATCAGCGGGAATGCCTCTAGTGATAGTGACACCGTGCATACTCGCCTGACACTATCGCTCCAAGTCCCCTTCAACTGAAAAATCGAATCCTTTCACACTTGAAACGCTCTCTTCACACACTAGGCTCCAAAAGTAAAATACTTCTAAATGGAATTGATCACTAAGCATTATTGAAGGCTCCGAAAGTAAAATACTTCCAAATGGAATTGATCACTAAGCATTATTGAAGGCATCCTAGATCGTTCTACAAACGACCGACAAAGTTAAAGGCATCTGGGAGCGTGTGTAAGCGGCTCAAGATCGACAGAAAAGTTATGCCGACAAGAAGAGGCGACCAATGGAATTCTATGTAGGAGACTGGGTAATGCTAAAAGTGTCATCTTGAAAAGGTATCATCCAGTTTGGGAGGTGCGGGAAGCTAAGTCACCGTTTCCTTGGATTGTTCACTGTAATAAAACGTGTGGGGCTCCAAGCTTACCAATTGTAGTTACCACCGAAAATGAATGGAATCCCCAACACCTTCCATATCTACTACTTAAGTGTTTGGCGGAAGAGGAGAGTGTTATCCCTCTCTCAGAAATCCGAGTATATGAGGGCAACCTTTGTGTTGAAGAACCCGATGCTATTCTAGAGAGGAAGTCAAAGAAACTTCGTCACAAGGATGTGGTGATGGTCAATTCCCAATTTGTCTTTCTTTCTATCTAATGTTAATCCTTTTGGTGTTTAAGTTAGTTTGCGTTTAGACATCTATTGGGTGAGAAAATCTCAAAGTTGGAAAATGTGGAGTTTGGCTTCAGTACTGATTCAGCGAGTATGACTTGCGACAGTGCCCTTGGGCATAGTCGCTTGGTACTATTGCTTGGAGAGATTGTGTCTTAGTACAAACTCTGTGACCATGCCCCGTGGTAGTGACATGTGCATAGTGGTATGTCAAGGTCGCACGGGCAGAGAGGGCCACGGTACAATCGGGGCGATAATGCCCTACGATTGTGAAATTGGCATAATCGCCCTGTCAAAATCACCTAAGTCGAGATCGGGCTTAAAATCCCCAAAGCTGATTTTTGGACAACAGACTCATTTTCAGATTTTTTGTTGGACGATTTCTCTCTGCATTAAAGGTGATTTTCTCACCTCTACCATCCCTCTTCATTTATTGTGGTAGGAAAATTTCCAAGAGCACTTAATGCTCATCTCCTAAAGTTTGCTAGTGTTCTAGTTTGAATAAATCTAGCATTGATCAAGCTCCAAATTATTGCCATCCAATTTCTAGGGTTTCACCAATATTTTTTCTACAAACCGAGTAAGTGAGTTCATCTTAACTCTTTCTTAAACTTTTTACATGTCAAAATCTTTCATTTTGTTAGTCTCCCAAACATCTCTTGAAATGTTTCTCGTTTTGAAGAGTTTTAACCTATTTTGAGGATTTTAGGAGATTTTAGGGTTTCCTACTTTGTTGATGATAAATGATGAGATCTTCTCTATGTGTTCTTAAATGATGTTAGTGCTTATTATTTCTTGTTACTTGTATATTCCACTTTGGGAGAAAACATAATTTTCACATGTTATATAGTTACATGGAAAAATTGTATTTTTAGAAATGCGATGAGTAATTAACTTTACAAGTGAAGTAAGGATTATCCTAGATCTTGTAAAACCTTTGGAAAACTTGGTTTTGGGAAATGTTATGTTTGGGATGATAAAATGGTTCCCTTTGGATATTTCATCCACTTGTTCCTAAATGATAATATTATATGAAAGAAACGATTTTATGAGAACATTTGATCTACAAGAACTATATGTGCGATTATAGTTGGTCACGGTGTAAAAGTGACAAGTCTAGACTAATGCAAATGGATCCATAAGCATAAGAGTCGGTTCTACGTAAATTGGTATAATTTCCCCTTCGTAACTAGTTGAAACATTGGGTCATCGGGGGCAACTTGGTACGATCATGTGGAGTCGGATACTAGCCATTGACTATAAATGTAATTCTAGTAAATGAGTATGACTAGGATCATTGGGTACCCTTATCCACACATATATTATGGGTTGGAGAACTTGTAGGCCATTGATCCTAGTATGAGTTGTATGAATCAGAATGTAGTTTACTTTTGTGTTCCGCTACAATCCATGAAAATCGGGTCTCCCCCATCATCGTAAGACGAAATTTGAACCTTATGGTTCTTATGTGACTTATGTGAAAGATTTACATTAAACTCATACCTCCTGGTATAAGTTTATTTATCTATACTACATTAATAAGCATTTAGGACAAAACTTTTTGCAACTCATAATACAAAAAGTACAACTATTTTATGCATAAAATACAAAATCTCGTAATTACAACATATTATGCATTAGGTACAAGTTGAAAAGCCTTTTAGTTTACACAGACACAAAAGGACAACCTTTCTTCATCCTTCTACTTAACTCTGTATTTTAATGCATAAAACTTAAAAACTACGAATTACATGTTTGGAAGCACAATGTACAAGTTATAAATACATACCTTGTCTTCACCCAGCACCAAAACACCGAATTTGATAATTTCAGGCCTCCCTTTTTTCTATCAGAATTTCCTTGTTCCTGTTTCTGCAAAAGATGCGGCAATTCCCTCCACTTCTACTCTACATATGTCAAAATTTCAAATTTCAAATGAAGGCAGTTATCAAGAAAAAGGGTTTCTGAATTTTGTCTGACATTCATTCAAAAAAATTCTCCATTTTGAGAACTTCATTATCTGACCTGATAGTTTTTTATCATTTCTCTCCCGTAATCCATACATTCATCTAGAAGAGTTGAAGGAACCCTAATAGCATTGTTTTTGGTAAGTTGATTTCATCAACTACTTGATTGTTTGTCGTATCATACATCCAATCTCTTTTTCTTTTATTTAACTTCTTGGACTTTCATCTTGTTTTGTTTATTTTCAGTGATAGCTTCTTAATTCTTCCTCAACCTCCTTAAATCTTATATTAGATTTTTCCAAAAGGGTATATTAGATTACTTGTATTTGGGAGAAAAGGAAAAGGGTATCATTAAAGTATATTTTGCTTATTCACCGTACTGCTATGTTACTAGTTTGACAATATTATTATCTCATTTTGATATTTATCAAAGTTTTTAGAAGTAAATTATTCAAGATTGTATGATTGTTAAGAGTTATGGTTAATGATTGCGGGGATCGAGTAATTTCAGTGTTTGGCAAGACCTTGGGTTAAAAACAGTACTCGACCAGTTGATTTGGTGCTACAAAGCTCCATGAGGGTCGTGGAACGTGCTAACCTTGACAATCAGGTATTTCCGCTTGTGGAACTATACTACTTTTCTTTCTTTTACTACCCGTCTCAAAAACCTATAGCTATGGATGTGAATTAATTACACTTTCTTCTGACTGGTATTTTGCTGGATTACTGGTAAGTTCAAGAAAAGCTCTCATTCATCGAGAGCAATACAAACTGGAAAGAGAAAGACAACAAAAGGTAGAAATCAGCAGTTGGTTGATTTAGGTTGTGCACCCCATTGAATGATGTCTTATCTTGCTTCTTGTTGTTTAGTTAGCACAAGAGGAAAAATTAAGGAGGTTTTTGTAGGGAAGGGCTAAATGCACTTTTTTTTTTTGCTAAATACACCAAAATGATTGAAAATTGATTATGTTTTTTTTGTTTTTTTTGTTTTTTCGTCCTTTTGTTGTCTTTTTTCTTTTTTTTATTTTTATTATATATTTTTGTTTATATATTTTTATTATATATTTTTGTTTTGATTTGAAAAGAAATAAATATTTATAAATATAAATATTACTAAATTTTTTTAATTATATAATTATAAAAATAAAACATAAATATTGATATTTAACATATAAATAGAACATAAAATAATCTATATTACATTCGATTATTCTAAAATAACATTATCCGTAGTACAATTAACACGTAAAAGCTTCATGTACTTCTTTATTCGCTCTGAATACGGGTAGCTCATCCAGCAGCACACCGATAACTGTGATGGAAAAAAAGTGATACAATTTGCGGAAACGGATATCCTTCTGTCATATCTAATTTCATATAATGGTTACCATTAACGTACCTGATTGTAAAAACAACATGTTCATTCAACACTGGAGGAGTGGACCTAAGCGGCAAGTACGTCCCACTGCCGGTCATACTTATAACATGTAATATCACATTATATTTTGAAGCAATCAAGACACCTATTTCAGGCATTGTCATCCAGTGTTCAAATGGTGCATCTTGATCTGATCGAAAGAAGTTTAAAGTGTTGTAAGTAATATCCCAATGTTCACCTCCAAAAGCGTTGATGTACTCTGTCTTGTAAGTATCTAACTCTTCCATCAAGTTATACCGAATTGTGGGTCATGCATCAAGTTCAAATGGTGCACCTTGATATGATCGAGAGAATTTGTAGAGAGAAGTTTAAAAGAAAATTAGAGAGAGAAATGAGAGAAATTTTAAAAAAAACTGAGTCTTACAGAGTAAAAAAAAACTGAGTCTTACAGAGTAAATTACAGATTTTGTCCCTAACGTTTGGTTTTAAAAAAAACTGAGTCTTACAGAGTAAATTACAGATTTTGTCCATAACGTTTGGCGTTTGTTACGGAATTGGTCCCTAAAAGAAAATTACATTTTACAAAGTTATGATAAAATGTAATTGTTACAAAAAGAAAAATACATTTTACAAAGTTATAATAAAATCAAAAGTTACAAATTTATAGAATAAAATAAAATCAAAAGTTATAAATTTATAGAATAAAATAAAATCAAAAGTTACAAATTTTATAAATTTCTAAAATCAAAACACACACACACACATATATATATATATATAAAGATAAAGATAATAATAATAATAATAATAATTTGACTATTTGCACCTTTAATGATTGGATCGGAAAACAATAAGTCACTATTTGCACCTTTTTGGTGCAAATAGCACCCCCCCCCCCCTTTTTGCATTCAAAAAAACCATTGGATCGCTCAAACCGGTTGAACCAAGTTAAACTAGACCGTTTTTTGCGGTTTGAGCGGTCTGACGGTCCAATCTGGTCTAAAAAATTGTCAAACCGGGCGGTCCGGTCCGATGTGCAGTCTGGAGGGTTTTTTGTGCGGTTTAGACCAAACCGACCGCCAAAAGACGGAAAGTGAAGAAGCAAAGCCGTGGATTTTTTTTGCATATTATTTTTTTTAGTGTTTTGTTCGGATATTTTGTTAACTTTTTTGTGGGCTTTGTTAAGGTTTTTGTGGACTTTTTTTATTTCAAATTGACTCAAGCCAATAAAACTTTAAAATTCAAAATTATATATGTTTTTTAAGTTTAAACTTTAAAGTTTATAAAAGACCCAAACCGCCTAAACCGTAATCCGACTTGACTGGTCTAGGTCCTTGATGTCAAACCGTTTGGTTTGAAAAATTAATAAGCCACCACTTGTGGTTTGGTTTGTGGTCCAAGGGGTTAAATCGCCCAAACCGAACCACGAACAACCCTACTAAGAACCAAGCAACCTATACACAAACACATAAGCTTATGTAGTCTAGTAAAATGATCTCTGATTCGATTGTTGTAAAAAAGTCGATTTCAAAACCATGGTTTGCTTCACTATTGAACTATAATAATAATAATAATAATAGGACTTAGACCTAGGAGACCTCATTTTTATACTTGAAACTTCAACGCAAAAGTATTTTCATCTCGTCTCCTTCATGAAACAATCTAGAAAACAAACACTGCGTCAGTGAGAATGACGATCAAACACTTGATATTTGTAAATCCTAATTTTCATTTCGTTTTATTTGTTCTTTTTATTGCGTCTGTGAAAACAATGCACAATGTTGCTTCGCAAAAACTACAATAAATGCTTTAGTGCAAAATTGTTAGGAAGATTTATGTTTCCATTTTTTTTTTTGTGTCAATAACTATTTGCAGCTGCTCTTATTTCTATTGGATTCTTCAATTGAAAACCTATGAGCCATGGCTTTATCATTCTTGTTCTTCATTTGTCCATTGTGTTTTTTATTCTATCTATTTGTATTTTTTTCTTATTGGAGTTAAACTTATCGGTCTGGATTTCATAATTCAGAAGAAATTGGTGCACGACGTAGCAGAGGCTAAGTAGAAATTTGAGAAGTATTTTGCATCATTTCAGGTATTTTTTTTTTAAGCTCTTATATGTTTCATACTCCTGCCCGCCTGTCTTTGATCATGTTAATGTCAATTGTTATTTTGGATTCAAAAATCATTTTATTATTATAGGTTAGATTCACATGAAACCAGCCTCTTCGTGAGACCTATTAATTTTCACATGAACTTATCTACATTCTAAAAATGTTTATCGATTTGGTTCATATAAATTTTTTCTACAAGATGCAATATTAATGCATATATATTACAATTATCTATACTAAAGTTTAGATACATATATTTAGCTAACGATTTGGAAACTTTAAATTTGTTAAATTATGAACAAGGACATGTACCAAGATTAAATGAATTGACACTCCACATACATGTCCTGTAATGATTTCCCGTGCAATCAAAGAAAAACCTATAATATATACATCTCTGACTTAAACTTATCACTTGGAATCATGTATGTAATAAGTTAATTTTATATTATTTTTTTTCCATACCATAATTTTTTAAATATATTAATTTAATAATTATAAAATTTTCAATAAATATTTTGTATTGTACAGAGTAAATGAGAATCGAGGTTGAACCAAGGATGCCGAAAATGGATAGCATTAAAGTTAAGCAAAGAAAAAGTTCGGGCTAATTAATAAAAAATAGAGAAAGGAGGAATACTATTCGTGGCCTAAACATTGACGCAGAATGGTCGGAGGATCCGAAAAAAATAATGGACTTTACGTACGGGTTCTTCAAAGAAAAATACTCTAGTCAAAGAAGTGGTGGGCCAAAGCTAAGGATGGACCGAATTAAGAAATTGTCAATGGAAGAAGCCACTAACCTAGAGAAGAGAGGATCGGAAGAAGAGGTGTTCAATGCGGTAAAGGAATGCGGAAGCAACAAATCGCCGGGTCCGGACGGGTTTACAATCGGTTTTATAAAGAGTTTTTGGGGGGTGATAAAAGAGGACTTGATGGCGGCTATTGATTGGTTTTTGGAAAAGAAGGAAATGAGTGAGGGTTGTAATTCCTCGTTCTTGACTTTGATCCCGAAAATTGCAAACCCAATTGGGTTAAACAATTTTAGACCAATTAGCCTAATTGGTATATTCTACAAAATTGTATCAAAAGTGTTGGCGGAAAGGTTGAAATTGGTAATGGCTAAACTTATAAGTTTTGAGCAAAGTGCGTTTTTAAAAGGGCGGTCCATTCTCGACGGTGTTCTTATAGCAAACGAAATGGTGGCATCTTTAAAAAAAGTGAAGAAGAAAGGCTTGATTTTCAAAGTCGACTTTGAGAAGGCGTTCGACTCGGTTGAATGGCCATTTCTTCTAGAAGTGATGAAAGAAATGGGTTTCGGGGATAAGTGGAGGAACTGGATAGAATCTTGTTTAAAATCTTAAAATCCTCCAGGATTTCGGTGTTGATAAATGGGGCACCGACAAGAGAATTCCATATGAAGAAAAGTTTAAGGCAAGGGGATCCGCTAGCTCCATTCCTTTTCTTAATGGTAGCCGAGACTTTACACATCATGATGGAAGAAGTCGTGGAAAAAGGGTTGTTTGAAGAAATTAAAGTGGGTCGAGAGGAGGTGCCGATATCCCACCTCCAATATGCGGACGACGTTATCTTCTTCGGCGACTGGAAATTATCAAACATAAAAAATCTTATGAAGGTCCTCAAATGTTTCCATCTGGTGTCGGGGCTAAAGATTAATTTGAGCAAGTGTAAGCTTTATGGAGTTAGGGTCTCGGAGGGAGAAATCCATTCTTGGGCGAGATCGTTGGGTTGCGGAAGTGCTTCTCTTCCTTTCACGTATCTTGGCCTACCGGTCGGTGCTTCAATGAGGAGAATAGAACATTGGAAACCAGTAATTGAAAAAGTAAAAAACAAATTAGCGTCGTGGAAAGCAAAAGCGATATCATTTGGAGGAAGATGGACATTGGTAAGATCGGTTCTTGGTAGTATTTCGTTATACTATTTTTCATTGTTTCGTGCTCCGCAAGGTGTCCTGAAAATTCTTGAGAGTGTGCGATGTCATTTCTTTTTGGGGGGGGATAGGGGGGAGGTGAGGACATTTATAAAAAAAATGCTTAGCTTGGGTCAAATGGGAAAGGATTTTAGGAAGCTTCAAAAGGGGAGGGCTCAACATCGGTAGCCTAAAAGACGCATATTAGGGACTTCTTGGGAAATGGTGGTGGCGATTCCATGTTGAAAAGGAATCATTATGGGTTAAGGTAATAAGGAGTCTTTATGGGGGGGAGGGAGGTTTGTTAGAGGATTCACAAAGGAATTTGGGTGGAAATTCGGTGTGGAGGAATATTTTGAGAGTTGGGGAGGAGTTAGACAAGGAAGGGTTGTAATTCTCGATCTCGTTTGGTAAGCAAGTGGGAGATGGGTCGGAAACGCGTTTTTGGGAGGATAGATGGATAACAAATCATAGAGTAAAGGATGACTTTCAACGTCTCTTTCAACTAGAAACCTCCAAGAGTGTTACGATCAAGAATAGAGGGGAGTGGTTAGGGGAAGATTGGGGGTGGAGGAGGGAGCCGAGGGGAAGGGAGATAGGTGAGTTAGAAAATTTAGTTAATGTGATTAGTGAAAACGCCCCTAAGAAGGAGGTCAAGGATCGTGTCTCATGGAGTTTGGATACTCAAGGAGGGTTCACGGTCAAGAATCTTCGGAATATTTTAGAAGATAATCGGGCTAATGTGGGGGGTAATATAGAGGAGACTAAGTGGATCAAGGCCATCCCAAAGAAAATATGTGTCTTCATTTGGAGGGCGAGGCTCGGGAGAATTCCAACGCATTCGGTGTGTTGGGTTACGGGATCTCAAGCACAATGGAAAATAAAACCGTAACCCTCCAAGGACCCATACAAACCGGAATAAATCGGGTGTTTCGAAATTATACCTCACAGTTAACGAGACTTTGAATCACAGTAACAAAGCAAGCTTGATGCCTCCACGGTATCCACGCGAACAATCCGAATCCTTTGCCTTCTCGTGATGCTAGTCACGGTTTCAAAACTTAGAAAGGAAAGGAAGCATATAGTTGTAGGTGATTTTTTTAGAGAGATTTGCAAGAACAACTCTTGTACAAAATGTCATACATTTATATGGATATGAATGGCATGGCATGAAAGCACCATCATCCCTACACTTTACTTGAGTGTAAGACTTTCCATAGACCATCACTCCCTTACAAAGGTCATCCCTAGTCAACTTTATTTATGTCCAACACAAATAATATCTGGTTTTATTTAATCAGATTAAATCAATACAAATCAGATATAATAATTAAACGTTTTAATTATTTAAACTCCTTATTCGAATATGTCCAAAGCGTGTGACCCAATGCATTCTCGACATGTTGGTAATAATTATAAATCTCGTATTTATATTTATAAACAATGAGTGGTATCTAGCAATACATCATCGTCACCCAAATGACGAGAATTGGTGATACAACAATTTATCGGTTTGTAGTCAATTTTAGTTTACACATTTAATTCCTTTGTCCTTGATGTCTAGATTGAGCACGAGACATTGAATTTGTCATTCTCGTTATGTTCAATCTCTAGTTTCTTGATTCCCTAATATACTAATAAAACAGATCATGATATCTCATATCAATTATCCGAGCATGCATGCATTTCCTTAGTATATATATTTATCAAGGGGCCCAGAGACATCACTCCCGTCATAAAGGATTGGACAAATCCTATCTCGATATATGCTAGTTCTACCATGTGATTTATAACATACCCAACAATAATTCTGTCATCCAGTTACAGAATGATTAGTTCAAATGTCAAAATATATTACTCACACATAGCAAACTCCATATTTCTCAAGTCAAAGAATTACATGTACATTAACCACATGAGAAACACTTATGACACTCACATTACATCCAATGAAGTGTTCTCATAGCAAGTCACATCCGATACACAAAATCTCCATTTTGTACCCATATACAGATTCAATATCTCTATACGAATCCCTACATATGCTAGTCAGTATCATATTACTTCAACCTTAAAACCCAAAATAATATCTAAAGACATTTAGAATACATTATTCTAAGGTTATTTATTATGAATAATTAAAACACAGAATATAACATATACATAATAAATTGGGCAATGCCTTTTATTTATTTATTAATTTCATGAAATAAAACTCAAAATTACAATAATCGTATGATTAGCTTTTGGGCATTCACCAACACGGTGTTGGATAGCATGGGAATAGACTTGGATTATACTCTTTGCCTAAGATGTGGTAGTGAAATAGAAACAGTAGACCACGCTTTAATTAACTGTGAAGACGTAAAGAATGTGTGGCAATTAGCGGGTAAATGGTGGGGTATCAACTTAGACTCGATAAATTCTATAAGCGACTTGTTCGAAATAATAAGACAATCGGGTGATAATTCAAGAAACTCACGGAGATGGACAGCGGTTATATGGTGCTTCCTCTACCTTGTGTGGGTAAATCGCAATAAATTGGTGTTTGGGAAAGTTCAAGGCTCGATCATCGACCACTTCTTCGAATTCCAAGATAAAGCGTTCAAGTGGATTACAAGGAGGGATCGGGAGATGGCAATCGATTGGTCTACATGGCTTTCAAATTCAGGCCTAAAGTAGACGCAGCTGCTCACTGATCGTGTACGATCAGTTCAGCTCGGATAGCGGACCAGCAGAGATTTCTCTTCTACTTCGGTCGAGCGGTGGCACGATGTTTTCGCCTCCTGATTTGTTGTTGTGCTGTTTGCGACAGTTTGCTTCTCGCAAACTATGTTGTCGCAGCTTCGTTGTTCGCTTTTGGCTCCTGTTACTGTTTTGATCATATGTTTCAACTTGTGATTTTGTTACTTTTGATCTGATCGCTTTGTTGTTGCACCCTTGCGGCTGTCTTTGAACATTTGCAACACTTGTATCTTGTGTTTTGTTTTGGTTGAAATATACTGCTGCTGTTCAAGAAAAAAAAAGATCATTATGTTTTATTTTTATATGTTGTGATAACATTTAACAATAACCTTTTTGTCTTTATTATATTTGCATAAAGACAAATATATTCACATCATAAATTAATAAAACATCTATCCGCAAAAAGGATTATCACTAAATGTTATCACAACATATCTTTATATATATAAAAGCAAAAATCAAGAGAAATGATATGGCACAATGTGGATTGAGAATTCTAAAATATTGGATTGTGGTTAACTTTGGTCATCCCACATTGATAGAATAATGAAATGTTGGAACATGAAGTTGATTATAAAAAGAGAATAATGCCAACTTTTTTGACATGACCTATTATTTGTTTTAATCCATTTTGGATTAAAGAGTTTATTTTTAGTTATGAAATATAGAAGCAAAAATCAAGAGAAATGACTACTTGGCTAAATATAAGAATGGAGAATGAAGATATTAGATTTTGATAAATTAAAGGACTACTTGGCTAAATATTCTTTTTGGCCGACCCCTATTTTTGTTAAAAAAAAACCCATTTACACAAGCAAATAAATCGATAGATAAATGTATACAAATCATCATATTTCATCAATTTATACAATATTATCAATGTTGAACCTTGATGTCTTTTTATTATCTCACAAGTCACAAGAAGATTCAAGTATTCTCAAATATTAAATTGTGATATTATTTGGTTATCCCACATTGATAGAAAGAAAATAAATTTGGAAGAATGGATGAGTATGTAAAAGTTGAATGAGATGTCTTATTTGATTGTCCCACATCGACATAAAGACAATAGATTTGGAAGAAGATGTTAGTATATAAAAGCTGGATGAAATGTCTTATTTATTTATCCCAATTGGGTAAAAAAAAGATATATTTGAAAGAAGAGGTTAGTATATAAAAGGTGCATAAGCTATCTTATTTGGTTAATCCACATCAACGTAAACATAATAAATTTGGAAGATGAGGTAACCAAAAGAAAAGACGGATAAGATAACTTACAAGTTAAAAAGTTTGTAACAACATATGTGGTTGTCTCATTTTAGTCGACCTCTTTCGCTAAAAATCAATTTTTATAAAATATTAATCTTTATATGACTTTATTTATATAAAAAGCACAACCATAAATAATGAGATGACATTGTGAGATTTCAGTATTCCAAAATATTGAATTGTGTTGTAGTTCAATTATCCCACCTTGATACGAGGTGCAAGATTGGAAAATGAAGATGACTGTAAGAAACAAGGGTTGATTTTGACAATCAAAATTTTAGTTGGATAAATATGTTTTAACTCACGATTGGAATCCCATAATGAATTAGCAAGAAGATAGGATTTGGAAGAGATGGTTGATATTGGCTACCAACTCTTATTTTCCAAAAAAAAAAAATTATATAGATATATATACAAATTAACCACTCATTGACACACATTAATTACTTTAAATTTTAAAAATAAATGGTTATATACTGAGTAGAAGTTGGCTTGAAAATTTTTAAAATAGGTTTGACTAAATATATTGACCAACAATAATTTTTCAAAAAATCTATACATCTATTTTAGGCCTTAAGTTTAAAACTTAATGTCAACACATCTGTTAGAGTGTTTTTATTATATGTCACCTTATATATAAACTGCATTAAACGAACTTTTGGAACGAATCAAGTTGGATATCATATTAACACATTACAAGTTTGAGTCATTAAAATTAATATGCAACATTTTTAAGTTTGAACTTCAAAATTATCAAACTCAAATTTGAGCCAGACGGTGATTCCTCAAAACTTTTGTAACAACAATAATGATATGAGTGTATGACATGTTGTTTCATTCTAAATAACATAACAAAAAAATTAATATCAATACCTGTCAAACTTTTCGTAACAATAAAAGGTTATCAATACATGAAAATAAACCACTTATGTAAATACATTCTTCATTTTAAATTGTATCTCATTAATTATTAAGCAAGAAATTATGTTCTATCTTAACTCGGTTAAGTAATTCTTTAAAAAATTTATCGCTACCGTGCGTTGGGTTGCCACTAGTATAAATAAAAAAATAACAATCTTAATTAGCCCAAACTTTTTCTTTGGTTAACTCTAATGCTATCCACTTCCAATATCCTTGGTTCAACCTCAAACCCATTAACACTGTACAATACAAAAAATATTTACTTAAAAATTTATAATTATTAAATTAATATATTTAAAAAAATATGGTACAAAAAAAGATTATATAAAATTAACTTATAAGGTATTCGATTCTAAATGTACAAGTTTAAGTCGAGATGCATATATTATAGATTTTTCTTTAATTACATGAACAATCATTACAGGACGTGTACTCAATCAATTTCATTTTGATGCATGTCTGTCATAATTTAACGTTTTTTAAAGTTTTCAAATCATTAGTTAAATTAGTATAGATGCACTTATACACATTTTTAGAGTATAAACAAGTTATCACACCTATTTCTCGTGCAATGCATCTATTATAAACCAAGTCCTACGACGTTTGAGGAGGCGTTTGTTTCAATAGATGATAATTGGAATGAATATGATGTTTGGTGTTTAAAAAAACCATTCAAAATAAACACAAATCAGTGCAACGAATTCAGCTCAAAAGGTAAGAAATCAAAATCTCACATTTGTTCAAATCAAATACGATTAAAGAACAATCCGATTACTGTAAAATAGTTCGATATTCTATAAAACAAATAATGTACATGGTTTGTTGAAATATCTGGTTGCACAAGCCACATAAGAAGCTTGAGACACAAACCAGTCTATTCCAATTTATATAGGCAACGTTCAGCACTAAAAACGCTATCGAAAGAGCGCATCAGCGACTCTAAAATGTTGCCATCAACCACACGCTAGCTAGTCAAACAATAAATTTCTACTATTAACAACAAATGTAGATGAATAAAACAACTTTGATTTGGTTTGATCGTAATTAAGTGACAAAATCAACGGAATTCCATTGAAGTTGAATTATAGAAACATCTGAATGCATATGTCCCATCGGAAAACAGACAAATGCCAGAATCTCAGTTGCATATCATTATCGGCAACGTACAGCACTGATTACGCTACCAAAAAGCACATCAGAGACTCTAATTTGTTGCCTACAATTGTATCATCCAAATCAGATCCAGAAAAAATCACAATGAAAATTGAAATTCAAGCGAAAAAAATTCGTATATACCAATCAATTTAAAACGAAATTTGTAGTGCGGATTATAGGCTCAGTGTATTGTTTGTTGTGAAATCATCAAAGAAAAGCGTCAAGCTTTCAGAGTTTGATGGTATATTTTCGTCATCATTGCCTTAATCAGAGACGAGAAAATCGAAAAAACACGCTCAAAAGTTAAAAAAAAAATGTGCATAAATAAAGCGATTAAAATGAACAGACAACTGGAAAACAAATCGCCAGATCTACAACCGTGAACAAACCTAGATAAATGTATTCTTGTGATCCAGATGCTCAAAATCAGAGCAAATATGAATCAATGCTCAAAATCGTCTGGAAGGAATGATGTTGATAAAGATTGGTTGAAGACCGCTATTATATAGGAACACGACCAAACCCTAATCCCCAATGAACAGAGGCCCATCCACTATATGATATATTGGGCCACCCCACGATTCTTTACAAACCTATCCAATAGGTCAGTCCAAAATCGAAATAGCAAACTGTGATAATTAACAATGTTATTGTTATTTATATTTTTTAATTAACTAGTTATGTACTCGTATAATACGGTGGGATGTAAAATTCAAAAATGTTGAAGATGGTCTTACGCATTGTGTAATTAAACATGAAAAAATAAACATAAATTAATGAAAAAGTTAAGACCATGATTTGATGATGATAGTTTGTGTATTTGGAAGTTATGAATGTTTTTATTTGAGGGAATTTTGATAGACGGAAGAAACTTGCTTTTTAACTTTGAAGAAGTTTTAGTCCCATTTTTTAGATACGGACAGAAGATCTATGTGTTTTACCCTCGTTTTCTAACTAAAAACCGAATCGACACTAATACACCTTTACTTTAAACAGTCAATGGGTTGAACAAATATTCGATAATTACGTCTCTTCATCAAAGTAAAAGTTTGAGCATTATTTAAATATTATAAAATAACAAAAGTTTAACTAATAACAAAATAGCTATAAAATCAAACATACACAAATGGTATCATCATTCATGTCGTTTTCTCTCCAATTCCAGTATAACAAAAACAAAATTTGCACAAAAATAATATCATCACCATCTAGAAACCAAAAATAAAATAAAATAAGAAAAAAGAAAATTAATCTTCTTAACAAAAAGAATGCATCTCTATGATTATGATTTACATGTCTTCTTTTCTAGAATCACTTGTGGAGCCCTCGAAACAATGATCTATTTGCAAGCCAAAGAACCAGTGTTCCCATTTTGTTCTTCATTCACAACCAGACTTTTCTTGTTTGTTACTGCTATGTACCTGCTCATCAAAAAGTGTACAATTAAAAAAACAAATGTAGACCAAGGGGTCGTTTATTAAACGCTTACTCGATAAGTGCTTATGGGGTCATTTACCTTACCGGATGAACATGGAAAGGGCAGATAATCTTACCTAGTATGAGCGATGATAAGGATAAAGAGTCTTAAGTCTTAACCGGTAAGTGAGGGTGATGACTCTTACCCGGTAAGTGATATCGGGTAATTTGTTGTATATGGTATCGTTTTGATTAACTACAATCTTACCCGGTAAAATAAATTATAGTGTTGACTCCTAGCAGTAAACGCTTACCGGGTAAGCGTTTGGGTAAATGGCCCTTAAGGTATCGTTTACTAAACATTTACCTAGTAAGTGGTTACCCTATAAATATGTATGCAAACTTTAAAATAATATGATATATAAATTCAAAGGCCTAATCATTTTCACTGCTAAATTCAACACAAGGTGGTTCAAGGAATTGCAACATTAGGAATAGACATCATTACTTCCCTGTATACAAACTATAGAGGTTTAATGAAGAGTGTCAACTATATCTTATTTTACTTGAGAATTGAGATATAACAGGGTATCTACAAATATACATTTATCTCTATGAACTTTTTGCTTGAGGCACAAAACATTCACCATTGTAGAGAAAGATCATAAGGTGATACAAACCTTTGTAAAAAAAAACTTGTGTAAAAACCTTTGTGAAATTCAAGGCGATAAACCATCCATAGGGTAAAAGCAAACTGATACAATACTAAACTTTCAAGAAACAAACCAACTTAAACTAAACTTTCAAGAAACATGATTAGGGTAAAAGGAATCTGATACAAAGAAAAATTCCAAGAAACATGACAACTAAAAGGCTAAAAGCAAACTGATTGAGGGTGTATTTTAAAGGAATTAAGTGCCAAAAGAAACTAAAGACAAAAATCTTGAGGGTGCATCTCAAAGGAACCAAAAACGTTTTGATGCTTAGAGGTGTGAAATAGTAAAGTAAAGTAATCTCAAGTATAGAACATGTTTAGGATTATGCAAATGAATGTGCAACAGAAAGGAAATTGATGAAAACAACAACTAACAGGGGTGTAGATATGATCCTTTTGATTTCTATTGCAACAGAATCCATATAAGGAAGAAAGTCACTTGAACATGTGGTTTTCAGGATAGAAAATCCTTGATAAGTGGACTAGAAAAACATCACATGAGTCATTTATATACCTGAGCATGTGCTAATTTCTGTTGTTGTGATGTGAAACAAAACTGATTTGGATTCCACATATTGATTTTATGAAGTTGGAGACCTAAACCAGGTGTAATTGACCATTTCCCTATGAAGGTATATTGTATTATTTAAAAACTGAGAATACAAGGAGAATATATACTCGAGATATACAACAGTAGGTGCACTGATTTAGGAGCTATACAAGGGAAGTACTAATTTAGGAGCTATACAAGGGAGGTATTAAATGTGTGATTCTTGATTCCTATAATCAAGGATAACAAGGATAATCAAGGATAGTCAATGGATATCCTTAATACGCCCCCGCAAGATGGAGGATCCATCGGAGACTCCGATCTTGGATCTAAACTTCAAGAAAGATGCGCGGCCCAACGGTTTGGTGAGGACATCGGCTGGTTGGTCGAGTGTGTTGACGTGACAAGCTTTGAGTGTACCAGCGGAAACTTGTTCACGAACAAAATGATAGTCTAAGGCAACGTGCTTCATACGGGAATGGTACACAGGATTGGCACAAAGGTAGGTGGCACCGGTGTTGTCACAGTGAATAGTCGGTACTTGAGAGGAAGAGATGCCAAGTTCAGCAAGCAGATTTTTAACCCATGAGAGCTCAGCAGCGGCATTAGCTAAAGCCTTATACTCGACTTTGGTGGATGATCGAGAGACCGACTTTTGACGAGTTGAGCGCCAAGAGATAATATTTGAGCCAAGATAGACGAGGTAAGTTGTGGTGGATCTGCCTTTGGTGGATGTCCCACCCCAGTCGGAGTCCGAGAAGGCAGTGAGGGCCATGATGGAGGTCCGATTGAGAAAAAGGCCATGATAGATGGTGCCCTTTAGATAGCGAAGTAGCCGTTTGAGCGCTTGCCAATGAGTTTCGGATGGCGAGTGCATAAACTGTGACAGTTTGTTGACAGCAAAGGAGATGTCCGGGCGAGTGAATGCGAGATATTGAAGGGTACCAACAAGCTTGCTGATAACTCTCAAATATTGAGAGTTAATTCCTCTCTTTTTATATTCGTTTTACCACATTTTCACCCTTTTTGTCTCTCATCTCCTTCATTTGGTCTTAAGTGTTCAAACATGATGATGAAGTCTCAAGAATGCAAAATTTTCGGTTTCACTAACTTTTGTGCAGAAAGTGGCCACCTTGCTGGCACCTTGTCGCTACGTTGAACATGGGCTGAAAATTTGTTGATAAGTTCCAGCCATTTTCGGAAAGTTGACTTCTGAAGGAATGTAAAGAGTCTTATGATCTTTCACTAGAATATTCAAGGAAGAGGACATAAAGTGGACGTCCAAGGAAAGTTCAACACTCTTCTTTAAAAGCTACTTTTGAGGAATAGTCACATCACCACTTTTCTCTTCCTTGGGCTATAAATGAGGGCTTGGAGGAACCATTTGGGCACACAACAACTTCCAGGAGCATTAAACACTTCTGGAGCTTAGCATTTAAGTTTTAGTCTCTCTTTAAAGCTTGTAGTTTAATTGCATTTAATTTTTGTAAGTTTTAATTTCCTTGTAAAAGTTGTTGCCAAGTGGCCACCTTGTCACCACCTTGGCAACAACTCTTTAGTTATTTATGCAAGTTATGTTTATGTTTTCTCCTTCTTCTCCCATGTCTTTTGCTGTTATCATGAGCTAAACACCCCCTTGGGTGTGGGTATGAGCCAAAGCTAAGACTAGTAGGCAACACTTGGGTGTTGCTATCGTTGCTAACTCTTAGACTTGGTCACTTGAGTCGGGACTTCAACTCAACGCGGACAAACCGATCACTTGTTAGTGTTAATATTAGATCTTAGACCTCGAGAGGGGCAGATCTGAAATACGGCTTGGGTGATGCAAAGAAGATTTGAGAAAGTCTTTTATAACCACGTAGAGATACGGGTTTTTGCATGACTATAACTAAGGTTCAAATGTCGGTTGATATGAGTGTCACAAAGAGATTTGGGCGTCCATGTCTATACTGGTGGAACTGAAATCCTTAGAGGTTTACTTAGTTAAGTCGGCAAGTCTAGAGTTGTCCAACATGGTGACAAAGTGGGAACAACGTGGCCACGTTCCGAGGAAACTCATTTTCGAGAGAAAAGGGTTTTTAAGGTTGTCGTGTGTCAGTTTGTTTCTAACCAAGTTGTTACTACATCAGTCTTAGTCAATGCTTGTACCCACATCCTATCTTTAATACTGTTAATTTTGTTTAATCGTCGTTTAATTCGCTTAAAGCTCACAAAATATTGATATTAGTCTCAAAAATCAACCAAGCACTAGAAGTTCATGAAAAGTTCTCTGATTCTTAGTTGACTAGTCCCTGTGGAAACGATCTCGGTACTCTACCACTTTATTACTTGTAGCGATCATAGTGTCCACTGTGGCAACATAATGGCCACTTTGTGGACCTATACGATTTTCCGCTATCACTTGCGATATGGTGTTGGGTCAACCTTGAGTGCCTCATCGTCTTCCGCTAGTGTAACAGAGGTGCTTAAAGGAGTTGTGACTTCCTTGGCACCATCCGTCTTGAACTGGGTTAGAATGTCGCGGATGTGACTGTGTTGTGAAAGGAATAGACCCGACTTGGTTGGGATGATTTCAACACCGAGGAAGTGATATAGTTGGCCGAGATCCTTGATAGAAAACCTGTTGGCAAGCAAATCCACAAACTTGGCAAGAAATGGTGAGTTATTGCTTGTGAGCACAATATCATCAACATAAACCATAAAATAGCAAATGATTCCGTCACAATTATAGATAAATAATGAGGCATCGACTTGAGACTTTCGAAACCCAGAGTGTATTAAAAACTCAGTTAATGTCATATACCACGCACGCGATGCTTGCTTAAGGCCGTATAGAGACTTTCTTAGTTTGCATACGTGACTAGGGTATTGTGGATGAACGAACCCCGGTGGTTGAATCATATACACTTCCTCTCGTAGGGTGCCATGCAGAAATGCGTTATTAACATCAAGTTGCCTCAAGGACCAGTTATTGGAGAGGGCGATAGATAGCACAGTGCGAATCGTGACTGGTTTGGTTACGGGGCTGAAAGTATCGAAGTAGTCTTTCCCATATTGTTGAAGAAATCCCTTGGCAACAAGACGGGCCTTGTATTTCGATATTGTTCCATCCGGGTTCCGCTTTATACGGAAGACCCATTTGCACCCGATGGGACGTTGAGAGGTAGGGGGTACGAGTTCCCATGTGGAGTTTTGGATCAATGCGTTGTACTTATCATCCATTGCTTTGCGCCATAACGGGTCTTTCGAGGCCTGAGTTGGGGTAGTGGGTTCCAAGGCAACGGGAATAGGGTGGGTGGTAGTGTTGTTCACAAACATGGGACTATAGTATTTTGGGTTTGGTTTGCGATGGCGTGGGGGCGGAGGGGTGGACGGGGTGGAAGAGGGAATAGATGGTTGAGATGGAGGGGGTGATGGTGACAAGGTGGCGATAGGAGAAATGGGTTCGGGATGGGATTCGGCGGAGTTGGGGTCAGATTCAACGGTTGTGGGGGTGGGGAGTGGTTGTGGAGGAGGATGTGATATGGGTGGGTTTGTAGTAGTAGGAGCATGAGAGGGTGATATAGGAACAGTAGAAGGGTGAGAAGTGTGTGAGGGTGATGGATTGGTATTAAAGAATGCATCCACGGTAGGTAGAATGTGAGATTGTGATGAGAGGTTTTTATGAGGAAAAATATGTGGAATGAACTCGACATGGCGAGAGTGGTAGAGGCGGCGAGTTTCAGGATGGAAACACTTATAAGCCGACTTGGCAGCTGAATATCCTAAGAAGAGACAAGGGGAGGAACGAGGGTGAAGTTTTGAGGTGGAGTAGGGGCGGAGCCACGGATAGCAAAGACATCTGAATGGTTTGAGTTTTGTGTAGTTCGGACGACGACCATACAGAAGATCAAACGACCTTTTGAAGTTTAGGATTGGGGTTGGTAGGCAATTGATAAGGTGAACAACCGTTTGGAAAGCATGAGACCAAAAATTTAGAGGAAGACCCGCAAAGTGTAACAGGGCAAGACCAGTTTCGACAATATGGCGATGGCGACGTTCAACTATACCATTTTGTTCGGGTGTGTGCGGGGGAGTGGTATAATGAGATATGCCCATGGATTGAAGCAAAGGAATGAGAGCTTGGTATTCCCCTCCATTATCAGTGAACAGAGAAATGATAGGTGTGTTAAAGTATTTTTCAACCAAGGCTTTGAATTGTGGAAATAGTTTGGCCACATCAGACTTATATTTTATTGGATAAAGCCAAATATATTTAGAATAGTAGTCAACAAACACCACATAATAGACAAAACCATCGATTGATTGGTGCACAGGTCCCATACATCCGAATAAAGTAGTTGCAAAGGTTTTGTTGCAACAAACGAGTTTTCACCAAAAGGGTCTTTGTGGCTTTTATTAACAGAACATGAATCACAATGAAAAGTAAATTGCGATGGGGTTTTGAAACCAAGATCTAAGTCTTTAACAAGATGTTTTAAAATACGAGTAGATGGATGACCAAGTGTGTGATGGTAATCATGGAGGGATGCTTTGACAGTGGTGTTGAGTTGCGGCTTCAATGGTGGGTTGGTGTAATAGACATCATTTATGTTCTCCCACCGCATTAGAGGCGCCCACGTGCGTAGATCCTTCACGAGGAAATGCAAAGGAAAAAATTCAACAGAAACTTGATTAGCACGACACAATTTAGCAACTGAAATAAGATTATTGCGAAGACGAGGAACACAAAGAACGTTAGGTAAAGATAGGGGACGAGACCAAGTGAGAAGTTTAGTGTGACCGGTGTGAGAGATAGAGAGAGATGTACCATCGCCTAGAGAGATTTCATCCGGTCCACCATATTCAGATACAGTGTGAAGAGCGGATCGATCGGATGCGAGGTGATGGGAGGCTCCACTGTCAAACATCCATGGAGCGGGAATGGAGGTTGAGTTATGGTTGAATGCAGTTGCATTTGCAATAGGGCTGTGGTGAGTGGTAGTGTTGGTTATGTGGTGGTCTTTTAGGAAGCGAGTGAGTTTCCGACAGTCGCGGGTCTCGTGACCAGGTATGGCGCAGAAGTGACAGAATGATGAGGAGCGATTGTTCCTGTTCTGATTGCTGTTGTTGGTACGATTGTTGCGCGATTGGTTGTCGTATGAAGGGCAGTTGGTACGGAACGAAGAGTCGGCAGACGATCGATTGTTGAACCGGCCATTTTGGCGCTGGGAAAAGTTGGCAGTGGCAATGATGGGTGCAGCAGCGGATTCTGTTTCCTTGAGGGATCTTTCAAAGTCGACTAGCTTGTCGAATAACTCTGCAAATGATATAGAAGTTTCTCGAACTTTTATGGCAGCAGTGATCGGTCCATATTCTTCTCCGAGTTGGCTTAGTATGTGTACCAAGAGGTCTTCTTCGTTAACTGGGCTTTGCACGAGTGCGAGTTCATCGGCAATAAGTCTCATGTCGTTAAGGAATTTTGTGATGGAGCGAGTTCCTTTGGGATTCTTGGAAAGTTTAGACTTGAGTGAGATGATCCGGGATTGAGATTGGCTAGCATAGCTTGTGCTTAGCCGATCCCAAGCTTCCTTTGCAGTGGAGGCAGACACGATGATTGGTTGAATAGCGTCGGAGCAGCTACCGAGAATTGCGCTGAAGATGATCTGATCTTGGCGATACCAGGTTGTGTAGGTTGGGTTTGGTGTTGTGGTCTCATTTTCAGTGATTGTTTTGGATGGTATGCGACTGCCATTGATGAAGTTTTCGAGGTCAAGTCCGATTAGAGTTGATTGAACTTGTTTACGCCATACTGGAAAATTGGTGGCAGTTAGTTTGATCGGAAAATGGTTAGAGGTCGTGATTTGAATGATGGTGTTCGAGGATGCCATAGTAGGCGGCTGATTTAGGGTTACGAAGGAGGAAGAAGGATCAGAGAGACTCGTTAGAGTAGGAGGGCTCTGATACCATATGAAGGTATATTGTATTATTTAAAAACTGAGAATACAAGGAGAATATATACTTGAGATATACAACATTAGGTGCACTGATTTAGGAGCTATACAAGGGAAGTACTAATTTAGGAGCTATACAAGGGAGGTATTAAATGTGTGATTCTTGATTCCTATAATCAAGGATAGTCAATGGATATCCTTAATATTCCCTTCATTGTAAGCCAATACCAGAGTACAATAGAGAAAGAAACCATAAAAACTTGAAGATAGATAAGCAAATATAGAGTTTTTAACATAAACTAAAGTAAATATTGATTTTTAACAAGAACAGAAGTAAGGAGAAGAAACAAAAGGAGAAAGTGTGTATTAGCAAATATGGAGTTTTTAACATAAACTAAAGTAAAAAAGTTTCCAGGTTTGCAAATGGGATCTCATATTTACGAAATTTGGATTTTGCAAATGGTCGCCATGGATTTGCTCATGAATTGAACACATACCTGCTATTCAATATTGCAAATTGCACAAATAACCGGAACCCACCAACGATCAAATCTATTACCTCATCATATTAATTCGAAAACAAAGATTGATGTTGTCACGTGTTCTTATTACAACCTGTGTTTGAATACCATATAACTTAAAATTGATAAAAATATATAAAATAATTATTATAAAATATTTTTTTTTGATTTTGTTTTATTTTTGTTGTAAATTTCTATACAAGGTTCTACTCATGAATTCCAAGAATATTTTTAACGAAATTATGAAATGTGCTCAAATAAAGTTCATCATCAACTTCGTTTTAACTTAGTTAAACACATTTGGTCGAATCGAGATTACGAGTGATTTATATTACTATTTATTATTTAATGTTACTTTTTATAAAGATTAATATTTTTTGTGATTTTGCACTTTTTTTAATTGTAGTATAAAATTATGTTTATGTTTTAAACGTTTCTCAAATATGTTAACAAAAAATATAGATTAATAAATTAAAATTAATATAGAACAGTGAAAATTAATAAATTATATTTGAATTTTTTTATAATTATATATATATAGAGAGAGAGGTGGGTACATACGAGAACATTATCTATTTAAGAAAATACGAGAACAACCGAGTACATACAAAATCATATATGATTCACGCAACTTTGTCGCGTGCACGTCCATTTTTTTGGCCGTTAATGTCAAGAAGCTCTGCCCTCCCTCTCTATCTATCCAAGGGATGGAAGGACAGTATTATATGATTTTTTTTTTTGAACGGCAAATAAATTTTATTAAACAAATAACCATCACCAAGAATACACCGGTTCAACCAACCAACACAGAAAAGGACCAACGCAACCGATAAACAAGATCAAAACAGAAGCATACTAAGAATAGAGCGCGACCACTATGAACAGGCAACAACAGACGATAGCATGTTTACGAGGAGAAAACAACACCACACACACAGCAAGCCAGGAACAGAAACTGAAGTTGATGCTGAATACGTTCCAGCGCGTCTGAACCACGGCTGAATACGTCTGAGTACGTCTGAATCACGTTGCATGTATAATTTGTTGTTTTCTTGTTTTCTTAAATATTTATATCTATATATTAAATTTATATTATAATCTACAATGAAATTTATATTTTATAAATTAAGAAAATAGAAAGTGAGGTTTACGTAACAACCTCATATAGAGGTTTACTGAGGTTCTTACTTTGTTAAGGTATCCGTTAAGGTAGCAATGACGATGCAGGAAAAAACATGCTAAGGTCCTTAGTGGTTCCACCACTTTGGATGTTGTTAGCCTCCCGCCTCCCTCTGTTCTTCACTTCTCCAATCGAGACGTCGACTTCCAATCCCAGACGAGTGAGACAACTACGAGACCAGACTTCGCCGGACACGGGTCTGCCCTCCACCCTCCGTCCACAGCCTCGTCGGCCACGCTTAGCCTCCATTTAGACCATTCCTCGTCCAACTCTCCAAAGTCCAAACACCATTGTTTAGAAATTACTTCTCTACTTCTGAGTTCTGAGCAGTGAGCCAAGTTAGTATTTTGATTTGATTAATTTTGATTTAGCATATAATGGAATCAAAAGAGATCGGGGATGGGATGTTAATCCCCGTACCTGCCGGAGATCGGGGTCGGGGGCCTTTACTAAAAACCGGGGCCGGGGATCGTAAAACTCGTCCCATCCCCACCCCGTTGCCATGCCTACTTATCAACTAATTTATCAAACATAACCACATTCAAAACTTCTCATGGTAGCATCTTCATATTTGAACTCTACCCTTCACCCAACTAAAATTGCAACATTTGCACACAATTGTAGACAAAACGTTTGATAACTACCCAAATGCATCAAATCTGTACTTTATATTATAAAGTACGGATAAAAAACTCTTAAAAACAATTTCTAAAGCATAATGTACCGTTATTTAATGTTAATTACTTAAAATCTCTTAAAAACAATCATTAAATCTTTATATACTACATTTAATGCTATTTAATAACTTATAATCGTTATCTCTAACATTTTTAACTCCCCTAAAATCACTCATCATTTTAATCCCCTAAAATCACTCCCCTGCATGATTAAATAAAGGTTAAAAATCAAATTTTAAATATAAAAAATCTAAAATATAATTAAGAAAATCTAACAGAATATTTAATGTTTATTTAAAAAAAACATTGTATTATTTAAATCTAAAATAAATTACATTATTATTAAACTTCTATATTATCTATACTATATTATAAAAAGGACATAAAAAACTCTTAATTACAACATTTTAAGCACAAGTTACAACTAATTAAAGCCAATTACTTAATTTACAATTTCTTAATGTTTTGGTACAACATTTCCAAGCACATTATCTCACATAATCATCTATTTGTGGAAAGAATACTCATTTATTAATATAACTATTTGTTTTTTTGGTGGAGGATTTTATAAAATAGATTTTATATTAGCATAATCTATTTTAAATGTAGATTTTACATTTAAATCTATATTAATGAGATGTAATATAAAATCTTTTTTCTTCCGTATTTTTTTATATTACATCTCATAATGATTTTTCCATATTTTATTTTATAAAATCTTTTTCCATATTTTATTTTATAAAATCTTTTTACATAATGAGATGTAATATAAACTTTTTTTTCTTCCGTATTTTTTTTGCTAATATAAAATCTATTTTATTTTATAAAATCTACACGTATTTTTTTGATAATATAAAATCTACACGTATTTTTTTTTCACGAGCATTAAAAGAAGAAAAAAGAAGATTGATATGAGTTAAAAATAAAAAATAACGAGATACACTAATAAATTATCGTATTCTTTAAAATAAAAATATTCCGCAATACTTTCCAAATTAACCAAGTGTAAAGAAAATAAAATAGAAACGATGTAGATATAAAAATATTCTTCCATATTTTTAATATATTTACATTTAAATGTAAAATCGAAAATAAAAATAAAAAAATTTAAAATATTCTCTACATTCATTATAAATATATATAGTTTCTCTATGAATCATCCAAGTACAAGAAGAAGACGAACGGTCGGGTGTCAATGGCGGAACCTGCAACTGAACAAAAGGTATTCCACTATATTTTTGTTTCTTTGAAAAACTACTTTTTTATATTTTATTTTATTTACTGAGGATTTGTTTATATTTTTCAAAACCCACAATTATATTTTTCGAAGTAGGGGAATAAGATATATACACATATCTTTATATTTATCGACTAATACTATGAGGTCTTGAAGTCAATAGTCAGATAAATATGTTGTGAGATATGTCGTTTGAGTTTTAAATAATATAATACAAAACTATTACCAATATTATTGCACAAAGTCATAACAAATGATTACGAATATATGCAAGTTAACCACTTATGAAAATACATTCGTTTTTCACATTGTATTTCATTAACTGTTAACAGAGAAATTACGTTTAATTTTAACTCGGTTCAATATTTCAACAAAAAATTTATCCTCCCGTGCAATGCACGAGCCCAACACTAGTATTAAAAAGCACGTATAAAAAACTATTAAAAACAATTGCTAAAAGTTACCGTTATTTAATGATAATTACTTAAAGTCTCTTAAAAACAACCATTAAATATTTAACTCCCCTAATTTAATGTTATTTATTAATTTTTAATTCTTATCTCTAACCACTTTAACTCCCCTAAAATCACTCCATGCATAATTAGATACAGGATAAAAATCAAATTTTAAATATAAAAAATTTAAAATATAATTAAGAAAATATAACAGAATATTTAATGTTTATTTAAAAAAAACATTATATTATTAAATGTAAAATAAATTACATTATTATTAAACTATCGAAAAAACAGGATAAACAACTCAATTTAAATACAAAAACATTATATTATTAAGCCTAAACTAAACAAATTTATAAAAAAATCATTATCACTCTCTCACAACCATCCAAAATCATACCGTAAATCGACAAAAAAAAACATTAAAATCATGACGTATCTCGTTGCATTGCGCGAATACGATTCTAGTATCATTTGATAATGACACAATAAAATAATTTGTGTGCATGACAATTTAAAATGAAACATGTTGAAACATTTTTTTATAAAATTGAAATTTCAAATTAAAAGTTGTTGCAACTTTCATGAGAACACATTGATTTTAATGTCAAACTGTTGAAGTTTTCATGCTACTGAAAAAGCTGGTACATGCTATCAGCACTAAAAGTTATAGCTACTAACATTCACAAACATATCAACTAATGTATTTTTGTTGGGTAACATCTCTCTAAAAAAATATGGTCTCCATCCATCTTATCATGGTTAAAAAGAAGTAGGATATCCAGTTAAATTTAAGAAAGGCATTGCATTTTAATCATATTTTCATCAATGAATTGCATAGCATAGTTGACAATAAAGAAAAACTTGTGAAAAATATAATAGAAACAAAAACGCATCATTTTTGCAACTTTTATAGAACAATTTCTAATCAAACATCCTCCAGGGCATGAGCCAAATTACATACAAGTAAAATGTAGCTAATGATAACATATACGGAAAGCTATAACTTGCGACTAACCCATGAGTGGCCGAACCCAGATGGTCCATCACTGCAATCGCATCTTTAGCCATGATAATTGTTCTGAAGCAAGTTACATTACTCCATGACTCGAAAGACACACTGCACACACACACATATACATATATATATATATAGGGTTAGGTTCTGGGGAAAACCTCAAAAAAACGGAAAACCGAGGAACACCCTGGTAGCCTTCCATTTTGGACGGTATGGACTTGTGCATACAAGTAATTAATTAGTTTTTTGTTTTTTATACACATGTGCATGTTATAAATTACTTGTATGAAGTCCAGATGATAAATTACTTTGAAAATGAATAGTAATGATATCATACCAATCCTTCTTTGAAAACGAATCAGGTCTGTTTCATATGCATAATTTGTATACCAAAAAAAAAAAACACTTGGTAAATTCATTACATTGCAACTTCTTTAAACAAAACCAAACATGATCAAAGTCAGTGGCAAATCAATAATAAAAATGACGAGCGGTGGTCCTTACCTTTTCTACCTCCTCGTCACTCTCAAAGATGATGAGCCGGTAGCAGTAGCACTTGTCTTTGGCAGATCTCGCAGCTTCGGGCATGATACAATATCAAATTGTTGGAGACAAGGGAGACGTTGTAGGCCCATTGAAACGGATTCCAAGTCCTCAAAACCAATGATTTTTAGAGAAGTTAGAGACGGTGGAAGGAGAAAAGACGATGAACTAATAGTAGTATTATTGTTATTCCTCACTTCTTCTTCTTCTGCCTCTGCAAATGAAACCACTCCTGAATTTTCGCCATACAACTTTAGTTGTACAAGTGATGTTGGGTAACATTGCCGCCCCCACTCTGACATGGGCTTATTTAAGCATCCTATTCTTAGCCTTATCAAATTAGGAGGCCACAACCCACAAGGAAAGGAGTAGTCCATACTTGGACAATTCGTTATCACCAGCTCTTCCAAAGACGCTAGACTTCTCAAATGCTCATGAGGAAATGATTTTAAATTCTTGCACTTATTGATCGCAAGATATTTTAGGCAAAACAAGGGATGAAAACCAAAACCTTTCTCTGGAATGGATTCTATGTAATCACAATCCCAGATTCTCAATGTGATGAGATGAACAAAGCATCCTTCAGGAAACGACCTCATATTATGACAAGCGTGAAAGACGAGAGATTCAAGTGATGACAAGAAGTTGTTGCGAAGCCAACTGTCTTCCAAGTTTTCACACTCTTCAACTTCAAGAATCTTGAGAGGGGATGGGAGGTCTTGCACTATGGGGAAGGTCAAGGATGTCATTGAAACGCAATTCGAGATATATAATTTCTTGATATTATTTGGACAATCGTAGCTTTCCAATGCCTCACAACCCTCTATCGCCACTTCTCTACCAGGTTCGGCATTAATCCCCAAATTAACCTCTTTTTCTGCCAAGAACACCAACTTTTGACATCCGGTTACATATAAAAAACCCAATGATGGTATCAAATGAATCGACACTTGAAATATTTTCGGACAATCTCTTAAAGAAATATGTCGCAGACGAGGAAACGATCTGCCAATTCCATCATTGTCACCACCGCTGATTGAACATTTCTCCAAACGCTTCACATTAGAAATTTCCAAAACTTCAAGTGACGGAAATGCAACATGATGGAAAGAATCAGCGGTTGTAAGTTACTCAAAACCCAGAGTCTTCATGTCATCCATGTTTGTCACATACAACATCTCAAGTGACGGCAGATATCCAAGTGTTGGTAAATGTGTACAACTTTTACATCCCGATAATGAGAGCTCTACTAACCGATCAAATGAGGGATTCCCGACCCAAGTAGGAAATTCCACTCCCCCATAAAACAAAATCTCCAACTTTCTTAATTTATGATGAGGCCTTAGCTCTTTAAGTACTTCATATTCAGTCACTGGATTTCGAGAATCATCAAAGACATCACTCCATTCCATCTCCAAATCATCAAGACCTTTCTTTTGTTGTAAGTTGGCATCCTTCGCTTGCTCCGGATTTATCACTTTGTCCAGCCCCGTGATGGAAAGTGAACCTTCAAGATTCGATAGGTCCTTGAGCTCAGATATTTTAAACCCATTAGCATCTTCAATAATGACCTTTAGTAGAGTTCGTAGACTCGTCAACCCACCAATCCCTAAGGGTGTCTAGTTCAATTTCGGAGTACAAGTAGTGTCAAGATGTCGCAAGTTTATTAGCTTTGAAAAACTGACCTGACAGCTAGATAACTCATAACAATAAGAAACCACCAAACTTTGTAGATTATAAAGGTCACCCACTTCTTCTGATAAACATGTGATATTAGTTCCAGAAAAACTGAGGTAGCGCATATGCTTGAAACTGCCAATGAACTTTGGTACCTCTGTGATTGAACGATTAGTTATGCGTAGCACCCTTAGGAACTGTAGTTGGGGAAGTAATTCGACAGGAAGACTTTCCGAAGAATCATAATACACCGGTAAGAAAGTTCGAATGTGTCTAGCTCTTTGTATCTTTCTATGTTCTCCATATAGTTGACCTATAAATGAAAAGTGACGTAACTTCTCAAAAGCTTCATTCGTGCTGTGTACATCGATCTTATCGTCCAACCTACAAAAAAACTCTCCTGCGACACTTGTGGCCAAATCATTTATCAAGTCATGCATTACGTGTGTATGACCATAAGTTGAAGTCTGAAAAAACGACCTCGACTTCAACTCTTCAAAATACTCTCTACCCAAACTCTCTTTTGACTTGATGTCATTTGACTGGTTCAAAAACCCTTCTGCCATCCACAGTAGGACAAGTTCATTCTTCTTATATCTATAACCCTTGGGAAATAAGGAACAATATGCAAACAACTGCTTCAAATGTGGAGGTAGATCATAGTAGCTTAGTCTTAGAGAAGGAAGTATCGAACATCCATCTTGTAAATTCCATATCTCACTATTCAACACCTCCTCCCATTCATCATCATCATATGTTTTTGTCCTCAACACCCTCCCTAACGTTATCAAAGCCAAAGGCAACCTACCACATTTCTTAACAATTCCTTCACCATGCAATTTAAGTGTCGGATGTTTGTCAAAGTCTTGTTCATCTAGTGCATGATGAGCAAACAAAGACAAAGCCTTTTCATTTGACAAAACCTTGAGATCGTAAGGTTGAAAAGAGTCCATCACCCGTGCAACCTTGGTCTTCCGGGTTGTCACAATAATTTTACTTCCAGGTGCCCCAACAACAAAAGGGCTTTGGAGGAGTTCCCACTCCCTGTGGTCTTCATTCCAGACATCGTCTAGAACAACTAGGAACCTTTTGTTTGAAAGTTTTTGTTTAAGGGCCACATGAAGCAAGTCTAGATTATCTAAATATTGGTTTGATCCATCTACAGCTTGAAAAATAGCATTGCTAATTTTCAATACATCAAACTCTTCAGAAACAGAAACCCATGCCCTGAATTCAAAGTGGTCTCTCACTCTCTCTTCGTTGTATAAAACTTTGGCAAGGGTGGTTTTGCCTATCCCACCAAGACCAACTATGGACACAATGCTGACATTTTGATTACATACTTCCTTCCCCAACAATTTCCCGAGCAATGCCTCTTTATCCCCTTCCCTACCTATAATTTTGGACTCATCAACCAGTGAAGTTTCCATCAATGGTTTACTTGTTCTAATCGAGCGATGAACATTTTCATTCAAAAGCAGCATATTTTTCTGCTCAACAAGTTGATCCAATCTGGTACTGAGCTCATCTAGCTTTGAACTCATCTTACGACCATACATGATGTTACGAGGAGTGGAATTAGTGCAACAAGTTGGGATGAACTTCAATACCTTACTGGTTTTGGTGCTGGTTCTGGCATAAGATTCTCGATTGAAGTTGCGCCGCATAGCTTCGGTGGCCAAATCATCGAGTACATCGTCTATGTCGTAAGCCAAATCCTGGAGATCGTGCAGCCACGATTCAACAGATCTCTGGCTTATCTGCTTCTGTCCTGCATCAGCAAGCACAAGTTGAATCTGGGAAAAGGTTTTCTTCCATTTGTTCAGTTGAACATCGATTCCTTGAGATCGAGCCAGCTTCATAAAGTCAGCAGAGGCCAGCTTATCAAACAGTACGGTAATGAATGCGGCCACAAATATTTCAGCAACAGCCATGGAAATGGAAATGGAAATGGAAATAGAAAGATTGTTTTTTTTCTTGGAGTTCTGATTTCAAAATGAAAACAGGGATGAAACAAAGGAGTTGACTGAGACTTTGTGTGCATGTAGACATAAAATATCCAAGACTTTGTGTGGACAAAAGGAGATGTTCAATCTCATCACATTGACTCATAAGTTTGTTTGCATAAAGATGTGTTCCCTTTGCAAATCTCCTTTTTACTTCCTGATTATCATGACTAGGATCATATAATAAAACACAAATTCACAAATCTACTATATATATATATATATATAATTAAAACGTTGAAATGCATTGCTACAGATAATTTTAGTGATATAGGAAGAATAAATAAACCACAATGATTAACCTTACGATAAGTTATTATTATTATTTATTTATTTAAGATAAAAAATAATATTGTATTGCTTTTTATTGTTCTGATAAAAACCTTTTTTCTTTTAATATTTCAATCCAATATTGAATCATGTTGAATTTGACTATAATTCATAATTTTTTCATATTTATCTTATTAATTTAGGTGATGTTGTAACAAATATAAAGTTAACTAAAATGTGGATATAAAAACCTAATCGTAAACCTTTTTATGGATTTTGCTAAATCACAAATTCCCTATACGAAAAAAGAATACATAGAATTATTGATAAAAAGACCCTCCGGCAACCAGGATATATAAACATAATGAACACTGGAATGTTAAAATTTTGTTTGCAAGTAGAACAATTAGCAGCAACATTCATACCCATAACCCATCTTATTCTAATTTTCATTTGTTCATGAATCATGATATAAAGCCCGTAGATATATATATAGGTATTGTTTATATATATGTGTGTAAATATTAAAAATGATTTTAGAAATTTATAATTTTGGGGTGGTGGCGTGAGTTTGTGGTTAAAGTAAAAAAATAAATAAATAAATAAATATTGGATTCTTAATGCTGGACGTGGTTGTTTTGTTTTTAAATTGGAATTAGGGGTTAGTTTGGCTAAGGTTTTTTATTTAAGGGTTAGTCTTGTAAAACCCGTATGTAAAATTGAAAGTTATAGATGGGTTAGTTTTTCTCAATCCTCATCTCTCGATCCTCATATTTCCCTCACCCTAACTCAGCCAAAAACCCTACCCCAAGCAGAAGCGTCACAAGGAGTTCTTAAGAGTTAAGCGATCGAAAGTCAAGGGAGAAAAGGATCGGTGATTTCGAGTTAGGCCCGTCTATTTATCTTTGTTCTCTCGTCGTTTTGAGGTAAGTTTTTGTCCCCGTCTTCAAGTTATACGATTATGATTACGATTCGAGTTCATTGGATTATTGGGTCTAGAAACCGAGCCGTTTCGATGGCTCGAAAGTCACCGTTTCGGTATTTAAACAAATGGCAGCAGCATCGGATCATAAAATCATTATTAGAACCCAAAAATTCTGCTCGTTTTTCTCTCGTTTATAGCCCTAAAAATGCCTAGTATTATTAGTTATTGTTGTCATTGTGTTTTGCACAAGAGAAGTGTGTAAATCGCCGGAAAAACGGGTCAAACGACTCGATTTTTAGTCGGGTTTACTGCTGCGTCTTCGGCCGTTATTAGTCGGTTTTAGTTGCATTTTACTGCTGTGTTTTTAGTCGTTTTTAGAAATCGCTGCTGCGTTTTAGTCGTTTTTAGTCGGAATTGCTGCTACGTTTTGGGTCGTTTATTAATCGTATTTAATCGATTTTCGCTGCTGTATTTTAGTCGTTTACTAGTTGTTTTAACCATGTTTTGCTGCTGCGTTTTAGGCTTGTTATTAGTCGTTTAAGTCGAGTATTTTTGTTGTTTTTGGCCGTTGAATAGTTGATTTTAGTCGGTGTTTTTGGCCGTTTAATAGTTGATTTTAGTCGTGTTGTGCTGCTGTGTTTTTAAAGTCGCTAAGTAGGATTGATAATAAGTTTTTGGGTAAATTTTTAGGCCGGGATTAAAGGAGTAGGCGACCGGTGAATTGGAAAATTTTGTGAAGTTTTAAGGTACGGATTCCTAACTCTATCCATTTGTTTGACTCGTTTATACTTGCGTACGATTCATTAATTTTTCCCTTCCCTTGGGTTAATTGATTCATGATTATTTAATTTGTCCGTCGTCGTATTGTTCGTTCACTCACAACCGTTCCATGTCGTACGTATTTGTGAAATCGTTTATCGATGTTAGTAAAAATATGTGCTTTATCCAAAATATCTCGTTTAATGATTCGGTAGCATTTTAGTATGATTCCTATCTCTAAATGTACACAGGTTGACACTTGTGATTAATTGTGGACTATTCGATTTGAGCCTTTTGTTTATTACAACCACTCGTTCACCCAATATTTTGTAATTGCTTATATTTAGTCACCCCTTTGAGTTCATTATGATTTGAGCCTATTTGAGACTATGACGTTGCATGTGTTGCAACAAATTACTCCGATAAGTCGAGCTATTAACCACCTATGGGGGTACCATAGGCACGTCATTGTGGCACCAATGACGTGACACTAACCGTGGCGGTGTGATCAGACCACGGCGTCTCCTCTTTTGTGCTCTTGTGAGAGCTATATTTGGTGTGACGGAGATTTGATTTAGGAGGCGTATGGGTCGGCCCTAGCATATGTTATTTGTTGTAGGGTGAGTGTCGGTGTAGTGCCCAACACCGTATCTCACATTAGTACGTGTGGATCTGCAGTCCAGCGTACGGGCCTGTGTGGCCATATGTCTGACACTTGTCACGTCGGTAGATATGCAAGTGTATGCGTTTTCCGAGCTCGATTCAACCTATCATACGTTATTTGTTTTATTATGACTTTGTCGGTTCTTTAAGATTTTGTTCCATCGCATGTTATCCGTTAAAGTTGTAAATTCAGTTTTCGCAAAAATTTTGAATTCGTTAAGCCTAATATCTTGAAATCAGTTATTTCATTGTGGTATTATTTTTGTTCGTCGTTATTATATATCCGTTCACTGGGCGTTTGGCTCAGCCGTGTTTTCTTTTTCTTTCTCACGGCAGGTGATCAGGGGGGTTGCTAAGGCTTCGTGAGAAGAGTATATAAGGCTTTTGATCGAAAAAGGTTACGAGCGATTTATGGCAAATTTTAGACATTATTTAGTTATTTTATTTGTTTTTAGACTAGCTTTTTGGTAAAGGTTTATGTTGGGTTTTGTTGAGTATTGGAAGCTTTAGAATTATTGTTTGGATGATATTATTTCATTATTGGAGACTCTTTATGTTGGGAGTTATTTGTATATTCGTTTATTGTGTTTGGTGTAACCTTCCTTCCCTTGGAATGGGGGTGTTACACATGACTTCAATTGGTTTAAGCCGGTGCCATTACAGACAAGGCGAAGGATCGTGCGAGAAGTTGAGGTTAACGTGAGAATCGTGAGAAATAGATTTGAACCGTTGATCACTTTTAATCAAATGTCCTCCCATAAATTGCGGCTTAGAAGGGAATTGATTCAGTGCATCGTATCTCGGTGCATCTCATCCTGATGTGCATCTATTTCTCATCCAACGGTTGATAACCACTTCTCGCGCTTCTCACGTTAACCTCAACTTCTCAACAGAACCCAACCACAAATGATAATAATTGGGCAGACAAATGATAATAATTGGGCAGATTCTTTTTTTAGGTATTGCAAAAGAAAGGGTCTGCTGATATTTTCAAGTACAAAAACTTTACTCAAATTTCAATAAAACATCAAGGAACAGCAGAAGCAATAGAAATTGGCAAAAAACAAAAAATCAATGGCAAAATCAAACAGCAGCAGATCAATGGCAAAATCATACGAAAAACAGCGGATTACAGCATTAGCTTATCAAGAGAAATTGGCCACACAATATATATATATATATATATATATATATATATATTAGATCACAGACGCAGAAAATTCAGAAGCGAAGCAGCAAAACAATAATATGTGTTCTCGTGTAACAGCAGTCCAGTAGATAGGAAAAAATAAAAATAAAAAATCGAGAAATACCTGATGATGCGACGCGACTAGGGTTTGTTAAGACGACACGACTAGACCAGAGGACCGAGGCATGGATTGCCGGCGCTGGTGGAGGAGGCTGTAGTGGCGCCGGTGGAGCAGGGTGGACTTTTTCCTTTTCATACTTCTTTCAAAAAAAAAAATTAAAAACAAACTAGTAACTTTACGGTTTACATCGACAAATTGATCTGCCACCTATTTCTCTCCCATTTTAACCGAAATGTCACTGTCTTGCAGACCTAGCTAAATGATACACAAAAAAAAAATTTGATCAATTTCACTAAAAAAATCTTTTCGGATCTAGGTCTGCAATTTACGGACCTGGGTCTGAAAATTATGAAGCTACTGACATCTTGGTAAAAATGAGAGATAAATTACTAGTATTTAAGTCGGTTTTTGTGGAAGTTGGCAATGTGTAGTGAAACAATATTTCATTTCCAACATTATAAACATCCCTTTGTTAATCTACTAAGGATACTTACGTATTTATAAAATACCATCTTAATTCATCCTATTTTATCAAATTCGGGATGTGAGATGGTTTCGAAGATGAACCCGATATGGACACTTCCAACAAGATTTTATTCTTGAGCTAAAATCCATTTTTTGCTTTATTTCATCTATTCCATGACCGGAAGAGCGGAGGATACACGTTGCATCAAGATTTTGAATAAAAAAAGAGATCTCAAGAAATGACATATTCTCTATATTAGAGATTAAAACATTAATTATATTATTAAAATGTTTTATATATATAATAAATATTACTTATTTAACATTTAACATCAATGTTGACTAATCAGTTTTGAGGAGTTCTCTAAATCTAGAGACTTTCACACTCGCTTTCATGTTTTCTCCACTTTGGTTTGGAGAATCAGTTTGAGCAAAAATTTGTTTATAAATCTCTATTTTCTTCATTTTGGATAATCTGTTAGAAATGCTCTTATTATTTTCATTCCAAGCTCTCTCTTATTGCTTTACCGCAATAAATTAGTGCAAGTAGGACAATCACCTTAAAAAAAGACGCATTCAAAAAATATTTTTTGTTGATGCATCATAAGTGTCTACTCCGACATCCCGTAACTCCTTTAGCTCTACCACTAAATATTTATTACCGAGGCATCAGGCAACATATAAGTAAAAGATAACATAAATTAGTCGTGTAGTATTGATATCTTCACAATAACTTTTACCCAACAACATCAAACGAGCAGAAGCAACATCATCCCCAACATCATGTTCTAACCCAGATCAAGCAGAAGCAACATCAAACGAGCAACACCAAATTTTTTACCCCATCAACAACATCAAACGAGAGTTCTTTGTGTGGTGCCCTTTTAGAGTTTAGAGAGAAGAAAGAAACAGAGAGATGTAGAGATAGAGAGAGAAAGTATGTGGAAGATATTTTGTATTAATTGAATTAAGACTAATACATCAGCAACCTATTTATACAAGGAAAGAAAAAATAAACAATCTTCCACGTGGGCATAGCAACAAACTAAACAGGCTTAACAAACAAAACAGATTAGCAAAACTAACTAAGTCTAACACCCCCCTTCAAGCTGGAGGTTGAGATAACAAGCCCAACTTACGTAAAAGAGCAGAATGATTAGTTCCACTAAGAGGCTTAGTAAAAATGTCGGCTAACTGAGAAGAATCAAGAGCAATAACACCAGCCTGTAGTTGTTGTCGAACATAGTAACAAAATCCAATTCGATATGCTTTGTCCGTTCATGGAACACGGGATTTTTCGCAAGGTGTATACTCGCCATATTATCACACTTCAGAGCGATAGGAGTAATATTATCAACCCGTAAATCTGCTAAGAGTCGACTTAACCACGTCAATTCACTGGTTATTCTCCTCATTGATCGAAACTCTGCTTCGGCAGATGATAAAGAAACAGTGACTTGCTTTTTAGATTTCCATGATATCGGACTTCCTCCCAAGAGCACAAAATAACCACTAACAGACCTTCGTGAATATAGACAAGACGCCCAATCAGGATCACAGAAAGCTGTTAAACTCAAATCAGAATTGTTAGAATATGATGATAATTGAAAGAGACGATGATTATGCTGAAGACTTGATGACTTCGATATATTGATTGAGAGAAAAGTACAATATGATGAAAGTAAAATAACGGCTTAACCTAAACTAGAAGATACAAGAGAAATATATACACAGACTATATGGGCCCACGGGCTTGGGCCTAATACACATATGTACATTAACATCCCCCCTCAAACTCAATCGGGAGAAGAATGAGCCAGATGGAGTTTGGAAACTAGATCATGAAACCGTCCTGGTAGATGAGCTTTAGTGAAAATGTCGGCTGGTTGATCAATAGTTGAAATAGGAAGAAGCTGAATAGTCTGACGAGTCACGTGTTGACGAACAAAGTGACAGTCAATTTCAATATGCTACGTTCGCTCTTGAAAAACGTCATTGTGAGCAATCTGAAGAGCACTATTGTTGTCGCACCACAAAGGGGTTGGAGAATGTTGAGGTGCCCCCATGTCAGAGAGTAGCCAGCGTAACCACACAAGTTCTTGAGCCGTGTCAGCTAATGCTCGATACTCAGCTTCAGTACTGGATCGAGCTGTCAGAGATTGTTTCTTGCTCCTCCAAGAGATGAGAGAGTCTCCAAGAAAGAAACAGTAGCCAGTAGTAGAGCGACGGTCCGTAATGTCACTGTCCCAATCAGCATCAGAAAATCCTCGCAAAGTCAATGAGGATGCGGATGAAAAATGAAGACCGTGAAACATGGTCCCCTTTAAATATCGAAGGATGCGAAGGACAGCAGCATAGTGATCTGAACAGGGTGCGGGCATGAACTGACTAACTGTATGGACAGCATAGGAAATGTCAGGTCGAGTCACTGTCAGGTAGACAAGTGACCCCACTAACTGTCGATACAGAGTAGGATCACGCAGAGGAGGTCCAGCATTCGGAGCCAGATGAAGGTTGTGCTCAAGAGGAGTGGATGCAGTTTTGTTGTCAGTAAGTCCAGCTTTTATCAAGAGATCGGAGGTGTATTTGGCTTGACAAAGATAAATTCCCGACGGATCTGAGATCACCTCAAGACCAAGAAAATAGTGTAAAGAACCAAGATCCTTCATCTCAAAACAGAAGCTGAGAGATGTCTTTAGATGAGCTATGCCAGTAGAGTCACTTCCAGTAATAATCATATCATCCACATATAACAGAAGTAAGATTGTGCCAGCCTCAGTGGTCCGAGTAAACAGTCCTGAATCGTAGTTGCTTGAGTCCATAAAGAGCCTTCCGAAGTCGACAAACATGACCTTGTGGAAGTCGAACGCCCGGAGGAGGTGTCATGTAGACTTCCTCAGATAAGTCACCATTCAAGAAGGCATTCTTAACATCCATCTGAAAAAGAGGCCATTGTTTGGTAGCTGCAATGGCTAGAAGACTGCGAACAGAAGTGACTCGAGCAACAGGTGCAAATGTCTCCTCATAATCAATACCATACTCTTGATTGAAGCCCTTGGCCACAAGGCGAGCTTCGTACCGATCAATAGACCCATCGGATTTTGTCTTGATTTTAAACACCCATTTGGAGCCAATGGGTGACTTGCCTGGAGGAAGAGGGACAGATTCCCATATCTGAGCTTTGTCAAGAGCCTGAAGTTCCTCATCCATAGCTTTCTGCCAATCAGGGTTAGAGGAGGCTTCCTTGTAGGAAGTAGGTTCGTGATTTGACAGCAGAGTAGCATAAACATGATAATCACGGAGATGAGAAGGAACTTGTCTTACCCGATCTGATCGTCTAACATTCTAAGATTGAGACGTTCCAGGAGCCAAAGACTCAGCAGGCACCTCAGATGTTGGTTGTGCGGATGGAGCAGATGTTTGATGTTGATCAGGAAAACTAGAAGAGGCAGGTTGTGTAGGGGCAGGATACTCTGAAGGAGAGGCAGATTCAGACTGTGGTGGAACAACAGGTGGAGGCAATATGATGTCAGATTGGAGTGAGTCCAATGAGACGGAAGCATTAGTGAAGAACGGAGTGGTGAAAGTGGGAGACTCACGAAACTTGGATATAGAGGAAAAAGGAACATGTTCCCAGAAGGTAACATGACGCGATATACGAAGACGCTGGGAGATAGGATCCAAGCAGCGATAGCCTTTGTGCTCAATACCATATCCAAGGAAGCAGCAAAGTCTGGAGCGAGGTTCAAGTTTGGTATGTTCATGGGGTTGTAACTGAACAAAACAGGCACTACCCCAAACTTTTAGAAGTTCATAGGCAGGGAGGATGTCATAAAGAGCCTCGTAAGGAGACTTATGTTTAAGAAGAGGAGTAGGATGACGATTGATAGTATAAACTGCAGTGAAAGCAGCTTCCCCCCAAAACCGTTCTGGACATTTAGCAGAAATGAGAAGAGTGCGAACTGTATCAAGTATATGACGGTGTTTGCGTTCGACACGACCATTTTGAGGAGATGTGCCGGGACAGGAGTACTGAGAGAGAGTCCCCTGAGATTGAAGAAAGGAGAGAAGAGAGGACTCTTTGTATTCCATAGCATTATCAGCTCTAAGAATCTTTATAGATTTTGAAAATTGAGTGTGAATCATCCGAGCAAACATAATATAAATTTTAGGTAGCTCCGAACGATGTTTCATGAGATATATCCATGTGAAACGTGTATGGTCATCAACAAAAATAACAAAATATCGAGCACCCCCCATTGATGGATGTGGTGTTGGTCCCCATACATCAGAATGAATAAGATCAAAAGCAGAAGTAGAATTAAACTCATTTGTTTCAAAGGATAAATCATGATGTTTTCCAAGTTTGCATGATAAACAAGAAATACTGTCAGTGGACACACAATTTCCTAACACCCCTGAATTAGCTAATGATTTTATTCTGGCTAGAGATAAGTGACCTAGTCGGGCATGCCACAATTCAAAGGAAGAAGAGTTGGAAACGGAGGCAACAAGATTTGAAGATGGTAACGGCAGATGAAGATAGACCACTTCAAACATCCGTCCAACCTTACGTCCGAGTCCAAGGATCTGCTTGGTCTTTGGATCCTGTACAATACAACCAGAAGAATGAAATAAAATGATCAGGTTAGATTCTAAAAGTTGCGCAACTGAAACTAAGCTCAGAGATAGTTTCGAAATATTGAGAACACCCGGTAATTGAATATGAGGAGTGGAGACATTTCCACTAAAGGATACCGGTAGACCAGTGTTGTCAGCAGTTCGTACTGACGTAAAATGCTGAGGTGGTTTCTTAGAAACAAAACCATCAGTGCAGGGTGTCATATGATTGCAACACCCAGAGTCAAAAAGCCATGAGTTACCTGATGCAGTTGAGTGTTGAGAATTCATACCCATAGCACCAGACATGATTTGTTCCATGAGTTCCTGATTGCGACGCATCAGTTCCATGAGGTCAGGTGAGGAGCCTGAAGCGGTGTTATCAGTAACAATAGATCCAGCAACAGCGTGAGTCCGGTTCTGAGGACCAGTGTTCTTTGAGTTCTTAGGGCAATCAGACTCATAATGGCGAGGATGAGTGATGCCACACCGACGGCACTTGCGAATAGGACAATCAAGGAGAAGATGAGCAGTAGAATGGCAAAAGGCACACTCAGATGTGTTCGACTTTCCCACAGATTTGGAATGGTTGATGTTGGTCCATTTACCTTTGGACTTGGGATTTGAGTGACTGAGATTGGCAGCCATGGATGCGACGAGAAACAGTTCAAATTTGCACTAGAGTGACGACCGGTATGGACCAGTAAGGTGTTGCGACCGGTATGGACCGGTAAGGTGTAGTGACCGGTATCGACCGGTATGGAGTGGATCGGGCAAGTGTAACGACCAGTATTAGCGACCGGTATGGTGTAATGACTGGTATGATGTTTGCGACCGGAGTTCTTCCGGTTTGTGGCTAGGGTTTCTAAGGCGACAAGAGACAGAGAGGGCGACGATGGCGAGGGTCGACTGCGATGAACAGTAACCGTGAATAGTGAAATCGATGAATAGTAACCGTGAATAGTGAAATCGATGAACAATAATCGTGAATAGTGAAATCGATGAATAGTAACCGTGAATAGTGAAATCGATGAACATTACCGTGAATAGTGAAATCGATGAACAGTAACCGTGAATAGTGAAATCGATGAACAAACCTACAGCTCTGATACCATGTTAGAATATGATGATAATTGAAAGAGACGATGATTATGCTGAAGACTTGATGACTTCGATATATTGATTGAGAGAAAAGTACAATATGATGAAAGTAAAATAGCGGCTTAACCTAAACTAGAAGATACAAGAGAAATATATACACAGACTATATGGGCCCACGGGCTTGGGCCTAATACACACATGTACATTAACAAGAATTATTATTGAACAATAACCCATAAGAACAAAAGACTCGAAGGTATTTCAGCACATGGATTGCAGTGTCCCAATGTGCTTTCGAGGGTCGTTGATTGAATTGGCTAAGAAGCTGAATACTGTAAGCGATGTCTGGTCGAGTATGAACCAATAAATTCAATTTTCCAACTAGCTGTCGGTACGCAGTAGAATCAAGCAACGGATTTGGCATATCTGGAAGAAGCTTGAGATTAGTTGGCAGAGGTGAAACAACATTCCCACCATCAAAATTTTCATACTCTTCAAGTAAATCAGTGAGATATTTCTTCTGTGTTAAAAACATTCCTTGAGAACCTTGAAGAAACTCAAGACCAAGAAAATAATTGAGATTCCCCAAATCCTTGATTTTGAACAAATCATGCAGATACTGCTTCAAATCAGTGATCTCTGAAGGAGCGTCACTTGTGACGATAACATCATCCACATACACTGTCACAATGATGAATGAAGTTGAAGTCTTTCGTAAAAATAATGAGTAATCATTCTTAGAATGCTCAAACCCCTTTACGCGTAACGCACCAGTTAACTTTGAATACCATTGCCTAGAAGCCTGTTTAAGACCATAAAGAGATTTGGTAAGTTTACAAACATAGTTCGGATCAGAACATACCATACCCTTCGGTCTCTTCATGTACACTTCCTCATGTAAATCTCCATGTAAAAATGCATTATTAATGTCTAATTGATGAATCTCCCACTTTCGTTTAACAGCAAGAGCAACTATGCAGCGAATAGTAGTGAATTTGACAACGGGAGAAAACGTCTAATGATAATCTTCATTGGCACGTTGTGTAAAACCTTGAGCAACAAACCGTGCCTTATACCTTTCAACTGTCCCATCTTTATTGAACTTGGTTTTGTATACCCACTTGCATCCGATTGCACGTTTTCCATCAGGTAATGGGACTAATTTCCAAGTTTGATTGGCTTCTAGAGCAGCAAATTCTTTAGCCATTGCTTCTTGCCAACATGGACTTTTGATAGCTTCTTCATAATTCTTAGGCTCCACAACAGAAACAATATTGGCAATAAAACATTGACTAGTACTATTCAAAGCAGTGAAACATAAATTCTGAGAATCAAAACACATGTTAGTCATTGTATGAGGACAAGTATCAGAAACAGAATCTGGAAAATCAGAAAGAACTTGATTACAAACAAAATCATCAAGCCAACTTGGTGGTTTATGAACTCGTGAGGACTTACGAGGAACCGAAGAATCATTAGCTTGACTATTGGGTATTGGAAAAGAATTTTCTGGACTAGGAGTAAAATTGATATCAACATATTCATTTGGAGTAGAGGATTGTTCAGTTGAATCATGATTTTGAAAATGTGAATTTGAAGACTGAACTGGATAATTCTGAGATAAGTCTGAAACATCAACATCATTATTAACACATGTAGGAAGAGGAATATCAGCAAACAAAGATGAAGAAATATCAGTACCCTTAAGAAAAGGGAATTCAGATTCACAAAATTTAACATCTCGAGAATATGAGATTTGCTTGGTATTCAAATCCATAGCCTTGTAAGCTTTTCTACCGAAAGGATAACCCAAGAAAATATGTGGATTTACTCTTGATTGAAATTTATGTCGATTGACTGGAAGAGTGGACACAAAACATAGACAACCGAAAGTACGAATGTGATGAAGTTCAGGCTTACATTTGAATAGAACTTCAAAAGGTGTGAGATGATCGAGCACTTTAGTTGGGTTCTATTAATGAGATACGCAACTGTTAAGATACTATCACCCCAGAACTGTAAGGGTAATCCAGATTGAATGATTAAAGAACGGGCAACTTCTAACATGTGTTTGTGTTTTCGCTCAACTAAGCCATTTTGTTGCGGAGTATAAGGACATGATAGTTGATGTATATTGTATAATGCCTTTGGAAGCATAGAAGGTTTTCCCTTCTTGACTACTCCCTAATTCTTTTGCATTATCATAACGAATGATCTTGATAGTTTTGTGAAATTGAGTTTGAATAAACTGAACGAAAGATTGAATGACAGAGAAAGCGGACCCTTTGTGACTTAGTAAATATATCCAAATTTGTCCGACTATGATCATCAACAATAGTGAGAAAGTATTTATGACCATCATATGTTGGAGTGTGAAAAGGACCCCAAACATCAACATGCACAAGATCAAAAATATCAACAGATTTGGTATTTCTTTCAGGAAAAGGTAAACGATGTTGTTTAGTTTTATGACAAGTAACACACGAATGAAACATGTTCTTATTACATTCAAGAGAAACAATATTCAACTGTTTGAGTTTATTCACCGGAATATGACCAAAACGCAAATGCCACAAGGAACAAAGTTTATTAACAAAATTAGAAACAACATGATTGGAGAAACTATTTCTGAAGTCTTCAGGATTCAAAAAATACAAGCCTCCCTTTCTTTTACCAAGTACCGAGAGCTTCTTGGTGAGAGGGTCCTGCATATAACAATGCAATTTAGTGAAATGAAGTGGAGCTTTATGTTGAGCAGTGAATTTTGTGACCGACAACAGATTACAATGAAATGTAGGAACAAACAGAACTTGAGAAAGATACAAATGAGACGAAAGAGACACAGTTCCTACATGTTCAACAAACAAGAAATTACCATTTGGCAAAGAAACTTTATGAGGTTTAGGCAATTTTGTGATTGAAGAAAACATGGAATAATGACTACACATATGATCAGATGCTCCATAATCTATTATCCACAAACTTTGAAAATAAGAAGTCAAGTTTGAATTACATGCACATGCTGCAAAACCATTAACAACTGCTGTGAATGCATTTTCAGAAACATCACTTTTTCCAGATCCAGGAGCTGAATCAGCAACCTTGCATTGTTTTAAAAAATTCATCAACTGATTATAATCTTTGCTTGTTATCTCTGTACTTCCACCAGAAATATCCTTCGTATTAACCTCTTCTCCAATAGTAGCATTAACAGTTGATTTTCTTGAATTGGTAAATTTGAAATGCTCTGGAAAACCATTTAATCTGTAACATTCAGATTTAATATGCCCCTTCTTTTTGCAATAATTGCAAATCATATTCTTCCTTATTTCACTGTTGGAAACAGACTTTTGTGAATTATTTTTGACATACATAGCTGCACTGTCGATATTCAGTTTCATCGACGTTGTGACTTCACGTTGTTGCTCTTCTTGAATAAGAATCGCATATGCCTCTGCAAGAATAGGAGTAGGTTTCCGTGTAAAATACTTCCCCTCGTTGAAGCATAACTATCGTTTAATCCAAACAGAAACTGGACCAATTGCTGTTGATCCATACGTTTTAACCAAGCTTCTCCTGCAGTACAACTACAATCAGGCATTTCATCTACAGATGCAAACTCATCCCAAGTTCGTTTGAACTTTGTATAATATGTCGTCACAGAATCACTTCCTTGAGACATGAGGTTTAATTCTTTCTGCAACTGAAAAACAACTACAAGATTTGACTGCTCATACATGTGATGCAATTCATTCCAGATTGTTTTTGCTGAAGTGTGATAAATCAGGCTTTCTGAAATTTCTGGACTTACAGCATTCAAGATCCATATGATGACAATCGAGTTGCATCTTTCCCAATCTTCATAGCTTGGATCATTTTCAGCCGGTTTCTTAGTTCAACCGGTTACAAAACCTAATTTGTTTTTCACCGATAGTGCCAACGTCATTGCTCGTTTCCAAGCGCCAAATCTTTTTCCATTGAAAACTTGAGATACGATTACTGCTCCTGGATTGTCTGTGTGACTCAGAAACAAATGATTTGAGTAGGCTGAGGCATTGATTCCATTGGTATTAATTCCAGAACCAGTTGAATCAGAATTAGGGCTTTTAGTGTTAGACATCAGATCTAACAGATATCAAAAAGGAACCAAAGAGGATTGATGAAAATAGAAGAAGAATAACGAAGAACGATTGAAGGAATGATGAAGAACGTTAACCTTGCTCTGATACCATTTTAGAGTTTAGAGAGAAGAAAGAAACAGAGAGAGATGTAGAGATAGAGAGAGAAAGTACGTGGAAGATATTTTGTATTAATTGAATTAGGACTAATACATCAACAACCTATTTATACAAAGAAAGAAAAAATAAACAATCTTCCACGTGGGCATAGCAACAAACTAAACAGGCTTAACAAACAAAACAGATTAGCAAAACTAACTAAGTCTAACATGCCCCTCTTGGATCGAGATTGCTCCTCTCATGGATGTGGAGAATGAGAAATCGAGAGATGGGGATGAAGATGTCTAGATTGAGACGGAGATGAAAGAGGGAGGGGATTAAAAGGGAATAAATAGATGAATCCAAAGGATTTTTTTTGGCTTACTGAATAAGCCACAACCGAACACTCACATATGCCTTATTAAATAAGTCATACCATCACGCCGTTACCGAGCATCCCCTTACTCTATAATAAGATGTTGGTGTTTATTGTTTATCACGAATACTCCAGTTAAATTAGAGCATTTTAGACATTTTATTATTGATTTTATTTTTATTATTTTTTTTAAGTCTTCGTCTTCTCCAACTTCAAAAGAAAATAATTAAAAAAATAAAATCAATGATAAAATGTCTAAAATGTCTAAAATGCCAATTTAACAAAAAAAAACACTTATCGACTATTAGTGAGAAGAACGAACACCAAGAGATTTTGCAGATATCAAGAACAAATTTGGTTTGTTTTTCCATCAAGCCACTATCTTTGTATCGGTTAAGCTAAATCGTTTGAATAACCAAAATGACTATTTTACCCTTTAGTCAACATTTTAATATACCCCACTTATAACCATGATCGAAAACCTATGCAACACCAATTGATCAAAATCAAGAGACCAATTTGAATGTTCATACTGGAACTTCAGCTATTTTACAATATATTATAGTTCATATTACAACACCATTCCCATTATAATTCATAACTACAACACCATTCCCATTAATATTCACTTTGATTGTGCATGTGTTCATCAGTTCACCCAAGGATTGTTGGTTTTGAGGCTGCAAATACAACCCCCACCTGCAAACAAGGAAATTTTAGTAGAGAACACTCACATTTTATGATTAACCAACTTGCCAACATTCATTTTTAGTCTAAAGAAAACAATAGTGATTAAATCCAAAACATATTTTTATATACACACACATACAAACTAGATAGTTTAGGGCTTCCAAAAGTGTGCTATATGCATCAACTTCAATAAACCCATACCCATTTTGCCCCATATTCCTAAATCAACATACAGTCATATAAACATATGAAACACAATAATCCAGCAAAACCCAAAAGAAACAAGGGCTCTCCGGTCCTGAACAAAGTCATCTGACTACAATTTCGAGCAAACATCTTGGCGGTTCTTTTATCATCCTCATAGTAAGTAGTAACCGAACAATTTTATGATCTGGATATCATGGGTTCAAACCACAGACTTACCCAGAAGCCTTGGTGCACCAGGTGGTTTAAACTAGATACTTGTTACCTATTGGACTCTTCCAAGAGCTATATCTATGCTGACCAACTACATTTACACACCAAGAAGAAACAAGAAAGAGTACAGGGGCTATTTGCAAAAACATTTAAAAGAAGAGAATTAAAAAAAAAGGGTGTGAGAAAATATTGCTTGACCTAAAGCCTGCTTAAACTTGATGGGGGGTATTACCAGATTTCATATTAATGCAGTCGACCCTTCCATATTGCCAAACAGCCTCTCCAAATCAGATTGGTGAGTCTCGTACTAGAAAGTCCCACAAAAAATCGGCCTCATCTTCAGAGGGATTAACAAATTAATGACATAAAATACATACGAAATCAATCATCACCCATGAAACGAAAACTCAAAGCCCAGGGTGTTATAGGAAAAGTTTTGGCTGAATGGATTAAGCTGGGGTGGGATAGCTGAGCGGGTAAGTCACGGGCATAACAAATAAGCGTAAACTTTTGAGCAGGCATCCTTTGCAAAGTGGTTCAGGTTTGCATTATGATTAGATGAAAGACAAGCAGCTAAGAGATCAAACTTTTTTAAATGCTTTGGATGGGATCAGAACAAGTACTCAGACTTGGAAGACATAAATTGTAATATTGTGGATAACTATAGGATATACAATGTAATTGGGATATTGATTTTATCACGCAAAAGCATAACTTGATTTAAGCGATATGGAGCTTTGAATGTACGTGGAAGGCATTAAAAGTTAAATAAATGTAAGTTTGTGCTTACAAGATTTGCAGCATACCTTAACCTGCCCAATACTTTATTATGGATAACCGTGGGTGTCCGGGCCCGTTCGTGCACCTCGACTAATCTCATGGGATCCTGAAGTTAACAGCCAGGAAAACCTCCGGTAATCATGAGGGGACTCGAACTAGTGGCCAATGAGGAGCAAATCAAGGCCTCCCAGTACTCCAGTACCTGCAACACATCGATGAAGCTTGAATCAGCAAATTGTATAAGCTTAAAATGGTAAGACTCCGACAACATGGCAGTACTAATTTTGAATCATCTGCAAAAAAACTAAATCAGATTTCACCTGCACTTTCAGTTGCTTAGGCCAACAGATGAACTGATATAAGGAACTGTAGCAACATAAATTGATAACATACATGACTAAATTAGAGCATTAACTATTCATATGCTTATTCTTAAACCCCTAATTGTAACATGAGAAGGGCAAGAAGCATAACCAACAGGTTTCAAGCAAAGTGACCTTTTCTGTTAGTTGAAAAGTACGCATTGGATAGGCAATTTGGCCCCAATGGTTCAAGTAAACACCACTTTTAATGCATACGTGCTGGACCCTTTTACAAGAGCACATAAATTTTATCCATTGCAGCAATCCCAGATACAAATTATGCTTTATTCTGTACTATTAGTTGCTCAATCAATAACTACCGACTTAAAAAGTTTGTTCCTTACATCCTATCATGGTTAAAAAGACATAGGCTATGATCATTTAATAGGATTTCAATTTTAACATAGGCATTGCGATTTAATCACATTTCTATTAATGAATTGAATAGCATAGTTCACAACAAGCATGTGAAAAATATAATTGAAACAAAGACACATCATTTTTGCAATCTTTAGAACATTTACTAATCAAACACCTTGCAGGTTTTCAAATCAAACAAAAACATGAAAAATCAGTCCTTACTGAACTAATGATATACCTGGAGAGAGATAGTGCAGGCCTCATTGTTCTTTGCATGAGGATTTAGAAACCATCTAAATCCTGGTGACAAACGAGGGATTGCAGAGTGCACACCTGCATAAGCAAACACAAAGCACAAAAGTTCTTGAAACAAAGATGAAACCAATTGAACAAATCAGGAGCAAATGAAAGAACCTATGCATTAGATAGATTATTTTCAAGAAAACGAATGACATACCCATAAAAATTGTTGAATCCTGAATCAACTCAATCAAGAGATGGAGAGATGGATACCGAGAAATTTTGAGATTAGTCTTGGAAACAAGAAGAGTAAGGATGCCACCTCGAGTGAATCGCTGCCAAGCATGAACAGCGACATTGAAAAGATAAACCCTGAAAGTAACCTCAACAAGAAAAAAAAGGGGTCAAGTTGTATGTAGTTAAGATATTGTAAATGCAAAATGATTAAAACGGTGACTTGCAAAAACCCATAATATATTACCAAATAAAAATCAATACCACCATGTTTTAAAAATAATCCCACAAGAGACAGAGACGATGGGAAAGGAGACAACGTACCATGATCAGTTTACATCAACGTCAGGAATCTGGGAGATAATAGGCTAGAAGCCCTTGCCCTTTCTACCTCCTCGGGTCCTTGTTACTCTCAAAGTTGATAACCTCTAAGCTTCGGGCATGATGCAACAGCAAATTGTTCGAGGTAAGGGAGGTGTTGTAGGCCCATTGAAACGGATTCCAAGTCCTCAAAACCAATGATTTTTAGAGAAGTTAGAGATGGTGGAAGTAGAAAAGATGATGAAGTAGTATTGTTGTTATTCCTCACATCTTCTGCCTCTGCAAATGAAACCACTCCTGATTTTTCACCATATAACTTTAGTTGAACAAGTGATGTTGGGTAATTTTGCAGCCCCCACTCTGACATTGGCTTATTTAAGCATCCTATTCTTAGGCTTCTTAGATTGGGAGGCCACAACCCACACGGAAATGAGTAGTCCATACTTGGACAATCATGTATCAACAAATCTTCTAAAGATGTGAGACTTTGTAAATGCTCATGATGAAATGACTTTAAATTCTTGCATTTACTGATGGCAAGATATTTTAGTGAAAACAGGGGAAGAAAACCAAAACCTTTCTCTGGAATCGACTCTATGTTATCACAATTCTTGATTTTCAGTGTGATGAGATGAACAAAGCATCCTTCAGGAAATGACCTCATATTATTACAACTGAAAATGATAAGAGATTCAAGTGATGACAAGAATTTGCTAGGAAGCCAACTGTCCTCTAAGTTTTCACAATCTTCAACTACAAGAATCTTCAAAGAGGATGGGAGGTCCTGCTCTGTTGGAAAGGTCAAGGATGTCATTGAACCACAATGTGAGAACAATAAACTCCTAATATTATTTGGACAATTGTAACTCTCCAATGCCTCACAAGTATGTATAGTCACTTCTCTATCTGATTTCATGCTAGTCGCCAAATTAATCACTTTCTCTTTCAGCGATACCAACTTTCGACATCCAGCTATATATAAATTCTGCAGTGATGGTATGAAATCAATTGACACTTCAGATAACTGCGGACAATGTTCTAAACAAATATAATGAAGACAAGGAAAAGATCTAGCATTTCCATCATTGTCACCACCGCTAATTGAACATCTCTCCCAACCTTTCACATCAGAAATTTTCAGACGTACAAGTGATGGGAATGCAATATGATGATGTGAATTAGTAGTTGTAAGTAACTCAAAACCCAAAGTCTTCATCTCATGCATGTTTCGCACATACAACACTTCAAGTGACGGCAGATGTCCAAGTGTTGGTAAATGTGTACAACTTCTACATCCAGATAATGTAAGTTCTGTTAAGCTATCAAATGAGGGATTTCCGACCCAAGTAGGAAATTCGACTCCACCATAGAACAAAATCTTTAGCGTTCTCAATTTATGATGAGGCCTTAGCCCTTTAAGTACTTCATATTCAGTCATTGGATTCCGAGAATCATGAAAGACATCACTCCATTCCATAACCAAATCATCAAGGCCTCTCTTTTGCTGTAAGTTGGCATCCTTTGCTTGTTCTGGATTCATCACTTTGTCCAGGCCCGTAATGGAAAGTGAACCTTGAAGATTTGCTAGGTCCTTAAGCTCAGATATTTCAAACCCATCGGCTCCTTCAATAATAACATTCTGAAGAGTTTGTAGACTCGTCAACCCACCAATCCCTATGGGCATCTTGTTCAACTTTGGAGTATAAGTAGTGTCAAGATGTCGCAGGTTTATTAACTTTACAAAACTGACCTGCCAGCTAGATAGCTCACGACAATAAGAAACCACCAAACTTTGTAGATTATAAAGGTCACTCACTTGTTCCGGTAAACATGTGATATTGGTTTCAGAAAAGCTGAGGTAGCGCATATGCTTCAGACTACCAATGAATTGTGGTATCTTTGTGATTGAACGATTAGTTAGGCTTAGCACCCTTAGGAACTCTAGCTTGGGAAGAAATTCAATAGGAAGACTTTCCGAAGAATCATGATACACCGTTAAGAAAGTTCGGATGCGTCTAGCTCTATGTAATTCCATGAACTTTCTATGTACACCGTATTGTTGACCTATAACTGAAAAGTGGTGTAACTTCTCAAAAGCTCCATTCCTATTGTGTACATCAATCTTATCATCCAACCTATAGAAAAACGCTCCAGCAACACTTGTGGCCAAGTCATTTATCAGGTCATGCATTTCATGTGTACCATAAGTTGATGTCTGAAAAAACGACCTTGACTTCAACTCTTCAAAATACTCTCGACCTAAACTCTCCTTTGACTTAATTTCATTTGATTGGTTCAAAAACCCTTCTGCCATCCATAGTAGGATGAGTTCCTTCTTCTTATAACTATAGCCCTTGGGAAATAAAGAACAATATGCAAACAACTGCTTCAAATGTGGAGGGAGATCATAATAGCTTAGTCTTAGAGATGGAAGAATCTGATTTTCATCTTGTAAATTCCATACCTCACTATTCAACACCTCCTCCCATTCATTCTCAGCAGTTTTTGTCCTCAACACCCTCCCTAGCGTTATCAAAGCCAAAGGCAATCTACCACATTTCTTCACAATCCCTTCACCATGCAGTTTAAGTGTTGGATGCTTGTCAAAGTTTTGTTCATCTAGTGCAAAACGAGCAAATAAAGACAAAGCCTTCTCATTTGACAAAACCTCCAGATCGTAATGTTGAAAAGAGTTCATCACCTGTGCAACCTTGGTCTTCCGAGTTGTCACTATAATTTTACTTCCAGGTGCAGCAGCAACAAAAGGGCTTTGGAGGAGTTCCCACTCCTGGTGGTTTTCGTTCCAGACATCGTCTAAAACAACTAGAAACCTTTTCTTTGAAAGTTTTTGTTTAAGAGCCACATGAAGCATCTCTAGATTATCTGAGTATTGGTTGGTCCCATCTACACCTTGAAAAATAGCATTGCTAATTTTCAATACATCAAACTCTTCGGAAACAGAAACCCAAGCCCTGATTTCAAAGTGATCTGTCACTCTCTTTTCGTTGTATAAAACTTTGGCAAGAGTGGTTTTGCCTATCCCACCAAGACCAACTATGGACACAACGCTGACATTTTGCTTACATACTTCCTTCCCCAACAATTTCCTGAGCAATGCCTCTTTATCCCCTTCCCTACCTATAATTTTGGACTCATCAACCAGTGAAGTTTCCATCAATGGTTTACTTGTTCTAATCGAGCGATGAACATTTTCATTCAAAAGCAGAATATTTTTCTGCTCAACAAGTTGATCCAATCTAGTAGTGAGCTCATCTAGCTTTGAACTCATCTTACGACCATACATAACGTTACGAGGAGTGGAATTAGTGCAACAAGTTGGGATGAACTTCAATACCTTTCTCGTTTTGGTGCTGGTGCTGGAGCTGGCATAAGATTCTCGATTGAAGTTGCGTCGAATAGCTTCGGTGGCCAAATCATCGAGTACATCGTCTATGTCGTAAGCCAAATCCTGGAGATCGTGCAGCCACAATTCAACAGATCTCTCTCTTATCTGCTTCTGTCCTGCATCAACAAGCACAAGCTGAATCTGAGAAAAGGTTTTCTTCCATTTGTTTAGCTGAATATCAATTCCTTCAGATCGAGCCAGCTTCATAAAGTCAGCAGAAGCTAGCTTCTCAAACAGTACGGTGATGAATGCAGCAACAAATATTTCAGCAACAGCCATGGAAGTGGAAATGGAAAGATCGTTTGTCAATTGGGGTTTTTGATTTCAAATGAGAACAGGGATGGAAATAAGGACACCTCAACCGCACAATAAAGTCAACGATTAATTTTAACGAAAGAAAAAAGTAAAGTTTTCAGGATAAATTACATTTTTGATCCCTGTGTTTTCTTATTTGTTTGGTTTTCGTCTCTATACTTTGTTTATTCCAAATTTATCATTGTAGTTTGTCATTTTGTTTGATTTTAGTTCCTCCCATTAACATTTGTTAAATTCCATCCGTTAAATAAGGACCATTTTGATCATTTTTTGTTTATTTTTCTCTCTTTTCTCTCTTTTTATTAAATAAATTTTAATATATGTGCACAACTTATTAATGCACCCCTACCACTTACCCCCCCCCCCTCTTTTTTCTCCCTACAATATGGGGATGCATTGAGATCATAAAAGAAGTAGGTTAGGTTGGAAGGAATCCACTGGTTAAACGGAGTTACCCCGAGTTCATCTTACCATTACCAATCATTACTCATCGACTCTCTCAACCAAGTCGCCTCGTTGTTGAGTGTGTTGCAAGTTTTTTTTAAAGGCAAGGCAATATCATTAAAGAAAATACGAAAGTACAAGGGGAAAGCAAAAACAACGTAGAGATGCAAAAAAAACACAATCTGACAAAACAAAACCAACCAAACCAAACCAAAACAAAACAAAAAGGAACGGAAAATACCCAACTAATTAATATCACCTTTGTGAACGGACATAAAAGTATATATCTACATCTACTTGTTGAAATCATCTTTTGTGCTAAAATTTATTGTTTGATGCAGAAGTGCGGAGAAAAATTTACTATGGATGGAGGAGGCCGACGATCGAATTTGGAGGTCGACAGTGGGTTGCAAGAGATGGAGGTGTAGGTGGGTTCTTCGCAATTCCCCCTTGTAAACGCCATATCCACCTTTGTCTATATGGTGAAGTCATGGAGGGATGGGTAGACTTCGCCGAATAGAAGGTGATGGTTGAAGGTAGGTGCATGAAGGAGATATGTGGCCATGGGGTTGTAAAGGAGGTAGGCAGTGTGTTCTCTCCTCTGTACATGTAAGTGTAATGTGTGTATATATGTACATACATATATACAGGTGTCGGTTTAAATAAAAAAGGTTAAATACCGTAAGAAGGTAAGATCAAGGAAAATTTCATACGTAAATTATAGAAAAATTTGAAAAAGGACTAGTTAAAGATGTATAAGCAAACCAACTTTACAAATTATTCATATGGTTTCACATATGCATTTTCAAATGGATATTTCAATGATTCACATATAACATTTCTTTCTTACTTTTTTACGATATTTAATCTTCTTATTTGAACCTCTCACTATATGTACATATTACATATGTAATTATATAATATAAAATATTTATTTTTTAAAGAAAACGCAAGATAAATAGAAAAAGTCCAAAATATCCCTCACTTAGCATATGGAAGTTAACACCTATTAGTGGGAACGGACCAAAAACAATGCAAAATGACAAACTAAGGTGCCGTTTGTTTTTTAAGAGGTCTAAAGTCTGAAATCTTATTTTAGTTATGATTAATAAGAGGTGGTATCTAAAAAGGTCTGAACGATTCAGACTTAAGATCCATTAAGAGGTATTTTAAAAAAAAAAAACAACCCCTAAGATGACAAATTTAGAATAAACAAATTGTAGGGACGAAAATCAAGAAAATCCACAAAACACGACCAAAAATGTGGTTTACTCTATTTTATAATTCTTATTTTTTTTATTAGAGTGAATTACATTTTCGTCCCTGTGGTTTACCAAAAATTTGGTTCTCGTCCTTCGACTTCACTAATTACATACTAGTCCTTGTGCTTGGCATTTTGCATTGGTTTGGGTTCCTAGGTCTAACGACCGTTAGTTGTTGTTGTTAAGTGCCTCTCACGGTATTTTGGTCATTTTACATGTTTTCTTTATAAAAAATATTTAGTGTACAAGTGTTTTTGCATAAGGTACGAGTATATGTACTAAAGTGATTACAAGTATATGTTGCATATATACAATATTTATGAGTTGATTTTAAAAAAAAAATATGACTTAATAAAATAATACAAAATTAAATAAACCCTAAATATTGCCCAAACACAAATCCACCATCATTTTCATACTCCATTGCATCTTCAAACTTTATCTCCTCCAAACTTCATCTCCATCATCACTATCTCCAAACTTCATCTCTATCATCCCATGTCCATCACATACACACGAAGAACTCCATCGCACCTGCACTCCGTCCACCTGCAACTTCGTGCTTTTGTTTCAAGTCTGAAGCGTCATCCTCATTGTGGTTTTGTTTTAGATCCGGAACATTTGCGTCTATGTGGTTTTGATTAACCCCCTTCCCCATCTGTTAAAATAAAGTAAAGAGAGCTTGAGGTTCTAGTTTTAGGGGTATGGTTGTAACATGTTTTTGTTTCTTTTTTTATTTCTATTTCGATTATGTGTTAAACATGTTTTGATTTTAGTTTTGTATTTGAATGAGATTGTTCTTTAGATCTTTTGATTTTATTAATGAGTTCTAGTGTTTTGATTTTTTGTTTTGTATCAAAAACATTTGCAACAAAATTGTATATTATTTGTTTTTGATGTTCTTCATCCGGTTAATGTTCTTGATGTTTATTATCTAGTTTTTGCACATTATTTGAGTTTTGATTTTATATTTAAGGTTTTCATTGTGCTTTTGGTTTTTGATCATTGTCTTGATATGGGTTGATGGTCTTTATCAGGTCATGTTCTTCATTCGTGATTGGTTCTGTATCAAAAAAATGTAATAACAGGTTTTTAATTTTTTTTATTGATGTTCTTGATGTTCATAGGAGAAAAGGTTGTGGAATGTATGTTTCAGATTGATTTTCTTGATGATAATGTTTTTCATTGTATATTTTTTGAATTTTTTTAAAGCTTTGAACATTTGTACAAGAGAATTGTTTAATAAATACGGTATAAAATGACCAAATTATTGTTGAAATTTTTCGTATTAGTAAAATTCAATTAAAAGAAAACAACTAGTTTTTATAAATAAAACGGCAACTTTATTTATAAAGTTTTAAACTTTATTTATAAAGTCAAAAACTTTCTAATCAAAAGCTGTTTTTTTAATTAATTATTAGATGAACCTAGTAACGAATCTATCCTTCACGATAGAATCGTTAGAAGAAGAGGTAGAAATCAGAATGTTCACTCTAGTGAACTGAATTAAAATACAATACAGTAATTAAAACCAACCTGTTTAGATAATCGTAGACGGAAGACGAACTGCACGGTTTATAATACCTGTCCTTAAAGGTTTTATACGACGTTCCTAAAAGTTGTGAGATACCAGTCGCAAAGCCCCGGGATTGAATGCAATCTCAATATGTATATCAACAGCGATGATATCGTATTATATGCAAAGATCGATGCAGAAAAAAAAAACGAAGGAACAGTAGCAGGATCATGGTGATAGGAAGCAAAAAAAACGAGAGAGAGAGAGAGAGAGCTCTTGCAGATTTCATTTTTGTGTGTTTAATATGAGGGGTTTAACCCAGTATTTATAATGGGAAAAAAACCTAATTCATCCTCAAAACCGAAGCTTAGCCCCCAAGAATAGGAGCTGGAAGTTGGAGAATTAGTCTCCAACTGTTTTCCTATTAAACACGTTTTTTTAAATGGTTTAATTTAAATTTGGAAAACTCTAAAACGAAATTTATCTGCTAAAATTTTGTAGATAAATACTGATTAAATATTCAATCTGTATTTATCTACACACCCTCTAAAGACGCACTAAAAAGATACTCGGGAGGTCGGGGAGAGGCTCCTTCTGCTCCATGCGAAGTGCGCCTCCTCGCGCCACTCCGTGAATCCTGCGGCCACTGCCACGCGCACGCGTGTGCGTTGGACCTACCACTCATGACCCCCACCATGAGTCCATTAACTTGTTCAAGGCCCAGTGATAGACAAAGCCTTATAAAGTCCCTTTTATTATTTGTTCCTTCCAATGTGGGATGGAAGTAAAGTTTTCAACCTCACAAATATTTCCAACAATCCCCCACCAGGTTGGAAAGTTCTCTAACATTCGTAGCAGAGGATGTTACAGTGGTGTTACTGAGATTAAACCCTGTTTGATGCAAGTATGCAAGAAATGATCAATCCAATGGTATCCTTAGGATTTAAACCTTGAATCTTAAGACCCATTCGGCTTACTTACACACATCATCTTACTTTTTTGCTTTCTCACTGAGCGCGAATATGGCCATGCGCTGAATCCTGTTTCATGACCTTTTAGAAGAGAAACCACAACTCTTTATTTGAGGCGGCACCACCTCTTAGTCACATAGGCAAAGTTCTATAACATCTTCGTTTCTAAGAGGCCTCTAAACTTTGTTAAGAGATTAATCTCATCCTTGTTCTCGGCAACGACGTACTATCTTATACCTTACACGGGTCTATCATTTGATAGTACCTTCTATCAGTTAAGTGACTTGTTATTACCCATTAAACTTGGGAGATAGGAACACTAAATCCAAGTTGGGTTCCCATCACTAACCGATTCTGAGTGGTTTCAAACCCATGTCTCTGGTAGTTGATCCTACTAAGTCTCTCGTCAGAGGCTTAGTCAATGGATCTGCCAAGTTTCCACGCGACTTGACATACACAATACTAATGGTACCATTTTCTATCAGTTGTCTCATATAATTATGTCGGAGACCTAAGTGTCACGACTTCCCATTATACACGGCATTGTATACTTTTGACAGTGTGGCCTCACTGTCACAATACATGGGAATCGAAGGAGTTGGATGAGGCCACAAATGGATATCTGTCAACAGATCTCTAATCCATTCGACTTCTTTGCCCGCAGCAGCTAAGGGTATGAATTCGGCTTCCATAGTCGAATGAGCGATATGTGTTTGTTTCTTGCTCGCCCAAGAAATCGCTCCACCACCAAGTGTATAAATCCACCCACTTGTGGATTTAGAATCACTTTAATGATTTATCCAACTAGCATCAGAGTATCCTTCTAAGATTCATGGATGCGTCGTGTATGTCAACTTTAGATCACTGGTTCTTTTCAAGTATCCCAATACTCTACTGATTGTCTTCCAGTGATCTGGGCCCAGATTGCTTGTATATTGACTTAGCCTGCTCACAGCAAAAGCAATATCCGGTTTAGTACAATGCATTGCATACATCATGCATCCTATTGCACTAGCATACTCTAGTTGAGCCACTGCTCTACCAAAATTCTTGTCAAGTTTCACACTTGAATCAAATGGAGTATTGAACTCCTTTATATTCAAATGTTGAAACTTAGTCAGTATCTTCTCTATATAGTGAGATTGACTAAGAGAGATTTGAAATCCTGACCTTTTGATTTTAATCCCTAGAATTGTATCTACTTTTCCAAGATCTTTCATCTTAAAGTTCGAGGATAAGTAGTTTTTCGTTTCACGGATACCTTCTAGATTGGTTCCGAAGATCAACATATCATCGACATAAAGACAAATAATTACAGTGGATTCTTTTGTACATTTTGAGTAAATGCACCGATCAACTCCATTATTTCGGAACCCGAAAGATGTGATGGTAGTATTAAATCTTTCATGCCACTGTTTTGGGGCTTGCTTTAAACTGTACAGAGACTTAATAAGTCTACACACTTTGTGTAACACCCGAATTTTCGCTTCGTAAGTTTCCATTCATCTCCAGCCATCTCTTCACCTTCCGTCTATCTTTTGAGGTGAAATAAGATGTACTTTCGAACCTTAAATCGACCCATGCGAAAATCTCGAGTTTTGGACGTTTTTGGGCTTCGGTACAGGTGGCGCGAGAGTGACTCGCGATAGTGACATGTGTCACTATCGCATGGCACAATCGCCGGAGGTGTACCACCCGCGGTACAATCTTCGCGAGAGTGCCCTCGCGATAGTGACAATGTCACTATCGCGTGGCAAGGTCGCCACCGGGGTCTGCTTGGTTAAAAATTCGGATTTTAGCCCCTTTCTCACTTCTAACTCACCCATTTCATTTAGTTCTCTCCCTCTCAACCTCTCATTCCCAAGAACCGAACCCTAGCCCATTTTTGAGGGGTTTTCCTTTGAACCATATGATTCTTCACCATCTAGCTAGTGGGATCTTGAACCACAAAACCTCCATCTTCATCTTCCTCCTCAAGTTCATCGTTTGGGAGCTCGGGTTGAAAAGTTGGATTGGGTGTCCTCGGAAAGCTTCGTCATCTAGAATGGTAAGTTTTCTTGAAATAATGTTATAAATGCTCCATTGATGCTTCCCTAGTATTTGGTTTCTCAAATCTCGGATCTAATGGGTTTTTGGAGAAACCAGGGTTTTGACCTTGTTGGGGATTTTAGTAAATAAGGTTTGGGGAATGTTTCTAAATGGTTATGTATGGATATTTATGGTTCGGATTTGTATGGATCTAGGTTTTGGAAGTTTTCGGCTTGAAGAGTCAAGTGCCCTTCAAAGGAGCTCAAGTTGGGTGAAATCTAGATTTAGCCTAAATCTAGCAAGGTGAGTTCAAGTTGATTTGTGAAAACGTTGTACATGCCAAAATGTCTATTTTAAAGTGTTTATGTGTTTTACATGAAATTATCAAATGTTGGGTTATTTGCTAATCTTTGATTATTTGAAGTATTTAACTTTACAAACTTTGTATAACACCCACATTTGGGATTTTGGGCATTTTGATAAATGTGTCACAAATGAATGTGTTTTGAGGTCTTATTGTATAAATAGATCTTTGGTCAAAGAAATACACTTTAAATGTTTGTCGGGTTTTATGCATCATTCATGAAATGGAATGTTTTATAAAGTATTACTTGCACTTTTATGTGAAGTACTTGAAATAATGTTTATAGTCTCATTTTATGATTTTCATTCTTATCAGCAGTTAAATTTGGAAAATGCATATTTTGTGTTATGAGGCATTTGGAAAATATAAGAGTATGAGTTCATTTGGAAAATGGGTGCCTCAACTAATGTTGAGTTTTGAACTAATCTTACTTTTAGTCGTTATGTTTGCATATCCGTTGGTCGAGCGCGTTTTATCGTATTTTTATTTCATTTACCAATGAGTCAATGGGTTGCTAAGCCTGCGGCTTGGTATTTTTATTTGATTGGGTCTTTGGACAATTGTCCAGTTTTGGTAGCTCGACTTCGAGCCTTGGTTGCGATATTGGATGAGGATCTCGACGTAAGGACCCTTCGGGGTTGAACTTGAGTTTCTGTGGGTGTACGTTTAAAGTCACTGAGCCTGACATCCCTTGCGCTTGGAATTATTACGTCCGATGATGGAACGATAGTTTTCCACATTGAGGCACGTTTAGGCATCGGATTGGGAGAGTAGGACCTACGTGCTCAAGTATTACGATATTGGATGAGGAGCTCGACGTAAGGACCCTTCGGGGTTGAACTTGAGTTTCCGTAGGTGTACGTTTAAAGCCACTGAGCCTGACATCTCTTGCGTGTACTTTTGTTTATATGATTAGTCTTAACAACATAAAATAGGCTTACTTTGTGGACCGTCACATTTTATGGAATCGGGTCTCCCCCGTTACCGAAAGGTGTTGTTTTTGGGTATTGAGTTTTATTATCCAAGTTTTCGGTGACGTTTTGTATAATTGGGTTTTACCCTTGATTTATGGTTTGTGTATTATGCCCCACCCGTGTTTTGGGTGTTTCGGGAATCGGGATATAAGGTTTAACCGTATCTTCATAAATGGAGAGTTCAATTTATATTTATGCTTTGAGTGAGTTTTGGGTTAAAGCTAATTTATGAATGGGCGGCTTATATTGGTACCATCACCTTTGAAGTAGTTTGATTTGGAAAACGTCTAAATTGGTGTTCTTTGCCTAAAATGCATATTATTGGAAACGAGTCGTGTTCATATTCGAAGTATACCTTTTGAAAGGTTATGATATAAACTGCATTACCTTATTTCAAAGACATCTTTATTCATATGAAAAACTCTTGGACTCACTAGGCGTTAGCCTAACCTTTTTATTTGTCGGCATGTGCATCAGGTTTTCAGTTGGGAATTTGGATTCTAGCCGTTCCACGAAGAGTTGAGCCTTAGCTTTGTGCGAGTGTAAGTAGTTGGTGAAGTCTTCCGCAGTTTGGAAATAGTGACCATTATTAGGTTTTAGTAGCACCCATCTTCATTATAGACTGCATGTATAGAATTAATGTGTGTATTGAGGTTAAATATTAAATTGTGATTCTAGATGATTCTTTTATTGGTGTATTTAGAAAGTTTTAAATTAGTTGTTATTTCCAGAATTTAGGGTCTTACACTTTGTTCTCTTGTCCGGGTACCACAAACCCTTGGGTTGCTCCATATAAACCTCCTCATTTAAATAACCATTCAAAAAGGCTGTTTTCACATCCATTTGATGAATATACAACCCTTTTATGGTTGAGATTGCTATAAGAGTTCGAATAGAACTAATTCTAGCAACTGGAGCGTAGGTGTCGAAAAAATCGACACCCTCTTTCTGTCTATATCCTTTGGCTACCAATCTAGTTTTAAATGCTGAGATTGAACCATCCAGGTGGAGCTTTCTTTTGAATCCCCACTTGGAGCCTATGGGTTTTGTTCCCTTGGGTAAATCAGTTAATTCCCAAGTTCCATTTCCCATAATAGAGCCCATTTCAGTGTTATTTGCTTCTTTCCATAGTGGAGCATCCCTTGAAGGCATGACCTCTCTATAAGTCTTAGGATCATCTTTGATGTTAATTGAGAAAATGACCTCTCTCGTCACTTTCTTTTGTGTTCCTTCCACTAAGTATGAGAAGAAATCATCTCCTAGAATTTTCTCCTTTCTTGCTCTAGTACTTCTACGTGGTTCGTCAACCTTGGGTGACGTTTTCGAACTATTACGAGATGTGCTAGGAAGATTTGGAGCCAATGTTCTATCTGAGTTTTCAGCATCTTCTAAAAACTTGTTTTAAAAAAATTCCACATCTCTGGATTCTACTATTACTCCTGTTTCTTTATCCAATAATCTATAAGCCTTGCTATTTCTAGCATATCCTACGAATATGCTTTTAATAGCACGGGCTCCCAGTTTAGATCGTTTTGGATTAGGGGTACGATAGTAAGCAATACAACCCCAAACTCTAAAACAGTTCAAGTTAGGTTTCCTTCCTTTCCATAGCTCGTATGGGCTGGTTGGGATCACACGACTAGTGATTCGGTTGTGAATATGGCAAGCAGTCAGTAATGCTTCGCCCCACAGATTGTTTGGTAGACCCGATTGGTTCAACATACAGTTGACCATCTCAACAAGGGTTCGATTCTTACGTTCCGCCAAACCATTCTATTGGGGAGTAAAAGGTGAAGTGTGTTCATGTTTGATACCATTCTTTTCGCATAATGTATCAAATTCTCTATTGAAGTATTCACCTCCTCTGTATGAGCGTAGGATTTTTATTCATTTTTCAAGTTGATTCTCTACTTCAACTTTATAAATTTTCAAGGCTTCAAAAGCTTCATCTTTTGAATGTAATAAATAAACATGTAAAAACCGGTTGAAGTCATCACAAAAGGTAATGAAATATATTTTATCTTCACGGGTAAGTATTCCAATTAATTCACAGATGTCAGAGTGAATCAATTCTAAATTTGATGTATCCCTTTTAACAGATGGAAAAGGTTTCTTTGTAAATTTTGATTTTACACAAGTTTCACATTTTCCAAAATCTTTATTGTCAATTTTAATCAATCCTTTATTTTGCATTTTTTTCAATATTCTTTATGTTTGTATGGGTTAAACGTTTAAGTCATAAAGAAATAGAGGACGCAAGATAATCAAAATTAACTTCAGTGATAGAAAAAAGGAATTACATTGATAACGGACACAGAAAAACCATCACTATTCTCAAAAAAAATTGAGACATTACTAGCTACTGACTCGCTAGTACTTGGACCAGAACTGTCATCATCTTCAATCAAATTAAGGTGATACATACCCAGTTGACGGTATGCATTGCCAAAGAAGTGTTGTCTCTTGTGGAACACGATCTTCCCAGCCTCCATAGCAATTCCAATCCTACTTTCATCAAGCTTGCAGAGAAACAAGACATTTGCATATAGTTGGCACGTGTAACACATTTTTCAAAGTTAAAGTTTTCCCCAAAGAAAACTTTAGAATCACAGTTACAATCCCCATGATATCAACTCTACCACGGTTTGCCGTCACAGTATTTTTTCCGTCTCTTACCGGATTATACTCAGAAAATTTGGATTTGGAGTCACAAACATGAACGGTGGCTCTAGAATCCAAAAACCAACCACCTCTGCCTACCATCATCCGAGTTGATTCTTCATCAATAATGTCAATCTCGTCCATGCTCAAATTGGTCACAAGATGTTCTAAGTCAATGACTGCATTAGCTGCAGCCGGTGGGCCAGACTTCCTCTGCTTACATTCCCTCGCATAGTGTCCCGTCTCTCCGCAGATGTGACACTTACCCGTTCGCTTTGGTCCCTGGCTTGTTGACTGGCCAGACCTTTTAAAGTTTTTTCTTTTGTGGACCCAAATTCCACTTTTTAGTGGGTCCAGAAAACTTTCCTTTTCCTTTGCCACCAGCCTGCACATTGTTGGCACTCAAAATGGCCTTTCCTTGTTTGTCCCGATTTCGTACTTCTTCCTCAATCCTGATATGTTTGATTAAATCGTCCAAAGAGTAATCCTCGAATTTATGCATCATCCGTTTTTGAAAATCCTTCCATGATGGGGGCAATTTGTCAACAACAACCCCCTACTAGGAAGATTTCAGGAAGAGGAATGTTAAGTACTTTCATTTTATTTTCCAATACTTGAAGTTCATGTATTTGTTCAAGTATTGGTTTCTCATCAACCATTTGGAACCTCAAGTAGCGAGACACAATATATTTGTTTGTGTCTTCTTCTTGTGCCTTGTACTTGAATTCCAAGGCGGTCCAAAGTTCTCAAGGACAAGTTATCGGGGCATAAAGGTCATAAAGTCGGCCAGATAAGGCATTTTCAATATGCCCACAAACTAGAGTTTCAGCCTTCTTACGGAGTAGCTGCTGCTTATCCAGATCGGCTATTCTGGCAAAGTCAGGTTCTTTCCCGGCTTCGGGAATTGGGCTATCGGGAATGGGCGGCAGAGTAGGGTCCAGGACAAAAAGCAGTTTGAGAACCATGAGCATGAACTTGACTTTTTCCGCCCAACGGGTGTAGTTGGACACGTCGAAGTTGTCCAACTTTACCAAGTCTTGTTGCATCAATCTAAAGTTGCAGGATTCCATTTTTCGCTATAAAACCTTTAAGATTGTTGAAGTTTTCGTATTAGTAAAATTCAATTAAAAGAAAACAACTAGTTTTTATAAATAAAACGGCAACTTTATTTATAAAGTTTTAAACTTTATTTATAAAGTCAAAAACTTTCTAATCAAAAGTTGCTTTTTAATTAATTATTAGATGAACCTAATAACGAATCTATCTTTCGCGATAGAATCGTTAGAAGAAGAGGTAGAAATCAGACTGTTCACTCTAGTGAACTGAATTAAAATACAATACAGTAATTAAAACCAACCTGTTTAGATAATCGTAGACGGAAGACGAACTGCACGGTTTATAAAACATGTCCTTAAAGGTTTTATACGGCGTCCCTAAAAGTTGTGAGATACCAGTCGCAAAGCCCCAGGATTGAATGCATTCTCAATACGTATATCAACAGTGATGCTATCGTATTATATGCAAAGATCGATGCAGAAAAAAAACGAAGGAACAGTAGCAGGATCGTGATGATAAGAAGCAGAAAACGAGAGCGAGAGAGAGAAAGCTCTTGCAGATTTCGTTTTTGTGTGTTTAATATGAGGGGTTTAACCCAGTATTTATACTGGGAAAAACCCTAATTCATCCTCAAAACCGAAGCTTAGCCCCCAAGAATAGGAGCTGGAAGTTGGAGAATTAGTCTCCAACTGTTTTTCCTATTAAACACGTTTTTTTAAATGGTTTAATTTAAATTTCGAAAACTCTAAAACGAAATTTATCTGCTAAAATTTTGTAGATAAATACTGATTTATCGGCCACGGCCACGCACACATGTGCGTTGGACCTTCCACTCATGACCCCCCACCATGAGTCCATTAACTTGTTCAAGGCCCATTGATAGACAAAGCCTTATAAAGTCCCTTTTATTATTTGTTCCTTCCAATGTGGGATGGAAGTAAAGTTTCCAACCTCACAAATATTTCCAACAATTACCCCTCACATGCTAGTCATGTGTGGGAACTTAACGGTCGTTAGACCCAGGGACCTAAACCAAAGCAAAATGCAAACCACAAGGTCTATATTAAAATTGAAGGACGAGAACCAGATTTTTGATAAACCACATGGACGAAAAAGTAAGTCACTATTTTTATTGTCTCGTATATTTTTTAGAAAGTTTTATTACAAGTTTCAGTATATACTTATTAGAAATAGTTGCAACTATTACATTATTACATGGTGCCAAAATCATATCTTCTTAACTTGTTATTCAATCTAATCATAATATTGGTATTTTGAAGTTATGATAGAACAAATATAATGTTAATTAAAACATGGATATAACAACTTAATCATAAACATTATTGTTAAAAACTTTGGTCTAAGCAATACACATGTTTAGAAATCTGAATTTTTATCCTTAGAAAAGTTTTTGAAAATTATTTAAAATAAAGTTCTAAATAACTCGTTTACGGTTCAAATAGATCAAGAACGAAACTAAGTGGATGGATTCAGGGCCGTTCCTGATATTTTGGAGGCCCTGTACGAAAAACTAAATATGTTTTTAATTTTTCATATGCTATATTAAATTATTTTTTATTTGTATTTGTCTTATAATTAATCTACCAATAACTTATTTTTGAATTTGATCAAATTGTCCATTGATCTTTTATTCTCTTTTGACACTAGATTTTAATTTTTAATGTTATTATATTAGTGTGGATTCAAAGTTTGTAATTGATTCTTTAACTTTTAATTAATGTTAGTGTTTTAACTTTCATAACTCCTACAATAAGGGTCTAGGTAGGAGATATGAAATAACATGGTATGTACGTTTGGAGGAGATATGAATAATAACTGTTTTTATATAGAATTGATAACCATTATCGGTAATTACAAAACTCTTATCAACAAAAACTTATCATCATTAAAAATATTAAAAATTAAAAATGTGCCAAAAAACATATGGAAAAAATCGACAAATACTAAAAAATCCAAATCTATTAAATACTCAAAGAAAAATATAAGATATATATCATTAAAAAAAACTAAACAACGAACATTATTCAGAGCATCTCTGTCAACTATTTTATATTTTTGTTCTAAAATAGACAATCTAAATTTAATAATGTCTATAAGAAAATTAAATTCAATTCCAATAACTATTTAATTAATTTCAACATTATTTATATCATTAAAATATTTTATAAGTTTATTATCTCAAAACATTTTAGAAAAACATTATATAAAATTAAAAGTTAATTAAGATATAAATTAAAACCTTTAGATTTGAATTTTAGAGGATAAATTGTATAGAAAACATTTTAAAAATAATCATATAATTAATTTAATTATCATAATAAATAATAATAATAATAAATTATATATTTAAGTCATCTTAAAAAAAAATGAAGTTAGAAAAATGGTTAAACGGTTATACCAAAACAATCTATAAAAAGACAAAAGCTATTTTCTTTAATGAAAATAAGATTAATCGAAAAAATAAAAAGACAAAAGCTCTTTTCTTTAATGAAAATAAGATTAATCGAAAAAAAAGATACAGCCAAGGGATTCGAACCCTAGTTTCACTAACACGTATGCCTCTTTGCCATTAGGCTAAAGGCATTCTTGTGGAAAATTTTGCAATAAATTACTTATATAGTAATTTTTATTATAAGTAAAAAATTATTTCGAGGCCCCCGACGATCGGAGGGCCTGTGCGGTAGAACCACTCCGCACACCCTAAAGAACGGCTCTGAGTGGATTTAAAATCAATTGTCTTCGAATTTTAAAATATCAATGTGAATATTTTTTTCAAAAACACATGTGGTTTAAAAACAATTTTGACACAATATTTTTTGATATTTTTATGGATCAATAACCAACTTCTCACTTATAACACGAGTAGGCATTAGGAGGATGTAGCTATGTGGAAGTTTTTATATGATTTTTCTTGGAGTAAAATGTATATAATATGGGATTGGATATTGGATGAACCTCGAGTAGGCACTAGGATGATGTAGTCTTGGGCGTCACCTTATTGGTATGCGTCTAGATCTCCGCCATTTGGAGTAATGCCTTGGCGGTAGTCTTCAAATGTGTCGGGCCTTCGGGATGTTGCTCATGAGAGTGAACATCAAGGTACATCGACTCTTGAGGTGAAACTCGTTGGTGTTTTGGGTCTCCCCCATTGATTCCTCTATGGACCTTTATGATTATTAACCCCCTTTAAACGATTATAATATGTTATTGTTCAAACTCACTAGGCTCCTTTGCCCTAACAGCTAACACTTGTTTGGTGTTGATGTGTATCTTAGGTTCTAGCGGCGTGACCGCCAAGAAGGTTTAACGAGCCTTTAGATGTGAGCTTGGGATCATTTTGGGACGCCAATTATAGAAGATGATTATTTTGGGACTTAGATGACAACCGATTGTAATCTCATTTCTTGATAGGAATTAGATTAAGAGGTTGTTATCCCTCATTGCTTTATTATTACAAACTTGTAATTATACAGGCGTATATTGTTCCCTTTTTGGGGAAGCTCATGCTTTGGCATTTATTTATATACCACATTTCCATTTTCGGAAATTTTTGTTTATCCCACTTTTGGGGTGTTACAAATTGGTATCAAAACTTTAGTTTAAGTGAACTAGGTATTGACTCTAGTATACCTAGACTTAAGTTGGAGATGACTATTGTATCACTGTCCACTTGGGTAAAATATTCCTAGGTGGGGAGAGTATTAGGACTGCAGAAATGCACTGATTAAAAATTATGATGATGGGGACAAGAATTCTTGTGTAAAATACGTTCACAATCTCACTTGGTGTAACACCCGTATTTTCGGGTAGATTTCCCTTTTTCAGTTTCGTTCTAGGATTTAAATGTTTGTTCGTTGATACCTCATTGTCCGTTATTGGATTTTGAAACTTGATCGGCCCTCCCTAGTCGGTAGTAGGTCAAAACGGGTTAAAGACGCGCCCATAATGCTTGGGGCGACTATGCCACCAGGGCATAGTCGCGTGTCAATCTCACGGGTTTGTTGGTCGAAAATCAGCAGGGGGTGTCCGAGCTGCGACAATGCCCCGCGACTATGACCAGGGCATTGTCGCCAGGTCATAGTCGCCAACAAGAGTTGGCTGTATAAATCTAAATGTCGCGATTTTTGATCACTTTATCTGATTTTGAACTTGATAGCTGCGATTTTCTTTCTAGGAAGCTGGTAAGTTCCATTCTCTCCCTTCATTTGCCATTAATGTCTCCATCTACCTCAAGTCCTTGATCATTTATGATATTTTAGGGTTCTTGAACATTTAGGGTGCGTTTGGTATGCAGGACAGAGTGGGACAGGACATAACAGAACAGGTTTGTCCCATGTTTGGCGTGTTCATATGTGGGACACACTAGAACTAAGTGGAACAAGCATGGGACACACTTGTCCCACTCCAACCCCCTGGAACTAAGTAGAACAGCAATACTTTGACTAATATACCCTTTGTTAAAAACATAAAACATGTCTTCTCATCATCCACGCCTCCAAGCTAGGGGTGTGCAAAACCCGAATAGTCCGAAATCCGAATCCGAACCGAAAATAAGGTGTTTTTGCAAAACCCGAATACCCCGAAATCCGATAATTCGAAACCCGACATTTGGGAGGATATCCGGGTTCGGATTGGGTTTGATCGTTGGCCACCCAACCCGTCCGAAAACCCGAAATAACATAAATATATATTTTAAATACTATATATATATATTTATTTATTTATTTATCTAACTATTTTTTGAAAATCGTAAATTAGGTACCTAATGAAATATTTTCTAAATTTTAAACTTGCTATTGATTTCATCAATCTTTCAATCGATTGTTTTCATCCTAAAAAACGATTGAATTTATATATAACATTTGCATTATATAATACCCGAACCCAACCGACATCAATCTGAAACCCGACCAACCCAAACCCGAGACAACATAAATCCGAAACTTAAAATTTGTGTTTTGATTTCCATATCCATAATCCAATCGTGATAAATTAGTTTTATGTTTTTGATAATCCATTGCACTATGTATTAGTGATGTAATCTATGATTTTTCATCAGGGGTAAATTCGTCATTTAACCGGTCTAGTCCTGTTCTGTCAAGTTCTGTCATGTCTTGCCAAACGCTGGACAGTTGTCCTGTTCTGTTCCGTCTTGTCTTGTTCCATCTTGTCCTGTCCTGTCCTGTCTGCGTACCAAACGCACCATTATTGATCAAGTCTAGACTTTCTCAAGGTTCCATCTCATCTCCTCACTAGTTACTTGGATTTTAGGGTTTCAAGCTACAACCCATTTATCTTTCTTGGTTGAACTTTGCATCAAAACCTAATTTTTTGAGGTTTTAGGGTTTATGTGAATGGGTATGATTTTTGAAACTAATGAACCTACATTTTTAACTATTGTGGTTTATGCATGAGGAAGTTATTTATTTCATTTATTATGTCTAAATGCTTACAACCAAAACTAGGGTTTTGAGAGATTGGCTTTGTATGTGGTAAATAAAGTCTTGGGTGTTTGAATTGAGTTATGGACATACTACTCAAGCATTATTTTGGAAACACATTGGGAATTAAGGGGGGAAGCTTATGGATTCATGATCTTTACATAATTATGGACATATTGACTATTGAATTATTTGTTGGCCGAAATGGCATTGGTTGGCTTATTTGTTGCATTGGGTGTCATGAACCCACACTTGTTTATATTATTTGGCCCGATGATGGAATGCTAGTTTCCACATCGAGGCATGTTTAGGCATCAAATTGGGTTTTAAGTCCTACATGCTAGTATACGATATTGGATGAGGATTTCAACGTAAGGACCCTATGTGGTTGAAGTTGACTTTCCATGGGTGTACGTTTAAAGCTATCGATCCTAACATCCCTTATGTGTACTTATTATGTGTATTGGTTTTTACTAACTTGTCAAGTGGCTTACTCTTGTGTTCAGTCACTTGTGTTAGTAAGTGGGTCTCCCCCGTTAACCCAAGAGCTATTTGTTTATGGTAAAGAGTTACATTGTTATCATTATGAATTCACTTCCCTTACTTCCGCTTATAATTGATTATTTCTAAATTTAAATGTTTGATCTCACTAGGCTTTAGCCTAACATTTTTTTCTTAAAATGTCATGTATGGCAGGTAATTCTAGCGGTGGGACACCTCGGGCTTGAGTGAAGAGAGGTCGAATGATAGTAACATTTTTGGAGGTTATAGAGACGCACAAGCGAATTAGATTAGATATACTTTTGGAGAAGTAAAGTGTCAACACCCGAATCTAATCTAGATTTAATCATGTCTAGATTAGTAGGTTGTTGAAATTAACTTTGATTTATTCTTGGGTTGTAATTGTCATACTATGTTCCCCGTTTGGGATGGCTTGTCTAGATGGAATATCATTATTGCATTATTCAGGTTTTCCTCTCCATTTATAGACGTCATATTGCCGGATTTTCGAATTTTAAATCCCTCTAAAATTTAGGGTGTTACACTTGGCCAATGTTGTTCTGAATTTATGATTACGTGAGCATACTTGAAATTGTTATTATGGTGATTGATCATCGTAGTAGTACGTGTTGAACCGCTAATCTTTTAAAGAATTAATCGGTATGATCTTTATCATGTGTGACAGTTCACAATGGTAAACACAAGGAGTCGGGTTGTGGATCCCGAGGATGGTAATGAAGCAAGTGTGACCGCTCCGGAAACTACGAGACAAGCAATCCCAACGGACAATCAAACTACCCCGCCAATTCCTACCTTGTTAAGGGGAGTTGTTGATGTGGTTCCCCAAGTGAACTTCGAAACCGGGAATCCGGTTATTCAAGAAGCAGATCCTCAATCGATCATGATATCTAGCATCATGCAAATGATGAACTCTGCGATGGATAAACGCGACGAAAGGTTCATGAAAATGCTAGAGAATCGGGATGCAAGCAACCGAAGACATGAGACGGTAGCGGACAATGCGGTAATTGGGTAGGGTGGTACAAGTAATGTTATAGGGACTGAGGAGTAAGCGGTAAGAGCTGAGAGGAGGAAGGAAGGGGGTTGCTCATATAAGACCTTCTTATGTAGCAAGCCCCCAGAATTTTCCGAGACAACAAATCCGGTGGATTGTATGAACTAGATAAGGGAAGTAGAGATGGAGTTTGAATTGAGAGAGTGTGATGACTCTTAGAGAGTAAAGTTCGTATCCTAGTTATTCAGAGGGGAAGCTTTGAGTTGGTGGAACCTCACCCGAACGTCTCTCACTCCGGAGGTTCTAGCCAAGCTCACTTGTCCAACCTTCAAGAGGAAGGTAATGAACAAGTATTGCAACGAAAGACCTCTGGATAAAATTGAAGAGGAGTTCAAAAATCTGAAGAAAGGGATTCTGACTGTTGCCGAGTACTCAAGGCAATTTATGGAGAAACTCAGTCTAGTTGAGAATTTAGGTGTTGACGAGAGATCAAAGATGAAGGCCTACCTGAGGAGTTTGCTAGCGGACATGAAGACAGATGTAAGGAACTCCCGAGTGTCTACGTTGCATGAGGTTATTGAGGAGTCCCAACTAGTGGAGGACGACCTCATTCAAGGTAAAGAAGAAAGAAGTCAATCAAGCGAGAAGCAAAAGTGGGAAGGGCCAACCAGGCCCGCACGACCTTCCAAACCCTTTTCCGGGGGAAGGAACATGGAATCCCGATGTGAGGCGAGGTGGTGCCTCAAGTGGAGGAGTAAGCATTTTGGGCCTTGTAATCCAAGACCTTTCTCCATCACTGTCGAATGCTACAAGTGCGGGAAGAAAGACCATATAAGCCGTGATTGCCCTTCCCGAGGGTCGGTTTGTTTCGAGTGTCAGGAACCGGGACACATAAAGAGAGAGTGTTCTAAACTTGTGGGAGGTCACCAAGGGGTTTCGAGCGGAGTCGTGTTGAAGAAGGAGATTCCACCAAAGGCGCCAAGTCGGGCCTTCCAAATGACGGTGGAAGAGGCAAGGGAGACGGCGGACGTAGTGTCGGGTACGTTCCTACTCCCTACATGCTCGTGTTTTGTTTGATTCCGGTGCGAGCCAATTGTTTGTATCTATCACTTTTTGCAAGAATTTCACTACTCCTATTAACTTGTTACCCAACGCATTAGTGGTAGAGGTATCCAATGGAAATCATATGTTAGTTCGGGAGTGTTTCGATGGGTGTACCATAGATTTAGACGGTAAGTCATTTGTTTTGGACTTGTTACCAGCGACTATTGGGGGATTTTATGTGGTTATAGGAATGGATTGGCTAGCTAAGCATGACACTGATATATTTTGTTCCAAGAAGATGGCTAGAGTATCCTTAGCAAAGGGAGGAGAAGTGTTAGTTTATGGGGGAAAAGAGTCGGAAAGCTACCACGATCATCTCGTCACTAAAAGCGCACAAGAGTCTTGCTAAGGGGTGTTCTTCATACTTGGCCTATGTTATCGACGCAAAGTCCGAAAAGAAGAAAATAAAAGATGTGGATGTGGTGCGTGACTACCCGGATGTCTTTCCGGAAGACCTACCTGGGTTACCGCCCGAACGTCAGGTAGAGTTCCACATCGACCTCACTCCGGGGGCCGCTCCGATCGCCCGTGCTCCCTATCGCCTAGCCCCAACCGAGATGAAAGGAATGATAACCCAACTGCAAGAGCTTCTTGAGAAAGGATTCATACGACTGAGCTTGTCATCGTGGGGAGCTCCAATTTTGTTCGTGAAGAAAAAGGATGGATCAATGAGGATGTGTATCGATTACCGAGAGCTAAACAAGGTTACCGTGAAGAACAAGTATCTACTTCCTCGGATCGACGAACTCTTTGATTAATTACAAGGAGCGGGATGTTTCTCTAAAATAGACTTGCGGTCCAGTTACCATCAAATGCGGGTGAAGGAGAGCGATATTCCGAAGACGGCGTTTTAGACAAGGTATTGCCACAATGAGGCTTTAGTTATGCCATTCGGGTTGACTAATACACCGACCGTATTTATGGATTTGATGAATCAGGTGTGTCGACCCTTATTGGATAAGTCTATGATAGTCTTCATCGACGACATCTTGATATACTCGCAAGACGAGGCCGAGCATAGTCAACATTTGAGGGAGGTATTAGAGATTCTCCGGAAAGAGAAATTATTCGCAAAATTCTCCAAATGCGAATTTTGGTTGAAAGAGCTCCAATTCTTGGGCCACGTGGTATCCAAGGACGGGGTGAAGGTGGATCCAGCGAAGATCGAAGCGATGATGAATTGGGAGCCACTGACGAGTCCGACGGAGATAAGGAGTTTTTTGGGTTTGGTCAGTTACTACCAACGGTTTATTCAAGAATTTTCGAAGATCGCTAATCCACTCACATCGTTGACAAGGAAGAACGTCAAGTTCTTATAGACCGAAACACAAGAGCAAGCCTTTAGAACCCTCCAAAAGAAGCTATGTGAGGCGCCAATTTTATCCTTACCCGAAGGATCAGAGGACTTCGTGGTCTATAGAGACGCTTCCAAATTGGGTCTTAGGTGCGTTTTAATGCAAAGGGGGAAGGTAATAGAGTACGCATCGCGACAACTCAAGAATCACGAGAAGAACTACCCTACACATGACTTGGAGTTGGCAGCGGTAGTGTCTGCATTGAAGTTATGGCGGCATTACCTCTACGGGATGAAATGTACGCTCTTCACCGATCACAAAAGCTTGAAGTACATATTTGATCAAAAGGACCTCAACATGCGACAAAGTTGGAGCTATTGAAGGACTACGATTGCGAGTTGCTTTACCACCTCGGTAAAGCCAATGTGGTGGTGAATGCATTGAGCTGAAAGAATTATGGAGGTGAAGTCAAATTATCCCTTGCTAGGATCGATGTGATATCAAGCCTAGTAGAGAACATCAAAGCAAGTCAAGTTGAAACATTTCAAGAAGGAAATCTCAAGGCCAAAATCATGGTGAAATAACGAGAATTGCTAACGGAAAACAGTCGCGGTCTTAAAACTTTTCCAAGTAAGGATTTGGGTACCGAAGATCGGAGGAATCCGAGAGTTGCTCTTAGAGGAAACTCACAAGTCCAAGTACTCTATACATCCCGATAGCACCAAAATGTATAGGGATATGAATTTGAACTATTGGTGGACAGTAATGAAACTCGACGTGGTCAACTACGTGGAAAGATGTGTCACTTGCCTTCAAGTCAAGGTGGAGCACCAAAAGCCCTATGGAAGTTTGCAACCACTGACCATTCCGGAATGGAAGTGGGATCATATCACTATGGATTTCGTCACCAAACTACCAAAGACCTTGAAAGGCCATGATACTATTTGGGTGGTAGTGGACCGACTTACGAAGAGCGTGTACTTTTTGGCAATGTGAGAGATGTTGCAATGGACAAATTAGCCAAGCTTTACATTGATGAAGTGGTATCGCATCAGGGTGTTATGTTATCCATCGTTTCAGATTGGGATAGCCGATTCACTTCCAAGTTTTGGGACGGTTTACAAAAGGAATTGGGCACAAGAGTCAAATTGAGCACGACCTATCATCCCCAAATAGACGGCCAAAGTGAGAGGACGATCCAAACTCTTGAAGATATGCTCTGGTCGTGTGTTATAGATTTTGGGGGAAATTGGGACTCACATCTACCTTTAGTGGAGTTCGCCTACAACAATAGCTATCACTCGAGCATTGGGATGGCACCATTCGAAGCACTATACGGACGGAAATGTAGGACTCCGGTGTGTTGGTTCGAAGCGGGAGAAAAATAATTCGTGGAACCGGAGATTGTGCATGAGACGACGGGCAAAGTAAAAAGTATCTGAAAACGTTTGAAGGCGGCCCAAGACCGACAGAAAAGCTATGTGGATAAAAAGAGAAGACCAGTCGAATTCCAGATAGGGAACCGAGTCATGCTAAAGATGTCACCGTGGAAGGGGATTATTCGTTTCAGGAAACGCGGGAAGCTTAGTCCCCGTTTCCTTGGACCATTCACTATTTTGGAGAGGTTTGGACTACAAGCTTACAAGTTGGACTTACCACCGGAGATAGATGGGATTCATCCTACCTTTCATGTGTGCTACCTCCGGAAATGCCTATCCGAAGAGGAGAGTGTGATCCCCTTGACGGAAATTCGGGTGGACAACGGGAATCGTTGCGTGGAAGAGCCAGAGGCAATATTGGAATTAAAGACGAAGAAATTACTGTAACACTCGTAAATTCCTGTCTGTGAAATCCAACCCTTTTGAGAAATTCTTGTTTCTTATCGTAGAATTTCATCCCTTATATCTTACCTATTAAGCCTTATCGCGTCATGAGTGGTCTGTGCGGAAAATGGGAAGAAACGAGCCTCGGTACGTTTTGGGCGATAGTGCCCTGGCGATAGCGCCCTGGGCACAATCGCCGGGCACAATCGCCAGCGGGGGTGTACCCGCGATACGTTTTGGGCGATAGTGCCCTGGCACAATCGTCGGGCACAATCGCGGTTGGCCCCAGGGTTTTTTAAGAGTCGCGATTCTCAACCATTTCCCTTACTCTCACTTCTATCTTCTTCCCTTTTCTCTCCCAAACACCAAAACCGAACCCAAACCTATTTTGGGGGTTTTTCCTCCTCAAACCACATGTTTCTTCACCATCTAACTAGTTGGAACCTTGAACCACAAAACCTCCATCTTCATCTTCCTCGTCAAGTGCAACGGTCGGGAGCTCGGGTTGAAGTGTTGGATTGGGTGTTCTCGGAAGCCTCTTTGCCTTCAAGGGTAAGTTTTCTTGTAATAAGGTTATAAATGCTCCCTTGATGGTTTCTTAGTGTTTGGTTTCTCAAATCTCGGATTTGGTAGTTTTGGAGAAACTAGGGTTTTTGTTATTATTTGGGGTTTCTTGGTATATTGTTAGGGGAATGTTTCTACATGGTCGGATATGGTTACTTATGGTTTGGATTGTATGGATCTAGGTTTTGGAAGTTTCCGGCTTGAGGATTCGAGCGGCCCTCAAAAGAGCTCGTTGGGTGAAACCTAGATTTAGCCTAAATCTAGCAAGGTGAGTTCAAGTTGATTTGTGAAAACGGTGTACATGCCAAAATGTGTTTTTTAAAGTGTTTTACATGAAATGGTTAACTGCTGATAAGTTTTGAGTATCTAGAAGTAAAATGTGTTTTACTTAGTTATTTGTCAAAGTATGAGTATTTTGATAAGTTTTCATATTTGGTAAACTTGGGTTGTGTTAACCTCTTAAAATGTTTCTATTGGGTTTTGAACGTTTCCAACAACTAAATAACATGAATTACGTATTCTTGGTGATTTTGTACAAGTAAAGTCTAACTCATGTTAGATGCATTTGGTCTGTTTGCATCCATAAACACTTTGGAAATCTTGAGTTCCATCTCGTATGGAGTTTTGGGTAAATCTAGTATTTGAAGTACGTGTCTTCATAAACGGTATGTAAAGATGTTTCACTATTGTGGAGACCGGTAATTATTGGTTAAACGGATTTTGAGCTCTTTAGCTCGGTATTGGCTTAAACGAGTCGTGTGGACATTTGTCCGTACTTTTAAACAATTGTGGGTTTTGGATATGAGGACACTTAATTTATGTCATTGGTGAGTTACATATTTTGGGAGTTTTGGTCTTTCAATTGGAGTCATGTAACGTTAGACAGTGTGTAATGGATCCATAGGCACGTGAGTCAGTCTGTTTTGGGATGGTCAATTGGGTATTGCGGGGTTGAACTTCGGTACCCATGTTTTATGACCGGAAACTTTACAAGTGATCGCTAGGAGGGTTGAGTCGGCTAGTGCTACCAGAGTAGTAGGCGCTAGGACCTCCGCCGCTTGAAGTAATGCCTGGGAGGTAGTCTTTAAGTGTGTCGGGCCTTCGGGATGGAGTTCTTCGGAATGATCCATCAAGGTCAACTGACTTGGGGTGACACTTGTAAAGAAGTCGTAGGGACACCGGGCTGGGATGTCGGGAGGTGTCATGCGATTAACGTTGTTGGGTGGTATACTTTTGTGTTCCCTCCACCCTCAACGGATACGGGTTTCCCCCGTTGTTGGCTATCAGTATATTAAATATAAGAACGTCTTATTTTATTGTCATTGGTTCCTTACGGTCGCGTGAGTATTGGACCCAGTGTCCATGTTTTCAGACGTACGGTATATGTGGTTTTGATAGTGATTTATGGGTCGAGCACTCTGTTCCGCCCATGTTTTGGGTACTTTGGGGTATAAATGGTTATTCATGTTTTTACCAAATAAGTGTCGAACTATGATCCCGTTTGGGTGAGTTATGCGTTGCACCATTTTATAAGAAACGTGTGTTTTGGGAGCATTGTCTTTAAAAGTGTATATTATGGGAAAATGTGTCGTTTCCATTTTGAAGCATAATATTTCGAAGGATCTTGATTTAAACTGAATTCCTTTCTTTTAAAGATATATTCGTTCATGTTAACACTCTTGAGCTCACTAGGCGTTAAGTCTAACCTTTTTATTTGTCGGCATGTGCATCAGGTTCCTAACGGGGGGGGGGGGGGTTCAGTTCTAGCGGTGCTATGAAGAGTTGAGCCTTAGCCTTACAAAAGTAAGTAATCGGTGAAGTCTTCCGCGAGTTGGAGATAGTGACATGTTTTGGGTTTTAGTAGCACCCGTCCTTATTGTTTACTATATGTATAGATAGAAGGTGTGTATTGTAGCAAAATCTGAATTTGTGGTTGTAAATGATTCATTTATGGATGTATTTAGAAAATTTTAAATAAGTTGTTATTTCCAGATTTGAGGGTGTTACAATTACGCCATAAAAAAGTGATCATGGTTAAGTTGCAATGGAATCATCACCGAGCCGCGAATGTAACTTGGGAAGCCGAAATAGATATGAAGAAGCGATATCCTCATTTGTTCACCTGAGACTTGATTTTGCGGAAGAAATCCTTGTTAGGTGGGGAGGATTGTAACACCCCGATTTTTGGCCAATAAGAAGGCGTGATGTCAACAGTGTTCCACGCGGATAGCGGTGCGAGTCGAGTTGCGCCATAGTCCGTGCGAGGCTCTGTTCTCTCACGACTCCAGAGGCCAGCATGCCTCTCCGTGCGGGTCGATTTGTGCCACCGCACGCGCTCGACCTCTGTATCGCTGATAAAAGAGAGAAATCAACCCCAACTTCATTTTATCTCATCTACTTCTGTAACACCTTGAATTTTCCTTTGTTAATATCTATTCTAGCACCTCTTATTTCCCTTGGTTGCTTAGTATTCTGGTTGTGTCTATCTTGAATCTGTAGCTTGCGAGAAAATTCGTAATCGAGCGAGAAAATCTACATTTTCGTTGGTTGAGAAGTCTGGGTGACAGTGTCCGGCGACCTTGCCAAGGCCATTGTCGTCGTGGTCACAATCGCCGAAGAAGAGCTAGTCTCGGTACAAGTTCGGCGGGTATGCCCCGCGATTGTGACAACGACACTATCGCCGTGTCACTCTCGCGCCATGGGAGTGGGTCGCGGTACCATTTTCGTGAGAATGCCCCGTGATAGTGACAATGTCACTATCTCCAGGGCAATGTCGCCGATGGGGAATCTGGGTATAAAAAGGGCAGCAGCGAGTTTATTCTCATTTTCTTGATTTTGGCAAGTCTTAACTCGTTTTTCTCAACAGATTTTGCGTAAGATTCATCCTCCATCATCCCTCTTCATTAAATCTCCTAAGCTACCTCACTCATGAGTATTAATGATTGTTGCTTAGGTGGTAGTGGGCATTCATTGTGAAGGTTCTTCATCTTCAAGTCCTAGTATCATCTTCTCCTTTCTAGGGTTTTGCTAGGGTTTGATAAAACCCACATTGTGAGTACATTCAACCTTTCTAAACCTTATACACATCAAATCTAGACTTTTGAACCGATCATCTTCTCCATGTTTACTTTGTATTGTTTGCAAGATTTTGACCTAAAAATGAGTTTTGGAGATTTTAGGGTTCTAACCTCGTTTTTGGGAAATATTGTGGAAAGGTTACTTGGTATACTACTCATGCTCCATTTATTTATTCATGAGTAAACATTTGATGGAAAACCATTTTTATGATAACTAGGATTACTAAAATGGAGATTTAGTTGGGATTGATGGTATCCTAAATGAGTGAACATCAAGGTACATTGACTCTTTTGGCCTAACACTTGTTTGGTGTTGATGTGTATCTCAGGTTCTAGCAGTGTGACCGCCAAGAAGGTTTAGCGAGCCTTTAGTTGTGAGCTTGGGAGCATTTTGGGACGCCAATTATAGAAGATGATTATTTTGGGACTTAGATGGCAACCAATTGTAATCTTATTTCTTGTTAAGAATTAGATTAAGAGGTTGTTATCCCTCATTGCTTATTATTACAAACTTGTAATTATACAGGCGTATATTGTTCTCTTTTTGGGCAAGCTCATGATTTGGCATTTATTTATATACCACATTTCCATTTTCGAAATTTTTTGTTTATCCCACTTTTAGGGTGTTACAGATTCAACAATGGTCGTGTAAGTGTTATCTATCTATATATATATATATATATATAGACACACACATATATGTGTATTTGTTTTATTTTAGAATTTAGAGGGCCACTACAAAACTAGAGACTTCACCGGCGGATTTTTCCGTCGATCCCACCAACGCTTTCTTACTTATCTTAAGAGCAAAAGGGTTCTAAATAATCAACCCTTTGAATTATAAGCGAGGCTTTCCCGATAGAAAGATTTGCATGTGACAGAGATCCCAATTCCTTGTATCCGGTTAAGCAAGCCCCACCACTAGCTTCCACCCAGACAAAAAAATTGAGCGCCTAACGCGAAAGGTTGCTTTACTAAGTAATATAACGTTAGCGCTTTAGTTTGTTTGATTGCTCGTTAGTTCTGTTTTCAATAAGAGGCGGATCTTGAAGAAGCGAGCCTAGAGTAGGAGCACAACCTATTACGTTTTTCGGGGCCCTTTGAGATTCTACTGAAAATCCGTCGGTGATGGATTTTTCCAGCGGGATTATCGACGGATTTTTCGTCGGTGAATCCTCTTTGTTTTATAGTGGACCCCCTAGTAAAAATCCTGGCTCCGCCCGTGAAGACAACCTCACAGTAAGATCACTAAAAAGTACAATTCATGATCTATTTAACCTGTAAGACAAAAGAATATGTATAATACAAAGCAAAACATTGAAAGCTTATGTTTGATTTATTTCAATGGCATAGCATCGATGGATGAATCTTCAAATTCTAGAGATCGTAATTGATCACAGTTTTTTCAGGAGTTAAATTTCGCTTAATCATGGACATAACATGAATGATCTGATATAAGAATAGTGAAATTTGTTTGATTTCATAGGAAAATAGGGAAGATGAGGCGTTTGATTTTGGATGGATGACCATTAATGAGCATAGTGAATAGGAAGGGATCCAAATGTCACACTTATATTTTGATAGGAATTTTTGTATCGTCACATCTTGTTTTGAGACACTGGCTTTTTTGTTTCAAAGTCAATAGAAATGCTTTTAAGCTGTATTAAAAATTGTTATTCCTCCTATAAAATGAATATAAAATATACACGTACTTATTTTATCGATTTTAGCATGCAAGATTTGTCAATGTGAGTATTGAAACACAATGAATGTATGTGAAGAACTTTTACAAAATTATGTGTTTTATCAAGGGTTGTAATTTTATTATTACCATATTTATTGTTATTGATACTTTTTAAGTAACTCTATGCCCAAAGTTTGAGAAAAGGCTTAACAGATAGTGGTAACAACATTTGCAACAATGATTTCAGTAAAAAATAATATCCTCTTTAATTAGGAGTTGCAACATTGATAAGTTAAGTTCAAGTTTAACGATTAAAAAGTTGATTAATAGTTGCACAAAAGTTAATGCAAAGAAGTTCAGAGTTTGGTCAAACAATTTATACAACTCCAATAAAATAAAAAGCACATAAACTTCAACATAATTTCGACAACAAACTTTCAAAACGGAAGAACACACACACACACACATATGTGTATATATATATAGGGGGTCATTCAAGGGAGAACTGGGTTATCTGTGGTAACCGTGAGATCCAATCTTGACCACAAATTAGAGGATAAATTAGGAAATCATTCATTTTGGTAATTTTAATTAAAGGGTATTTTAGGTATTTTAGAAATATCTTCTCTCCTCTGTCCTCTGTCCTCTGTCCTTTCTCTGACGAACATTATTCTGACGAACATAGTTCCGGCGAACACATGATGCACACTGTGATACACGTTGTAACATCGAAAAAACGTGATGCACACTGTGATACCCTTCCGTAAACATCGAAAGTAATTAAAATAAATAAGAAATGTTGTGATTCCCTCATAAAACAACAAAGATACATTGTGATACACCTTGTAAACAACGATGATACATATTGTGATACCCAATAATTCTAAACTTTAAGACAAAAACTCAATGTGATACACTATGATGAACACTATGATACATTGTGATACCCGTTGTAATAACAACAAGGTAATTGTGCTTTGGTGATGGAATGAGTTACTTGTACACGATATGAGTTTCCTAGAATGCATCTGATCATTCTGCGACGGATTTGGCCGCCGGTGATAGCAACGACGGGGATGCTATCAAGCACACCATCGGGAAGGCCACTTACCAGATTGGTAGTTCCAGGGCTAAAGATAATGTGGATCTCCATTGAAGCGCTGCCATGGTCGATTTAGACAGTGTGGATGATGCGAGAACGGTTTATGCTTAATGGATCTCCATTGAAGCGCTGCCATGGTCGATCTGGACAAGAAGCAACCAGATGACGAAGATGGATGACACCTTGTTGACTAGTTTTGTTGTTCGAAGGTTCATCTGGTTTTAGGGTGCAAACAAAGGTCGATGAGAAGGTTCATCTTCATGATTCTGTGCGACGGCGGTTAGATCTAGGAAACATTGGATATGTTAAAGAGGCTCTGGCACAAAATTAGGGTTTTTAATAGAGTTGTCAAAAAATATAAATTACCAGTTTACCCTTTATTTTATTTTATTAAATAACATTAATTATCTAAAATGATTGGCTCATATTGGATCTCACGGTTATTACAAACTATACAGTTCTCATTTGATTAGGCATCTCTCTCTTTCTCTCTCTCTCTCTCTATATATATATATATAGGTTGGGTTCCGGTGAGAATGAAAGTTATGGTGAGAAGGGTAAGAAAATATCTCCACCCTTGGATGCACGTTAGGATAAGATGCACTGAGATGCACCAGATCAATCCTCGTATTATTCATGGGTGGATTTGAAATTAAAAGTGATCAAGGGTCAAAATAATGGATAAATAGAGTATGTATTTCTTTTTGAATTACAAATTACAAGCACCAACAGTACATCTATTTATACATAATTTGAAAAACAGAAATCCTCATACGTGGAGTGTTACCTCAGCATTTGGTTGGAGATTGATTGCACGTGTGTGTTGGATAAGTCTTGAAGACTTGGTCTAACACCGTCCCGCAAGTTGAACTATGGTGGACCAACATTCAACTTGTCACGAAGTAGCTGAAATCTCAGACCACCTAGACCTTTGGTAAAGATGTCTGCCAACTGATCTTTCGTTGAGAAAAAACGTATGTGTAGTTTCTTTTCAGCCACACGTTCACGCACAAAATAGTAGTCTATCTTTATGTGTTTTGTACGAGCATGAAAGTCTGGATTAGTTGTAATGTGTAGCTCCGAGGTTGTCGCACCAGAGCGGGGAATGGAGGTGAGAAAACCAAGTTCTGTCAAAAGCAATTGAATCTAAATGATCTCAGATGTGGCATTTGCTAGGCTTTGACATTCTGATTCTGTGCTCGAACGAGAGACAGTCTTTTGTTTCCTCGAGCTCCATGATACTAAATTGCTGTCAATGTAAATGCAGTATCCACTGGTGGAAATGGTCTGTTGGACAGTCGACCAGTCAGCGTCTGATAGCCCTAAAGCTGAATTGATTTCTTCTGCCACATAATTGAGATGGTCCGGAACTCCAGATCCATTACGTGGAGGCTGAGATTAGTTTGAAGGATTAGGCCCACGCGATCGGGTTGGTGGTCCCGTGAAACGACCAAGATTGGAATGATTTTGAAACCTTGTCGGATTACTCCATTGTTGTGAGGCAACGAGTGCAACTGGTTGCTATTGTAGGAGTGCTTCAAGTCTCATGTCAAATGCAAGCAAGTGTGCCTACAAATAATCCATGGATATGTCATCTAAAGTGGTGGTCAGGGTAGTAACAATTGCATCATAGGTATTATCAAGTCCAACAAGTAGTATTTGCTGGAAATCAAAAATTGAAATTGTGTTACCTGATGCTGACAAACTGTTTGCCAATTGTTTGGCGTACGAGAAATATTGTTGCATCGTCTTTGTACCTTTCTTAATGGTTTGAAGTTCACGTCGGGGGTACATAATCCTGACACGTGATTTGGAAGCATATTGCTTTGCAAGGGCTTCTCAGACATCGCGAGAGGTGTTGAGTCCAACTACATGGGCAAGGACGGGTTCACTTAGCGAGGACAGTAGCCAAACCGAGTAGAATGTGGTCCTGTTTTTGCCAATGAGTGTATGCTAGATTGATGACATTGGGTTCCGTCATATGGGTTCGTGGGGGGCACGGGTTAGTCCCATCAGCGTAACCCTCAAGGTCGTATCCTTTGAGTAAAGGTCTGAATTGTGTCTGCCATTGTAAGTAGTTTGAATGATCCAGGCGCACCGAAATGAGATGGTGAACATAAGTTATTTGTTGTGGACTAATGGAGGTGATCATAGGGGATTGAAAAGAAGTGGTGGCAGGTTGGGTTACTATTGGATCTGGATGCTCTGATACCAAATTGAGAATAGAGTTTGTATTTCTTTCTTAATTACAAATTACAAGCACCAACACTACATCTATTTATACAGAATTTGAAAAAACAGAAATCCTCAATACGTGGAGAGTTAGCTTAGCATTTGGTTGGAGATTGATTGCACATGTTTGTTGGATGAAGACTTGGTCTAACAAAAATATTTTCTTACCTTCTCACATTAATTCTTCTTCTCACACGATATTTCGTTTATATATATATATATATATATATATATATATATAGGGTCGGGTTCAGGGGAAACCGTAAAAAAACGGAAAACTAAAGAACACCCTGGTAGTTATTCATCTGGACGGTATGCACTTGTGTATATAAATAATTTGTAACATGTACAAGTGCATTGCACTTGTACATAAAAACCAAAAAAACAACATAATTTACCTGATGCACAAGTGCATACCGTCCAGATGAAGGGCTACCAGAGTATTCTTCAGTTTTTCCTTTTTTTGAGGTTTTTCCTTGAACCTCCCTCCCCTTCTCTCTCTCTCTCTCTCTCTCTATATATATATATATATATATATATATATATATACATATATATAGGGTCAGGTTCACGTGAGACCAAGCTGTTTCCGTGAGACCGCGTGAGACCAAGCCTTAAAACATGAAACTTCACACCGAAACACTGTGAAGGTAAAAAACATTCGAACCTTCATAATGTAATCACACTATGAAGGTAAAAAAACCTAAACCAAGTTAAAAAAAAATCAAACCTTCACAGATAAAAGACTGTGAAGGTTTATCCGAACCTTCACAGTGAAGACGCTGTGAAGGTAAAAAAAAACGAACATTCACAGCGAAAAACACCGTGAACGTAACATTTACGGTGTTTTCCCTATGAAAAATTCGATTTTTTTTACCTTCATAGTTTTTTGGTGTGAAGTTTCATACTTTAAAGCTTGGTCTCACCGGTCTCACGGAAACTGTTTGGTCTCACGCGAACTTAAGTCTATATATATATATATATATTCTTTTACAAACCTAATAATCATTACAAACTAGTTTTCATGTGTTGTTTCATATATGAAAGAACAAGTGTAAAAATGTAATATTTATACAATGTTATTTCATATACAAAATATTCAAGAACATATTTTTTGCACACAAAATCGTCTCGAAGGTTAAATTTGAGTTCTAAGTTACCATCCACATTTCTTGAATGAAATTAAATTTGATATATTCGTTGCTAATTTTTCTAGTTTACTTGCTCCTTGGCGGTTCTCAATCATTTTGGTTTCCTTATGCGAGTGGTTGACCCTTGACTCCCTATATATACTATATTATAAATCACGGATAAAAAACTCTTAAATACAAGTTATTAGACATAAAGTACCATCATTTTATACAAGATTTTAAAAATCTCTTAATTTATAAGTTTCAAAGCACAAGATACATATTACTACTGCAGGCTTCTAACACCCACCAATTTGGTATGTGCAGGACTTTCCTTTTATGCAGACTTTTCCATGTATCACTATTAATTAATATATTATATTACTATAAATTTGTTTTAATTATATTATTAAATATGTAATTGTTATTTTATCTAGATATCATTAAAATATATTAGATAATAATTGAATTCTAACAAAATACTTAATTTTTTTATATAAAAAACATCATATTATTAAGCCTAAATTAAAAAAATTATAAAAAAAACATTATCACTTTTTTAAAACCATCCAAAATCGTACTGTAAATCAACAAAAAAACAAAAAATAAAATAAAACATTAAAATCGTGATGTATCTCGCTGCATTGCGTGAGTACACTTCTAGTTCAAATATATGAGAAGTTATTTTATATTTTGTTTTCATATTAATATGGATTTTAAGTTAATACATTTAAGTTATGTATCCTCTATATATATAAAAATAACATTATAATAAACAAAATACAATCATTTTGTTTCATGTTTTACGATGATAAAAACAGAAGTGTTGTGAAACCACAAATGTTTTTTCATATCCACTCTGGGAAACTTGTATTGCTTTTGGGATCCTCTCAAAAGAGAACGAGAAAACAATCGCCAAACTTACATCGGGGTTTTCAATCGCCGGTTATATTTGCACCAGAGATGTTATACGACTTTAATTAGACAAAAAAGTTTGTTTTATCATAAATGGACAAGAATATAAGATCAATATCATCGTCGACACTATATTTACGGCCTACAAATCTCTATATCAACTTGTTCACCGTTGGACGGGGGAGGGGAAGTCTGAGACCAATGATTGTAATCTCAACCTTCTCCTCGAACACCATGTGGAATCGGAATATCAGATTATCGTTCGTTCCCTCAGCTTATTACCGGAGCTATGTCATTGCTAGCACACGATGTTGGGTGAGAGATTTGATTAAGCAATTTGATAACTTGGTTTTTGAATGACATGGTTATTTTCTTATTAGCTTTTATTTTTATTTTTTGCCATGTTATATTAATTAACCGGTTTGGGTAATCTAAACCCTTAAATAAATAAAATATTTAATTCAAACCCTAAATGATGATCTTAAGAGTTGGTTCCCAAAAATAGTAAGAAAGACAAGGTTTGTTCCATTTTGGCTGGTATAATTTTCCCTTTATGATTTTATTCTAGTTCTTCTTGTTGTATGTCGAATGCAGTTGGAAATACTTTATTTCTTTTGACATATAGAAGTATGGGAATGGTTGGTTCGGGGTCGAGATTTAAGGAAGAAAGACAGAGTCGGAAATAATAGGAATTGTAATCATATCCATAAAACTGATTATTACAATTTCAAATTACAATAATCAAATTTAGGATTTATCCAAACACCTGGGTGTTTACTTTTGACTTAACGGAATAACGGGCTTAATAAACCTGTTGGGCTTAGGGGGTGTTTGGGATTGCTTATTTAAAACAATTTATGTTTATTTTGAAAAGTGTTTATCAACTTATGTGGTGTCAAACCGGAGTTTTCTAAAAAGTGTTTGGATTAGCTTATTGTGGTACCAAATCGTAATAAGCTAATAAGTTGTTATTTAAAGGTGCTTGGGATTGCTTATACCTATAAAAGAACCCAAAAAGTCATAAGCACTTTTGAAATAAGTTGATAAGTTAGAACAAAATGACTTATCAAAAATGGCTTTTCAGCGGTTTGGCACCGCTATAAGCTCTTTTCTTTTCTTTCCATCCAAACACTCAAAAGGGCTTATCTCCGGTGTCAAATCACAATAAGCTAAAAAGCCCCTCAAATAAGCAATCCCAAACACCCCCTTATTCGCACGGACATATTAAGATGTTTACTTGAAGCTTAATGAAAAATAAGTTGGCTTTTTCAGACAGCCCAAAAGCCCCACTTGTCCACATTCAGCCAAAAAATTGACATCCCTACCCCTCACTCTCTTCACGTTACCCTAGAATCCTAGTCGCTTCCATGTTTTCCCTGCACCATCTCTCCAAGTTACACTCTCGACGTCGCTCTCCAGGTCACCCTTTCTTCTCCGTCCAGCTCTCCCTAACAACGCCCCTGCATCACGAAGACTTCGATTCCCCTCACCAAACTTTCGACACCCGTACATCACCGAGGACAACACCCATCTCTATCGACTCTCTCTACTCATCTCTCTCGAATTTGATGTCCCTGTATCACCGAGAACAAAACCCTAATCGAACCCGTCAACATCTTTGATTGGGGAAGAAGCGTCGGTTAGGTTCGATGGTTGGGTTTAATTGAACCTATCAACATCTTTGAATGGGCAAGAAGCTTCGGTTAGGTTTGATGGCTAGGTTTAATCGAACCCATCAACGTATTGAGTTTAGAAAGGCAGTGTTTGGCAAGATCTGTTGCAAACTGTTGTTAGCATATCTGTTGACCCCAGCATACATGTTTACTTGAAGATGTTTACTGATCAAAGTTTGTTGATGGATCAATAGAGATGTTGAAGCTTAATAGAGAACTCTTGATGGATCAAAGTCAGAAAGGCAGTGTTTGGCAAGAGTTGAGTTTAGAGGATTCTTTTTTGTTTCATTACTAGATTGATCAATGAGAATGATGAATTCATGTAAATAAAAACAAGTAAACAATCGATTGTGGTCATTTAATTTTGAGATCTTGATTAAATTGGTGAAAATAAAAGTTGGTTCAAGCAATAACAAAATTGGTTGTTATCGAGTTTAAAAATTATGTTGAAATTTATCTTTTGGATTATGAGAGATGCACACTTATAGGTGAAATAGTCATTTCTATCATTCATACCGTTGATTCACGAAAACAAGTAAACAAACAACACATTTTTACCTGGAGAGACAAATTTATCTAGACAAACAAATTTATCCATACATAACTTAATAAAAAATTTGGTAAACAACTCCTAAAATAGGAGATACAAGTGTATTCAAAACATACATTCAACAAAACTTGGGTTATTTGTTTTTTGAGTCGGAACGGTTCAATTAACCGAATATAAATAACTTTATTCAGTTCAATTTTGGTTATCATTCATGCTTTTGGGTATTACTGTAATTCTTTTTATATTTCATATTTATAAATATTTATAGATTATCTAGAAATACAAATAACATTTGTAAGCCATGGTTTTGATATTGAGGCTTTATTAAGCATCGAAACTTCAAATTATTTATCCAAATAATCTGGAACCAAATAAAGTTCGATTATTAGGTAGTTTGAAGAAAATTGGGAACCGAATAACACCCTAATAACAATTTCTTCATATTTTCGATCAACAACTAAATTTACTTGTATAAAAAATAACGACCATCCAGCCAAGACAAACAAAAAAGCGCATTTTAGAAAAAAAAAATAAACTGGCGTAGGCTGTCGACATATAGTTGCCCCAACAGACGTAATGGGAGATCTTTGAGCATTGCCTATCGAACCAACTTGAATAGTGAAATTCAAACCGCTCATGCATTTCTGCTAACTTCATAGATTCTAGGTCTCTACTTCAGAAAATAAAGGTCAAGTCTGCATACATCTTACCTCTCTCGGACCCTGCTTTCTTTCTGCAAAGCAGAATACACCGAGTTTGTTTAGTATGGTTCCTAGATTCTAGGAATGGCTCCCATAACATGAGCAGGATGATGGGCATCTGGCTTATTACAAAAGAAGCGAGAAACCGAAACTTAAAAACCAATGTCTAAAAGTCTCAACCAAGAAAATTTCCGAGCAAAAAACAAGTATTTGTGAACCTCAATAACCTAACTGAATAAGACAGAATCACTTCTGCTAAAAAGATTTACCGAGACCTTCAGAAAGCAGAACAGCTTAATTATTTCATTTTTTGCGGATTTTGACATCAAGAATCCACTGAACCTTGCCCTCCGGCAAAGGAAGGGTTTTGGGCAATCGGAGTGGCACCTCAAACTCCCCTAAAGTCGACAAAGGAGACGTTAATTGCAGGTTTTCAGGCTCGAGACGCACGCCGAGCTGTCTTGCCACCTGCCACATCAGTAAAATTCAATCTGCATCAAAAGCTTACTAACCGATAACCATCAGATAAACACGTTCAAATACAGAATAGCTGTTGATCCCTACTAATAAAACATCATACTCCAAAAATTTCCAATTTTTCTTTTTAACGAAAGATTACACTAACTTTCCATTCACGGTTTACAATTAAAGATGGCAACAATATGAAGCACAGACCGCAATGGTCTCAAAGATGGCAACAATTTCAAGCGCCACATGCCGACATGCGGATAGAATATTTGAAAGAATCGACAAACGAAGCCATCAAGTAATTTCCACATCAAAATTTCAATTATAAAATTAAGGGAAAATGTATTAAAACGGGAGTTTGCCTCGGTTCCTATTATAATGTAACAAAGAATTTTTTCCCCTAAATCAATGTAACAAAGTTTCAAATTTTAGTATTTAATGTAGCAAAGTTTCAAAAGTTCCTATTTTTTGTACCCAATTTGACTGATAATCTGTTGATTTTGTAACATCTTATGACGTGGATGTCAAGTTTATCGTCCACTTAGCCATAATCCTTCTGTAAACTTTTTGTAAACAGGTATCCATGTCATGGAAAGTTACAAGATAGGCAAGTTACCGGACCGGTAAAATAGGTAGAAAGTAGGAAATTTTGCAACTTTTTTACATCGATTGAGAAAAGAAATTAATCTTAACTAAACCAAACTTTGTTGTATTTTGCCCGAAAATAAATAAGAACATAGTAAAAAATAAACCAAACCTCAGATATAAGTTCGTCTTTGTCCACAGGTGAGCGCAGTTCAGTATCTATCTTTATAAATCTTCTCAAAACCTACAAGAGGCATCAAACAAATCAGACAACTGTTCAATAAGGCATCGACTATATACATATGCTTGTCCCACAGTGTCCCAAACCTCACAACTCACAAGGGTGCTTTGGGTAGGCAGACAGGACTGGACAGGGCGGGCAAGATCGAGGTAGGTGAGTGAAAGAACTGTGCAAGGTTTTAGGGTTTTAATTTGGTATGGTTAGTTTAATAATTTACCAATCTTGTCTCATCTCTCTAATTTTAGGAGTCCACGAGTTTATCATTAAAAGTGCGTTAGTATGCAAGACAGGACAGGACCGTACAAAAACCTGTCCCACGTTTGGCGGCTTGGTGCTAGGGGTGTAAACGAGTCGAGCTTTTAACGAGCTACTCGAGCTCGAGCACGTTTATCTCGAGCTTAATTATTCTCGAGCTCGAGTCGATCTCGAACACAAAATAGAGCTCATTTAAGTTATCGAGCCGAGCTTTATAACACCAATGTTCGACTCGGCTCGTTCGAAAACTCGATTCAACTTTTCGAGTTGAGTCGAGCCATTCAAGCATACCCTTTTTCGAGTCAAACATGATTATATATTTATTAATCATACAATAAAAATATAAAATTATCGAGCTCAAGCCGACAAACGAGTTAATCGATCGCAAGTTCGAACCCATAAACGAGCATCGAGCTCGATAACTCAAAAAATATTCGAGCTCGAGCCCTACATTGAAAAGTTAATCGAGCTCGAGTCAATCTCGAGCCCAATATTAATTTTTTAAGCCCGACTCAATTAACCTACTACTCGACTCGGCTCGTTTACACCCCTATTTGGAGCGACATTAGACCTGGGACAGACGGAATTGAGTGGGACAAAAATGCATTTTTCCCGTCCCACTAAAATAGGTGGAACAAAAATCAGGGAGTTGGGACAATATTGGTGCATTAGTAAACTACCCATATCAAAATTAAACTATCTCACTCTTGAACATCCAGTCCCGTCCGAGTACCAAAAACGCCCTAAGAGAGAACTACAGTCGAACATTTAAACAAGCTAGAGATTTAAACTACAAAGTACAAACCAGCCTAGCATTTTCCAGTCGTCTTGCTGCAGTTCGATATTCTTTCATTGTGTCTTCCTCAGTCTTTGGAACTACCTTGACCTCTTCAACTTCCTTGGGCTGATATATCTGGTTGAAAAACAGATGTTCGAAAGATTACCATGATAGCCCAATAACAACATGAACGGCCAGAAACAAATCCCAAAGGCCCTACCATGTCGCATTTCCCATTTATTCTTCAAAAATAATTGAATTATGTTTGTAAAATTCATGAAAAATGATTCTACCCCTGACCCAAATCGAGTCAAAATCATATCAAATACTCAAATGATCAATCACTCAGCCCACTTCATACCGAACACATAATTAGACAAATGCTCAATTAGCACAAATGAACTCAAAGAGATGCAAACATCAGAAAAACAACCTTCCTCTGCTCGTTGATGAGATAAGCAAATTTATCGATGTTTGGGACTGCAAGCAACTTGGGCATCAAATGGTTGCGAAAATGTCCAGGAGCAACTTTAACGCTTTCACCTGCTTTCCCCAGCTTGTCTATAGTCTGAATTTAACATCACAAATAGTAACTTCATTTCATATTAAACAAAAGTAGATTTTCCACAAAATAGTGGAAAAGGAGTCTCAAAAACTGATCTACTTACAGTTGTAAGTATAACTTCCAATTTTCTGTATCTAACACCTTGACCAGCATAGAATAATGGATGATGCAGCTCACAATCACAGTTCTTGAAGAGAGCCGAATCTTTCAGAATCTTAGTATGGCGAAGGATACTTCTACCATACTGGAGGTTAATCATCCTTCTTTTATATATATTCAGTCAAACTCCAAAATGTTTATACTCCTAGAACATGAAGCAATTTTATTATAAACAAAGAAGTGAAATAATTTGCAAGTTACAGATCGAAATTTGTATCACACGAATAAGCATACAATGTACTTGATTGTTACGCGATTATGAATTTATGATTTACTTCACTTGAAAATAAGAATGCTAGGGTTTACATGAACCAACTAAACTTGAATCATCTGAAATTCAATCAAGCCCTAGTTTAGAGATTGAAGATTTTGAAATTCACTTGGGAGAAGGTTTTGTAGTGTAATTCTCCTTTCGGTACTTGAAAAATAAGAATGTTAGGTTTTACATCAACCAGCTAAACTATAATAATGTGAAATTCATTGAAACCCTAGTTTTAGAGGTTAAAGATTTTGAGATTTACTTGCGGGGAGATCTCGTGGTGTTCTACGTTAGGTGGGTGTACGGTGGCAGTCGCCGGCGACGGGACCTCAGAGTGGCTTCAGCCGTTCTACTTCTCCAGTAAAACAATGGAGTCGGCGATGCTTTGTTTTCCCCTATTATGATTTATCGAAGTTGTTGATTTTTCGAAAATGACCACTAAAGTTTTAATTATTCTATATCTTGAACCAGTCTAGTTATAATTTCGAAATCTATCACAAGAGTTTTGTATATTCGTGTCAGATGTAGCTTAGATGATGACATTTGGACTTTCGTCCAAGATTATTAAACCAGGGTTTCAAAAGTTGGCTCTTAGTAAAAATTATACAAAATAATTTCATTTTAATGCTTCAGCTTCACCACTTGTAATGTAAGTATGTAACTTAAAAATTTAGGGGTTATTTGTTTACCTGTTAATGTTTCATTAAGAGATAATATCTGAATCGCTAAGAGGTGAATCTTGTCTGACAAAAAAGAGATATGTCTCTTAATGGTTCTAAAATCCCTTGAATGATTTTGTATTTTGCACCCCCCCCCCAACCATTCACCACCTTAATTTCATTGTGATTAATCAGCAAACAACCATATTTCATTTGACACTATATCATAAGAGCATCTTAATCATTTTAACCACTTAATCATTCTGCACCAAACCATTCAGCAACTGTCAAACAACCCCTTATCAAATCTTAGGGTGCGTTTGGTACGCAGACAGGACAGAACAGGACAGGTGTCCAGCGTTTGGTACGACATGATATGACTGGACAGAACATGACTGGTTAAAATGACCAGTTTACCCCTGATTAGTTGTTTAGTGTTTTGTTTATGAAATAATAAATCTAAGTGAATAATAACAAATAATATTTAAAAATACAAAACCATCTAATATAAATCGATTAGCATCAATTGTTTTGATAAAAAAAACTACTAAAAAAATCGAAAATAATAACAACAGCAAAAGATGGAAACGATGAGCACAAACTTCAATCGATTAACAGCAAAAGAATAACAACAGCAAAAGAATATACACAAATTTCAATTGATTTGGCAAGTAAACGAAGAGCACAACTTCAATCGATCGAAAATCCATTAACAACAGCAATCGATTTACCTGTCGATGAACAAAAGAAAACCCCGAACTCGATGAGAAAACCCTTCAGAAATCGATGAGAAACCCCTTAAATCGATTGATAAAAACCTTCAGTTGGAGAATCTGTGAATCGATTGAGAAAAACTCCAGAAATCGATTAGAAAACTTCAGAAATCGATTGAGAAAAACTTCAGAAATCTGTGTTCATTTTGAGAAAGATCGATTGAGAAAACTTCAGAAATCGTTGAGAAAAACTTCAGAAATCGATTGAGAAAAACTTTAGAAATCGATTAAGAAAAATCGATTGAGAAAACCTGTCGATTGAGAAATCGATTAATCTGTCGATTAATCTGTTCTAGATGGAGACAATATGTGAAAGATTTACCCGAGGATTTCGATCAAACATATGAGATGAGCTTCAATTCAATCGATGGAGAAATATGAAGGATAGCAGCTTTCACGATGGAGAGAGTAAATTAGGTTTTAATTTTCAGGGGTAAATAGGTCAAAAATTACCTTGTTCCATTTAGTTATAGGGGGTGAGGGTGAACTAACTTGTCCCACTCTTGTTCTAGTTTGTTCTAGCGTGTTCCACATTAGGACACGCCAAACGTGGGACAAGTCTGTCTTGTTCCACCCTGTTCTGCGTACCAAACGCACCCTTAATGTTGTTTGTGTATTTAATTATATACTATGGTGTTTGTTTCTTGTTGATGTACCGTCTATTTGCTTCTCCCTTCTAGTCTTTACAAAATGTAATAGTTATAATGGTTCATAATACAATGTAATTAGTGACAATGGATCATATTAGGTCTCAATGGTTAATAATTGATCATGTTGGGTTGTAATTGGTGATGATGGATGATATTAAAGTGTAAATTGTGATAATGAGTCATATTGGATTGTAAAATGGGTGATAATAGGTTGTAATGATGTATAATAACCATATTTGGTTGTAATGATTATAAATGGGTTATATTGGGATGTGATGAGTGATAATACATTATATTGGGTCGAATTTGGTGAAAATGATTCATTGAAACCCTAGTTTAGAGATTAAAGATTTTGAGATTTACTTGAGAGAAGATCTCGCATTCTCGTGGTGTTCTTCGTTAAATGGACATACGGTGGTAGTAGCCAGCAACGAGACTTCAAAGTGGCTTCAACTAGAGATGGCCAAAATGGGCCCAAGACCAGCGTAGGACTGGGAAGTGGACTGATCGGGATCGGTAGGGATCGCGACCGTCCTGACGGTCCGTAACCGGTTATGGTTTTTACGAAAATTCAAGGTTCGACCCGGGACCGGTTATACATAGGCCCGCTTTTTTTAAAAAAAAAATTAAGTGTTTATAAATTATATATCAAGTTTTTCAAGGTATTTATAAGATTTCTGTAAGATTTTCAAGCTTTTTTTAAATCAAAAACTTCAAGTTTATTATAAGTTTTCTAAGTTCTTTTGGAAGTTTTTCAAGTTTTTCCAAGTGGTTCCAATAAAATTTCAAAAATCGTAATTATAAAAACATGTTGTAAAACCCGCGATTTTTGGGTTTCCGTTTATGATTAATCACCCTATCAATGACCATTTTAATATATTAAATCTTGAAGGTTTTAATGATAATCATATTAAGATCTTCGAGAATTGAAATGAACGTGGAAAACAAAGAAAAGGCGCGAAAACAGTTGCCTATGCAAGGTGGCGGGCGACCAAGGTCGCATGGTAGGTTGTGTGCCTCTCTGTGTTCATATGTGTGTGTTGTGCAACACACTCAACTTTCCCTGGACCCCAGGTTACAGGAGTCGGTTATGTAGCTTAAAGTTGTGATTTTTTGGGGGTTTATCTCACTATTTCTTCACCAACTCTCTCATCTTCCATTCCCTCTCTATATTTGATTATTTTCTGGACTATAGGCACGATATTGAAGGTCAATGGGAGCATTCCTTGGCGATTTTAAGAGTCGATTGTTGAAGATGTCCCTCTAACATTTTCTTTTAAGTTCTAGGGCTTGGTTCTTTTCACCCTCAACCCTTAATATTATCTTAAGTTTATGTGTGTATGTTTTAGGAGTAAAATGAAGTGTTTTTGAGGGATTTGCACCATAGATTTAGAGTTGTAGTTTGGGGATTCCAAATCTTCACCAAAGGAAACTCAAGATTTGGGGGTAAAAACATAGATTTAGCATAAATCTAGCAAAGTAAGTTATAGTTAATTTGCAAAACTATATACATGTCACAATATCTATTTTGGGGTTTGAACACATTTTCATGAGTTAATTCCATATTTGATAAGTTTGGTGATTTTTATGGATTTAGACATATAGACACTAGAAGATATCTATTCTATCAAATGAGATTTACTGTATAATTGGATGATTTAGAGTAAAATCTTATTTTTGACTCTTGAAAGAGGTAACTTGGGATATTAATGATTTAATTGGATTTGTCAAACAAGTTGAAAGGTTCATTGACCTTGTTTTGGGTTAAATGTTATTTTAGGATTTTACTTGACTTATGATTTTTTTTTATATTGGCATATTAGCCAATTTTAATCATAAGTGTATAAATATTTGATAAACGTCCTTCATTGGATTTTTGGGAGTTTGAAAGTACAAATCATACGGTATTTGGCCTTTTGGGAGAATTGGTAGAATTCCAACGCGTTCGGTGTTGGATAGCATGGGAATTAAATTGGACTCCACTCTTTGCCCAAGACGTGGTAGTGAAGTAGAAACGGTAGACCACACTTTAATAAGTTGTGAAGATGTAAAGAAAATGTGGCAACCCACAGGTAGATGGTGGAGTTTTAATTTAGAATCGATAAACTCCCTAAGTGATTTGTTCGAAATAATAGGGCAATCGGATGATAATTCAAGAAGTTCACGGAGATGGATAGCGGTTGTATGGTGTTTCCTCTATCTCGCGTGGATAAATCAAAATAAATAGGTGTTCGAGAAAGTTTGAGGATCGATTCTAGATCATTTTTACGAATTTCAAGCTAAAACGTTCGAGTGGATTACAGGGAGTGACCGAGAGTTGGCCATCGATTGGCCTACTTTGCTTTCGAATCCCGGCCTGTCGTAGCTGATTTTTGATCGAGTTCGAGTGGTCTTGTCTCGGGCAGCGGTTTGTCGGGAGCTTTGGGGGCTGTACGTGGGTGTGTTCGAGGCTGATTCCAGTCGCATATGTGGGTGTCTTGTTCCTTTTTTGTTGCTGTCAGCAGTTTGCTGCTCGCAAACTCCGTTTTCCTTTACTCATCGTTTTGTTTTTGCCTTGCTCTTGTTCGGTATTGTTGTTTCGCTTTTGGTCTTTTTGGCCTTGATCTTTTGTACTTCTTGTAAAACTGGTTTTGTTCGGTTGGTAATATATGTTTTTGCTGCTGTTCAAAAATAAATAAATTAAATGAGAGATAAAAATTAATTCTCCAAAATAGAAATCATGACAAAGGCAAGAAGTTGTTTGATTGATTTTCCATTAAGTCCTGTATGGATAAAGTTGTATGGATGAATTAATTTATCTATATAGATTGAGATTATTCTTGTGTTGGGATGGTTTTTTCTTAGATGGATGGAGTGTGTTTTATAATTGGTAGGAACAAGTTTTTTAAAAACTTGGTTTTCTACATAAAATTCCCCTATAAGATTATTGAACAAACAATTTTCTATATCATTTTTAAGGCACAATCTACCAACAAACACAACCAAATTCTGTTTTGATACAAATTTAACACAAAAAATGAAAGTAAACATTTTATTTCGTAAGAACGTTTAATAAGTAGAAAATAAAAAATTTCGTCGCCTGAGAGATTCGAACTCTCGCGGGGAAACCCCATGTACTTAGCAGGCACACGCCTTAACCACTCGGCCAAAGCGACATTTTTATTTACTTTTCACATTTATTTATCTTTATAATAAACAAAATCAGTTAACGACACTGACCGAACCAACTAACCATGGCCCACCCCCTACTCTCATCCATACAAAAATATCCAGACCCCCCTAATCGATACCCTCCAAACCAACAACGCCTCCATTACAAAATGTCTTCAACCACCACCACTACCACCGACACCACCACCGCCGCCGCCACCGCCACCGCATCCAACACCTCCATGGACCGCCATACCTACTGGTGTCATGAGTGTGACATGAGCATCTCCCTCATCCCCTCCTCCTCCACCACCGCCTCACTCCTCTGCCCTCACTGCAACTCCGACTTCCTCGAAGAATTAGACTCTCCTATTACTTTCAATAACGCCATTAACGCCACCAATAACCCTAACCCTAACGATCAGGAAGATTCGAATCATGTATCATCTCAATTATTGTTTCCGTCTTTTCTCGATCCGTCGTTACCGGCGACGGATTATCCCACCGGTTTCCAGTTCCCTTCCGTCGCACCTTCCGATGACAACTTCCTCCTTGACAGCCCTTACTTTCACCGTGTAATTCATCATCTCTTCAACTCTGAAGATTCCTCTCCTTCCACCACTGCTACCACCTCTCGACACCACTCCCCTGCATCCAAATCCGCCATTGAAGCTATCGCTTCCGTTAAGATCACAGCTGCATTCCTTGAGATCGATCCGATTGTTATCTGTGCCGTGTGCAAGGATCAGTTTGTAATTGATGATGAGACGAAAGAGCTGCCTTGTAAGCATATGTACCATCCTGACTGTATACTCCCATGGCTTTCGCAGCATAATTCGTGTCCTGTTTGTCGGTTCCAGCTGCCTACGGAATCGGTGGATGGAGATTTGAAAGTAAGGAGGAGGTCGAGGTCTAGGGTTTTGAGGTTGGGGGATTTAATTGACGATGAGGATGATGAAGAGTTGTTAGGGTTTGGATTGAGGCACCTTGCTCGGAGGCACCGGCTTGTGTTTCCAATGAGGCACCATCACTACCGGCATCCGCAGGTGGAGGAGGAGGAGCCGGAGGTTTTGTTTTCTTCTACTCAAATCGGGGAGGAGGTTGCAGTGGATGTGCTGCCTGATTCGGGGCGAACGAATAGCGTAGAGACTGTGTCCAGTTGGCCAAGCTGGCCTGTTGATGTAGGAGCTGTGGATGGAGGTGAGATTGCAGTGAGTGCTTCTGGAGTCAATGATGATGCTGATGTGGTGATGTCTTGAACATTGCAACAAGAGGCTCTGTGTTGGTAAACTTAAGGTATATATATATTTTTTATTACACTTGCAAGATTATTGCTTTATTTGTTTCTATGGCATTTTCTTTCAGCATCTCTATTATAAGACCACTTATACTTGATCATGGCAAGTGGCCTTGTTGCTGAAATCAGAATGACTGCATGCATATGATTGTATAACCTAGGAGTACATATAGATTTATGGTTCGGCACAATATCCATATCTACATGGTCTTTATCTTGGGCTTGTTTGGAAAAAGAGAACTTAATATCATTGTTCTTTCCTATTTCAGCTAAAGTTACGTTATCTATGTATCTCTGCCTATCTTTTTCTAAAACTAGCTATGGGTAAGCTAGAGAAATTGGTTTGTGAATCTCTTGTTTACATTGTATTAAATTCTGTATGGATTAATCTGTTTGTATAGATTGGGAATGTTTTATTTGGGAGGGTTTTTTTTATAGATGGAAGAAGCGTGCTTTTTTTGTTGGGAAGGGCATGTTTGAAAAAAACTTTCCGCATAAACCTCCCCCTAGAAGCTTACTAAATAAGCCACTTATTTAGCTGACCGAATAAATTGCGAGTCTCACTAAGCTAGTTAAGATGCTACAACAAGCCCTAATTAGGATGTAGAATATGGGGAAGAACATCATAGTAGGTTGCCGTGCGAAGGAACAAGGTTTAGACTTCAGATGGCAAGGTGCACTTTCGCCCATGATAATTTTTGTCAAATGTGTGTGGGATGTGGGTGTGTACAGTAGTGAATGCCTAGGTTTGAATTAAATCCTGAAAAAGTTAATTACTCATTTTGCTCTGAAGCATCTTATAGTTGTAACAGAAAGAATAGGTTTGGCCCTTTGGGTTAAGGACATGTAGTGGATTTTGATGTCTCTTAACATGTTCATTTATCTGGTGACCGAAGTTTTTTAATTCTTAATTGCAGCAAAAAGGTAGAGGGACTGCTCTGTGAACTTGAAATTTTGCATCAAATAGAAATTGTGGACTAACAGCATCTGATTAGACTTGCCTATGAGGTGCTATTCATGAATGGATTTTGTAATTGCATCAGGAGATAATTTTGCATCATCTTGGTGCTCACTTATGAGTTATGACAAAACTAGAACGATAGCTCATAGGTTGGAAACAGGCTGAGGTTGGAGTTGGAAGTTGGTTTTGTTTATAGTTCGAGTGTAAACTGCTTTGGTACATTGAACACACCTTACTCACATGGTCTCCTCTCTCCTAAATGACCTTTAGGCCACCCTTTGATGGATTTCAATTCCCATGACATCCTTCGGATTATGCGAACCAAACAGCACCTTAAGGGGGTGTTTGGTTCATGGATTTTGAAGGAATTGATATGGATAATTCCTTTGACCAAATTCCAATTCCTTTGTTTGGTTCACGTATTGAAAAGGATGGAATCCTTTGAATTCCATTGAATTCCACAATTTAAGGAATTCATCATTCTTTGGCTTAAGTGAAGGAATTGAATTCCTACCAACCAAACGCGTGGTCAAATTCCATTTCAATTCCTCTAAAGTCAAATTCCTTCGATAGATTCCAATTCCATCAAATTCCATTATGCGAACCAAACGCCCCTAGGGTTTGAGAGCTGTACATTCTTGCCTGATATGCACCACCTGCTGTTGGCATGCTCTATTTGCCTCCATCTTTTCTCCTACCATTCCCATCCCAGTATTAGGGTTGTTTTTTCTTGTCAATGCTCCCCTTTTCCTTGAAGTCACTTTTGCAATCGTATCCAAATTTGTCATGTGATGCATAACTCGATCCTTTAGTCTCTTCTCTCTATATAAGAAGCTCTTCTACAAGACTACAACGAACTCCTTAAATATTAAGAAAGCTCTAATGATATCCTTTAATCTTTTCTTTTCTGCTTGTCTTATTTGGTGTTTTGAGTTTGATGGACACATCAGAGTACAACCCTCAATAGTACCTACGTTTATCACCATATTTGGGTCAATATGACGTTATCCTATATTTGGATATTAAGATTACCATTGCCTAAGGAGGAATAGAGACAATCACTCCCCTCCCCCCCCCCCCCCCCCCCCAAAAAAAAAAAAAAAAAAAAAAACTTTGATAAGAAAAGATTTTTGTTAATGCAAATATCTGGATACTATGATTTGCAATTTTTGGGACTCAGCTGTCCATCCTTAGAGCTTCTGATATGTGTGGAAGCTTGAATCCGAGTATCGTGGCTTAACAGGATCACTATGAGGGAGAGTACAATGAGCATTGACATTTTAGCATTACTATATATATATATATATATGAGTGTCGTATTTTTATATATTCGTCAAACTACTACACTTTCAAGCTAAAGTTTAAAGCATATGCTAAGATGAATAGGCATCTGTGTTATCGAGAGTTTATGGTACACCTCAATTTTCTTCTAATATGTAACAACCGTTCCCACATGGATAAAAAAGTAGATGTGTGAGCTCCTTATATAGCTCAAATTTGTCGGCTACTCTAAAAATTCCACCATAGTTTTTAAGTTGATTTGAATGTTATTGGACCAACTTGCTGCTTTGAGCTATGGGGTCTTAGATACTTAGATGATCCCACCCTACTACTGAGTACTGAATATGTAGGACATGCATATTATGTGGTTAACTAGCGTTCTTTGGCAATAATGTTTACCTTTATGCCGTTACTCGTATGCAGATGATGTATAGTGGCTCTTACAGTTCCAAGGGCGTGAAAATTTAACGAAGTGTAAATCTGATGTGGATGGCCGCGCCAAGTCCTGGTACTATATCTTACATGTTCTCTCATCTTCAAGGGGAGGCGGGGGAGCAAGTGATTTCATTAATGTTACTTATCGTAAACATTTTTGGTTTGGAATTTTGTAATAAAGATTAAAGGGCCCGTAAAACGCCAGTTTTTTTTTCTTTCTTTCTCATTTTCTACTACTAAATAATGGGCCTTTTTTCTCCCTTCTTTGTGTTTCCCATCAGTTGCAAATAATATGTAATGCAGCCTAGTGACTGTAGTTGTGGGTAGGTTTTGTAGGATGTTGATGCAATTGCATATTTAATGCCATCAATCATTCCTTTTCTTTTTTCATCTTTTTCTTGCCATCAGGAGTTCACCATTAATTGATTGATGCATTTACCAGAAAACGGTATCAAGTCTTGAAACAAGTTTTCATGTCATACTACTTTTCCAAACATGGGTTAACGTGTGTATAATACTTTGTCAAAACAGAAGAGAATCGAAATGGAATGTGTGGAACCGGAATGGAATTGAAGCTTTTGATTGGCAATAAATGAAATGGAATCTGTAAAAAGAATTGGAATCTTTGTATTTGGTTTAGAGAATATAACTTTGGAATCTTAATTGAAGAATGATAAATGACCAAAATACTTCATAATGATAAAATTAATAAAAATATTAATTGACAATGGTGGTGGATGTGGCGGCGCTGACAACACAGTCGCGAATCGTTTGGTTCGAATAAAATTTGGATGGTGGGGGTGGGGGCGACATATGAATAATGATAATGTGAATAACAATAAATTAGTAACAGGGTTGACATTATTAGATTTGTCATTTTGAAAAATAAATTCCAGAATCCTAGCATATAGGCAAGAATCATTAATTCCTACCATGAAATTTGAAGGAATTCATCAAATCTCAATTCCATCACGAAATTTAATCGAACCATTTCAGTTCTTTAAGATTCCGCAAACAAAACCCTCCAAGGCTATTTGACCAATCAAGCAAAATCAATCCTTGCTCATCTTTTGAGGTTTGGTTAGGACTGTTAATTCTTTCACTCCTAAATAGTCCTAACCAAAACCAAACATTATGTACCTGGTAAATCCTACTCGGAAGTAGGGTTTCGGAGAGTAGAATGTACGCAGCGGTTGGGTTTCGATGAGAAGTTGAGGTTAACGTAAGAACCATGAGAAGTGGTTATCAACCGTTGGATGAGAAATTGATGACATTAGGATGAGATACATCGAGATAAGATGCACCAGATCCATTCCTTTCTAAGCTGCAATTGATGGGAGGACATTTGATTAAAAGCGATCAACGGTTCAGATCCATTTCTCACGCTTCTCATGTTAACCTCAACTTCTCATACGATCCTTGGTCATATACGCAAGCCTTTTTCTATATCCCAATAGGTACATATGTTGTTTTAGTGGAGATTTCCAGGTTGAGAAAAGTTCTTATAAATAAGATTTGCTTGTGACGAAAAGCATTTAACAATTTTAAAAGGTTACGAGAGTGCCGAAGACAATTGTCAATTTGTGCTTCTAAAATATCTTGTAATCTTCTGTTATAATTTTTTTGGTCATGAAAACTTATATATATATATATATATATATATATATATATATATATATATATATATATATATATATATATATATATAGGGGAGCGATCAATTGGAAACCAATATTACATTGAAAACTTTGGAAACAGAAATCAACCAATCAGTGAATTTTTTTTTTTTTAATTGAAAAGGTTATTTTTGTCTTTTACATTATTTCATAATATATATGGTAATTGTTATTATTATTATATTAATAATTATTTAATTTTAATTTAGCTTATATATGGTAATAATAATCATTGATTAATTTAAAAATGACATATTTAATTTAGGTAAATTATTTAATTTTAATTTAGCTTATATATGGTAATAATGAAACAATAATGTTAACACGATGAACCTGATGAATCTATTTTCATATACGGATATGCAACTGAACAGGTAATGAAACAAAAATGGGAAGTTAACAAAAATGACACAAATTCATCATGTTTCATTATGAAACAATAATGTTAACACGATGAACCTGATGAATCTATTTTTATTATGAAACAATAATGCTAACACGATGAACCTGATGAATCTATTTTCATATACAGATATGCAACTGAACAGGTAATGAAACAAAAATGACACAAATTCATCATGTTTCATTATGAAACAATAATGCTAACACGATGAACCTGATGAATCTATTTTCATTATGAAACAATAATGCTAACACGATGAAACTGATGAAATCTGTAATCCAATGAAATCTGTAATCTAATGAAATCTGTAATCCACAAATTGATTCTGTTTCATCACAATATTAGATTGGAAACCAAGTTTCATTGGAAACTTTGGAAACCAAATTTCAATCATTGATTTTTTTAATCAATGATCAAGATTCATTTGAATTATATATGGTAATAAATCAATTAATTTATTAATAAAAGATAATAATAATATGTCAAAAGGGTAAATGTGTCTTTTTTTGTGTTTCAAATTTGGCAACAAAGATGAAGTATGCTTAAATATAGAAAAACGTATATTTCTTAAAAAACAGAGAAAGAGTATATTAAGACTACCTTTTTATTACCTGTTTATCAATATGCAGTATGTAAAAACCCAAATAAATTTCATTAAGTTTCATTACCATCATTGTTTCATTAGTTTTCTATTATGTTTCACTATATTAATATTTTGTTTCACTAGAAGCGTACTCGCGCAATGCAGCGAAATACATCACAATTTTAATGTTTATTTTTATTTTTTGTTTTTATTGATTTACAGTACGATTTTGGATGATTTTTATTGAGTGATAATGGTTTTTTTATATATAAATTTGTTTAATTTAGGTTTAACAATATAATGTTTTTTATATAAAAAAATTAAGTAGTTTGTTAAAATTCATTAATTATCTTATATTTTTTATATTTAAATTGAGATGTTTATCCTGTTTTGATTATGTTTATCAGAATTCAAATTTCATAATTTTAGGATTTGGGGATTAGAAATAAGGATTTTGGGGGATAAGGATGAAATTTATTAATTAGGGTTAAAAACATTTAAAAGCAGTACATATTACTTCATTAATTGTTTTTTTAAGAGATTTTAAGTAGATTAGCATTAAATAATAGTACATAATGCTTAATACATCACGGTTTTAATGTTTATTTTTATTTTTTGTTTTTTATTGATTTACAGTACGATTTTGGATGATTTTTATTGAGTGATAATGGTTTTTTATATATAAATTTGTTTAATTTAGGCTTAACAATATAATGTTTTTTATATAAAAAAAATTTAAGTAGTTTGTTAAAATTCATTAATTATCTTATATATTTTAAATTTTTTATATTTAAATTGAGATGTTTATCCTGTTTTGATTATGTTTATCAGAATTCAAATTTCATAATTTTAGAGTTTGGGGATTAGAGATACGGATTTTGGGGGATAAGAATGAAATATATTAATTAAGGTTAAAAACTTTACAGGTAGTACATTAGGCTTTATAGTTATTTTTAAGAGATTTTAAGTAGATAACTTTAAATGATAGTACATAAAGCTTAATTAGTTGTAATTAAGAGTTTTTTATGTCATCTTTATAATACAAGTGTTGGGCCCGTGCATTGCACGGAAGGATAAATTTTTTGTTGGAATATTGAACCGAGTTAAAATGAAACGTAATTTATCTGTTAACAGTTAATGAAATACAATGTGAAAAACGAATGTATTTTCATAAATGGTTAACTTGCATATATTCTTAATCGTTTGTTGTTATGAGTTTGTGCAATAATATTGGTAATAGTTTTGTATTATATTATTTAAAACTCAAACGACATGTCTCACAACATATCACTATTATTGAAATAATTATAAATATGAACATACGTTTTTACATATTTTGCATTTTTTCTGAAACCTCTTCGACAACACTTGACAATCACTTTGAACGTATAAATCTGTAGATTAATTAACAACATTCAACCCACATCAAATATGACAAAGAAAATAAATGATTTCTATCTTTTATAACCGGCAACTCAACTGGTATAGTTCAAATTCACTCAGTACCACTTGAAAATTTATCTGACTATTGACTTCAATACCTCATAGTATTAGTCGATAAAAATAAAGATATGTATATATATCTTATTCCCCTACTTCGAAAAATATGATTGTGGGTTTTGAAAAATATAAAAAATCCTCAGTAAATAAAATAAAATATAAAAAAATAGTTTTTCAAAGATACAAAAATATAGTGGAATACCTTTTGTTCAGTTGCAGGTTCCGCCATTGACACCTGACCGTTCGTCTTCTTCTTGTACTCGGATGATACATAGAGAAGCTATATATATATTTATAGTGAATGTAGAGAATATTTTAAAATCTTTTATTTTCATTTTCGATTTTACATTTAAATGTAAATATATTAAAAATATGGGAGAATATTTTTATATCTACATCGTTTCTATTTTATTTTCTTTACACTTGCTTAATTTGAAAAGTATTGCGGAATATTTTTATTTTAAAGAATACGATAATTTATTAGTGTATCTCGTTATTTTTTATTTTTAATTCATATCAACCTTCTTTTTTCTTCTTTTAATGCTCATGAAAAAAAATACGTGTAGATTTTATATTAGCAAAAAAAATACGTGTAGATTTTATATTATGCTAATATAAAATACGTGTAGATTTTATAAAATAAAATAGATTTTATATTAGCAAAAAAAATACGGAAGAAAAAAGAGTTTATATTACATCTCATTATGTAAAAAGATTTTATAAAATAAAATATGGAAAAATATTTTATAAAATAAAATATGGAAAAATCATTATGAGATGTAATAAAAAAAAATACGGAAGAAAAAAGATTTTATATTACATATCATTAATATAGATTTAAATGTAAAATCTACATTTAAAATAGATTATGCTAATATAAAATCTATTTTATAAAATATTCCACCAAAAAAACAAATATTTATATTAATAAATGAGTATCCATTCCACAAATAGATGATTATGTGTGATACTGTGCTTGGAAAAGTTATACCAAAGCATTAAGAAATTGTAAATTAAGTAATTGATTTTAATTAGTTGTATCTTGTGCTTAAAATGTTGTAATTAAGAGTTTTTATGTCGTTTTTATAATATAGTATAGACTAGTATTGGGCCCGTGCATTGCACGGGAGGATAAATTTTTTGTTGGAATATGAGATGTAATATAAAAAAATACGGGAATTTTTTTTATATTACATCTCATTAATATAGATTTAAATGTAAAATCTACATTTAAAATAAATTATGCTAATATAAAATCTATTTTATAAAATCCTCCACCAAAAAAATAAATATTTATATTAATAAATGAGTATCCATTCCACAAATAGATGATTATGTGAGATACTGTGCTTGGAAAGGTTGTACCAAAGCATTAAGAAAATTGTAAATTAAGTAATTGACTTTAATTAGTTGTATCTTGTGCTTGAAATTTTGTAATTAAGAGTTTTTTATGTCGTTTTTATAATATACTAGTGTTGGGCCCGTGCATTGCACGGGAGGATAATTTTTTTGTTGGAATATTGAACCGAGTTAAAATGAAACGTAATTTCTCTGTTAACAGTTAATGAAATACAATATGAAAAACAAATGTATTTTCATAAGTGGTTAACTTGCATATATTCTTAATCGTTTATTGTTATGAGTTTGTGCAATAATATTGGTAATAGTTTTGCATTATATTATTTAAAACTCAAACGACATGTCTCACAACATATTTATCTGACCATTGACTTCAAGACCTCATAGTATTAATCGATAAAAATAAAGATATGTATAAGTATCTTATTCCCCTACTTCGAAAAATATGATTGTGAGTTTTGAAAAATATAAAAAATCCTCAGTAAATAAAATAAAATATAAAAAAGTAGTTTTTCAAAGAAACAAAAATATAGTGGAATACCTTTTGTTCAGTTGTAGGTTCTGCCATTGACACCCGACCGTTCGTCTTCTTCTTGTACTCGGATGATATATAAAGAAGTTATATATATTTATAGTGAATGTAGAGAATATTTTAAAATATTTTATTTTCATTTTCGATTTTACATTTAAATGTAAATATATTAAAAATATGGAAGAATATTTTTATATCTACATCGTTTCTATTTTATTTTATTTACATTTGGTTAATTTGAAAAATATTGCGGAATATTTTTATTTTAAAAAATACGATAATTTATTAGTGTATCTCGTTATTTTTATTTTTAATTCATATCAACCTTTTTTTTTCTTTTAATGCTCGTGAAAAAAAATACGTGTAGATTTTATATTATAAAAAAAAATACGTGTAGATTCTATATTATGCTAATATAAAATACGTGTAGATTTTATAAAATAAAATAGATTTTATATTAGCAAAACAAATACGGAAGAAAAAAGAGTTTATATTACATCTCATTATGTAAAAATATTTTATAAAATAAAATATGGAAAAAGATTTTATAAAATAAAATATGGAAAAATCATTATGAGATGTAATATAAAAAAATACGGAAGAAAAAATATTTTATATTACATCTCATTAATATAGATTTAAATGTAAAATCTACATTTAAAATAGATTATGCTAATATAAAATCTATTTTATAAAATATTCCACCAAAAAAACAAATAGTTATATTAATAAATGAGTATCCATTCCACAAATAGATGATTATGTGAGATACTGTGTTTGAAAAGATTGTACCAAAACATTAAGAAATTGTAAATTAAGTAATTGACTTTAATTAGTTGTAACTTGTGCTTAAGATATTGTAATTAAGAGTTTTTTATACCGTTTTTATAATATAGTATAGATTATAGATATATCAGGTTTCACTATATTAATATTTTGTTTCATTACCTTTTCATTATGTTTCACTGTATCAAATATGTGTCATCAGGTTTCACTATATTAATATTATGTTTCACTATATCAATATTTTGTGTCTGGAGTTATATTGAAGATTTTATATGAATATCAACTTTCATTCATTGGATGGACCAATCACTGATTCATAAGTATAAAAAAAATAATTTGATTTATAGCTTGCGTATGAATCAATTTGTGTTTACCTAAATTAAATGTTTCATGTTTAAATTAATAAAAGATCAATATTACCATATATAAAATACATTAAAATTAAATAATTAATATTATAATAATAATAACACTTACCATATATATTATGAAATTATGTAAAAGACTAAAATAACATTATCAATTAAAAATAAAAATAAAAAAAGGAAATTTAATGATTGGTTAATTTCGGTTTTCAAAGTTTCCAATGTAATATTGGTTTCCAATTGATCCCTCCCATATATATATATATATAGAGAGAGAGATAAGTTCGAATGAAAACTCATTTTTCATTGTGATTTGTTTGATTAAAACTCGAGATGGATGTCATATCGAAGATCACGAAATTCTCGTTGTTTTGATGTAATTTGTTTGATTAAAATATTAGTAATTTTTAAGATAAATTATTTTAAAGTTTAAGAGGGTAATTTTTTTTTTAATTAAAAATAAAAATAAAAAGTCAAAGAAGGTAGACGTTGATTCAAAATTACAATTTTGTTCTTAATCACTTCTCAATTAACCTTATTATGTATTAACCATTGATTAGTTTTATAAGTTTTGATCAATGGTTAAGATTTGTCCTCATGTACACAATGAAAGATGAGTTTTCATTTGAACCCATCCCTATATATATATATATATATGATATTATATGCTTTTTAAAGTTTTTTTTAAAAAAATGAAAAAAATGAAGTAGTTGCAAGGGAGCAAAAGGGAACTTAGGAAAGGATTATATATCTAGCTTCCAAAGGTCATCTCATAATGGCCAAACTTCATGTAAAAGAAGAAAACTCTTGGGTACTGCCAAAAAGCTACTTCTGGGCAAAACATACATTATTAAATCTTTAGCAAAACAAAAATAAAATAATAAATGCATTCTTAAATCATAGTGATCAATCTGTAAAAATTAAAACACTATCGTGAAGAAAAATGCTACAACTTATCGAAAATCCTAATTTTACCCTTAACCCAAATTCATTTGTTTGGTTATTTTTCCCATTGAAATATATTATGAGTCAGTTATATTTGATTCTTATTTTATATAATATATTATTAAAACCTTCATTTTGATGCACAATATGTGATATCTCAAACATTTAGGCATCTACTTTATATCTGAGCAACACAATTTGGTTCAATATTAGGGGACGCTTAGTTCATTTTAAGGAATGAAAATGAAAATGAGAGAGGAGAATGAGAATAAGAATGAGCATTGCATCGATTTTATTGGGTTAAATCAATATAATCAATAAAAAATTGTTTTATACAATATTTTTAATTCAAATATGTTCCGTCCAACTTGAAAATACAAAATATGTTGCATTCAACATCGATAGATGGAGTGATGTATGGAAAAAGAGGATTGAGCAGGAATAAAATTTCTATTCCCTCCAATTTGGTCAAATATTGAAATTAATGAGTTTGGGGAAATGAACCCATTATATTATATCAAACTAAACCAAAATTTTCATTATCATTCTAATTCCTTACCTCTCGATGCATCCAACCATCTTATATAATGTAATTCCGTTTAAGGGTTGGATTCCGGTGAGAAGTTGAGGTTAACGTGAGAAGTGGTTATCAACCGTTGGATGAGAAATGGATGGACATTAAGATAAGATGCACTGAGATGAGATGCACCGCGATGCATCGGATCAACTCCCTTCTAAGCCTCAATTCATGAGAGGGCATTTGTTTAAAAGTAATCAACGGTTCAGATCTACTTCTCATGTTAACCTCAAATTCTCACACGATTCTTCGCCTTCCGTTTAAATATATGAGATATAACACTATGAAGTATCAAAATGAAGATTTTAAAATCAAATCAAAATACGTTACAGTTTCATACAATTTGTCGAAAAAATTATAGTTAAAATATTTTTTTTTCCCTAAAATTTTGTAAATATTTTTTGAACAAAACTTGAGGAGTTAGCGTTCCAAAAAGATGGGTTAGCTAGCTAGCATCACTGAATTGACAAATGACAAGTCTACCCTGACGGCTTATGTTTCTCATTTTACACCTGTGTTTCGTTTCTTTACTGACTGACTCGTTCAACAACGCACCACCGTTCCATCTCTCCCTCCTTCCCCCAAAAACTCTTTCCAGGATTCGCGTCTCATCATCACCATTCCTTTATCACTTCCTTTTCGAATCTAAAGGTATTACGCTCAACTCTTCTCTCTCACGCTTTCAATCTCAATCTCAATCAATTTCCTAATTATATTTCCCGATCATAAGGCATGAATGAAAACCGATTGATTTTGTATGATTTTCAGTTGTCAGATCTGTATTTTTTGTTCATATATAACCATTGTTTTTACCTGATTCTGCAGTGGAGTTTGTTCCTCAACGATGGTGTTCTACAGGAGTGTTTCGCTTCTTTCTAAGCTCAGAAATCGTGTTGTAAGTTGTTGTCTAATTTTCTTTTTTCTCTTCGTCTTTGTAGGTGTTCTTTATTAATAATAATTTTTTTAATAACTCTGTGGACGCCTATGCTTGCAAAAAACGTTATCACCACAGTTTCTAATAAATGAGCTACAAGCATGCTTTTACGGATCACGAAATTGATATAGGATCGTTACTAGTTTATGGTCAACATTTTGATTGGTAATACAGTACTTGTTATGATGATTAATGTAGTTAATATTCAAACAATTAGGATCAACCATAATTTAACTTGCAGATTGACCTTTCTGATGCTTCAAAAGTCAAAATAGTGAAAGAGGATTTAAAATATTCTTTAGTTTTGCTGAAATTAGAACTAAAAAATAACAAAATATATAAAATTATATAATCAGTTTTATGTAAAAAATGAATCTGGAATTGATTATTTGTTGGATATACCATATGTTTGTTAAATATATACCAGTAATAGGTTATGTAGTGAATCATTGTCTCTATGCACTTTATTAGGTATCATTTTATGGTCAATATTCATCTTATGATCATGCTGATCTGATTGTGTTTGTTTAACAGGTTAAACAACCTAGTCTGACCAATTCAGTAAGGTGGCTGCAAATCCAGACCTCCTCTGACCTTGTAAGTTTTCATAATCTTGTGATTCTTGACAGTATAAACTAATATGAACTTATGGATACATCAAAAGTGAGAGAGTTTGATATTTGCTATAACGTTGGATTTTTTAGCACAAGTTATTTGCTTGTGAATGAAGAGAGCAGGCTTCTGAAAAGTTAGTATACAGTATACACCTTTAAAAGGGTTAATGATGTCAAAATGACTTTTTCTATAAGATGTCTTCTATAATAGATCATATTAGTTTCTTTTTCGGAATATAATTTTTTGTCCTGTCAAGTTGGATATATATGGAGTGTATCTTCTTATGTTAATAGATCCTTAAGTTCCCAAGTCTATTTTCAGTTAAGCAATATAGACCAAAGGGTCTTTGGCCAAGCGGTATCTGGCTTGCCGGCAGAGTCTCCAGCCTCCTTGGAGGTCAGGGGTTCAAACCTCACCCAAATTGAGGAGGGTGTGTACGTTCATTTGTCGTATATAAATATCATATACATAAAAAAACAATAGAGGAAGTTTACAAATAGCCAAATAGGTTAGTACATGGGTCAACTGATGACCGGAAAGATATAATCACCTATGCTCCATAAATTTTGGATGTGATGATGGAAAGCATGTTAGAAGATATTTTCCTTCTGTTTCTGTGTACTTTCTACTAAGTGGAGCAAATGGAAGGAAATCATGGAAGGCATTCTCTATGCACTATAGATGTTGGATACTTGGACGTGATAAGGAATCAAGTGTCATCGATGATATTACTACGTCTGTGTAGTGTAATAAACAGTAGAAATGTCTGTTATCCCTATTTGTGTCTTTGGGTGTATGATTCTTTTATGCTGTCACCAGCTTCTTACACATTTTTTATTTTCGTATCTAGGTTAGCTGTGATGTGACACGTAACATGACATAATACAACATTTAAATAGAAGTTCAAAACTGTAGCATGCATAGTCTTGTATCTGTCAGTTTAAAAACCTTTTTTCAGTTTAAGTGAAAACAAATCCATAAAACACTCATATGCTTCTCATGTTCTGGAAACCATTTGCTGAGTAGGTTAGACGGTTTATATCAGGGCTTTGGTGATTCCCTTTTTGCTTCTGCTTTCTAGATAGCATATAAAATGCTAATTTTGTAGTTTACTTCAAGTGTATGTTTCTTGTAACTTAAAGGTTTGGAGAAGAGCAATACATGTTTTTTAATTTACTAAAATTTCCAAAACTTTCTGACGTGAGCTAATGAGCGTTGTCATAGGCAGTAGCATGTAGAACATATAATTGTTTTCAAGTATTTTTTACTTCTTTATGTGGTTTATAAATAAAACGTGGGACACATAAAAGAACATTGCAATATGATTTCTAAACAAGTCATTTGTATTAGAGGGGATGATATTAGATTTATGTAAGTTAGTGTTTTTGAAAACAGTTATTATTTTTTATAAATTTATGATATGACTACAATACCGAGTATTTGCAAAATTTAGGAAGGAAAGAAATAAATAAAATAACTATGCTTGAAAGTAGAATGCAAGCATCTGGTACCAAAGATGGCCAAAGGATAAACTTATGGGCAAAAGACTATTTCTTTATATTAATAGCCATAGATTTTAATATTTAATTAAGTTTGGTGTTTTCATGGCCCTGTTATTATATACTCCAGATTGTTCAATAGAAATTTATCAAGCCCATTAGAAATATATACATGTATGCATTAATCTGTTTGCTTGATTCTCAATTGAGAATAAGGAATGGAAGCCTTAATATAGCTATTTTAATTCCATGTAGGATCTTCATTCTCAGCTTAAGGAATTGATTCCAGAACAGCAGGTACATTTCCTACATTTGTGGTTACAATGACATGTTCTTTTTACAGTTTCTTTCCCTTTCTTGTCTCGTTAACTAATATTTGTTATTCTACCATGTCAAACTCTTTTTGATTTGTCATCTTAACTTTCTTTCTTATGCACTTTTTTAGTATCTAAATGTCGAATTATGCATGTAGAGTTCCTTTTGCTTGTCATTATAAGTTACCTCATATTGGTTGACCTTATACGATTCTGAGGGAGGTTGTAGCATGCAGGGAGCAGTTAAAGTTGAATCTTCTGTCATGTCTTTGCAAGGCAGTTATAACTCTTTAAGTAACGGGTTGATAATTTCTCTTTCATTTGCAACTGGCATGGTTTTGTGTTAAGTTGCTTAACTAGTGGGTCTAAACTCAAAGGTCTCATACTATTATGCACTAATCGGGAGTTCCTATTTAATGTTGTCTCTAATACCACAAACTTCAGATCTCTCTTCATTGCTTATACATGTTGAAGCTGATATATGACATCATACTCACAAGTTCACAACTTTGTCATTAACTGTTTATATCTTGTGCAGGAGCGCCTAAAAAAGATCAAGTCAGAATATGGAAAAGTTCAATTGGGTAACATTACTGTTGATATGGTAAATACATTTCTTTCTTGTTCTTTTCGTTTGTCTTGTTTGTCAAAATTTTATGTTTTTTTCGTACTCTAGTTTCTTATCTGTTTTTCTGGGTTGCTGTTCTTGTTACTACGGTGAATTGGGTGTTGTAATTTGTATTACTCTCACGCTAAACCTCCACTTTGACTTTTGAACGTCAAACTAAGTACTTCCCAGTTCCCAAAAATAATATGAATTGATTTCATCATTAAGACTGTTTCCCACTACCTACTGTTTCCCACTACCTTTTATGCTTTTTATAGCTTAAAGTAGTTATCACTTTTATGTCATTAATTAAATAAGCTCATATCATTTTGAAGTTGAAAGGAAGTCTGTTTGGATCTATTTTAATATTCATTTTTGTTATGAGAAATTATTCTTACACTTCCTATATTTCATACAACATTTTATTTAATAGCTACTTTCTTTTGTGTTACAAATCTAAAGGTACTTGGTGGGATGAGAGGAATGACAGGTCTACTGTGGGAAACATCCTTACTTGACCCAGATGAGGTATACACTCTGGTTGCCAATTGAGAGAACATTCTCTGTTCTATACACTCGGGTCAATCTGTATTGAAAATGGGCTTCTTTTCTCATTAATCAGGGAATTCGCTTCCGCGGTCACTCTATACCAGAATGTCAGAAGCTGTTGCCAGCAGCAAAGCCTGGTGGAGAGCCATTGCCTGAAGGTCTTCTCTGGCTTCTTTTGACCGGAAAGGTAGACAACCATTCAGTGATTATTAAGTGGTGATCCAGTATCTGCAATTGATGTTTTGTATGCTAGTTGCTAGCTTCTTAATTTATGTAAAAGCATGGTGGCTATGAATAACTCGCATAGAATCCATTTATTGTTAGTTTGATATATATTGACCATTCAATTTGTTTTTCACTATTTTCCTGAAATAAGGTACCTACTAAAGAACAAGTGGATGCTCTATCCAAGGAGCTGCGCGATCGTGCCACTATTCCAGGTACTTTGCTTTTCACTTTCTTTTAGTTTGCCATAACTTGATCTCATCATGTTTCATTTTGTATTTAGTGTTATGAGCTGTTGAACCATTGCCAGTCCCCGCTTCTGCAAATTTCTCTTGTCAACTTCAGTCATATTCTGTTTCTTTTAACCTTCAGTAGTTTCTTTAATGGATGCTAGCAAGTTAATCACTGCCTTTGTAATCTTGTACTTGTGTCAGGTTTGATATGTCATTGTCAATGCGTTTGGTAATATTCTTATAGCTTTCTCTTTGTTTAACTGCCAACAAATTTGGCTCATATGTATAAGGCCCAACAATCTTGCACTCTTAAAAAATGTCCAACTGTGTTATGCTGGTGGGAGTAGGATGGAAAATGGAGTGGGGATTTAGGATGTGGAACATGTGAGAGCACTACATCAAGTGGAATTAGGAAGTATTCTCTGTGTACTTTGGGGACGGATTCCAATGCTTGGAATTAGTGTTGCCACTGTTTAGGTTGCTGAAGTCTGTATTATGCCAATGTGGCTTTTAGCTAATGTCACTGCCTTCCCTGGCCTCGTTTGATGGTCACTATCTTTTTTTACTGTAGCTGTCTCTTTCTAACCAAAGGAAATCATCTACATTAAATTTCTAATGAGTTTTAGTTGCACTGAGTTTATTTTGCAAATCCCCCCCCCCCCCCCCCCCCCCCCCCCCCCCTTTTCTCTCTACCAGTTTGAACTTAGCAAAACCTGTGTACTCTAAGCTAATCAATGAATTTTCCATCATTTCAAATTGGCTGTGTTCTTAATCTAACTTTTCTGTTATCTATGCCAAAAGTGTTTAGCGATTGCTAAAACTCCATTTGTTGTTGCAGATTATGTGTATAAAGCAATCGACGCCCTACCTGTAACAGCTCATCCAATGACTCAATTCACAACTGGTGTTATGGCTCTTCAGGTTTGTATGAAATTGTACCTGTTGCATAGGATTATGATTGAATCTATTAACATAACATGGATATAAGGAGAGCTATGATTCTAATATACAAAAATGTGCCTCTCCTGTGGAACCCAATTTTGAACCCTAATTTGTTTGCTTTACTATGTAAGTCATACTGTAGCCTCAAAATCCTGCAGTGGTGACTTCAAATACTTTTTTTTAGATTCATTTAACTTGGATGATGATTGAGGCAAGCTACATTGAGACATTAACTATTTATGCTATTGTTACATTCATTTCTTTTGTTATATCTCAAAATTCAACAACTCATTCTTGTCTCAGGTACGAAGTGAATTTCAAAAAGCATATGAGAAAGGGATACATAAGTCCAAGTGAGTTTCTTTAGAGTATTTATCTGTTGAAATAATTTCTTGCACATGCAGAATTAAATATGTAAAGTTTATCTTGCTTGTAGATACTGGGAGCCAACGTATGAGGACTCTCTTTCATTGATTGCCCAATTACCAGCTGTAGCTGCATATGTCTACCGCAGGTATATAAAGGTTTTTATAGTAGTGCTTGTAAATTCGCTTTGTCACCTCTTCTGTAGCTTCCTAGAGTCATAAGAGTTGCATAGGTATCTTGTAAAACGTAGTTACTTAGTTTGAGTGCCTAATTAAGGCTTATGGTTTTGTCTTCCATGCTATGCCATCATACAAGTGTCTATATATATCTTCGTTTTTAGTTAAACAAGTATGCTGTTTTGTACTTGGGGGTTTTATTTATTGAAATTTTCTTCTCTCGCTACTAAGTTTGGATTCACTCACCTTTTTTGAAGGATGTACAAAAACGGAGAAAGCATACCCATGGATGACTCGCTAGATTATGGTGCTAATTTTGCACACATGCTTGGATTTGATAGTCCCGAAATGCAAGAGCTTATGAGGCTCTACGTCACCATCCATAGGTGGGTTGTCTCTGCAGCTTTCAGACCTTTTCAGAATTTGATTTACGTTTATGTGCTTGTAATGTTTGAGCCTACGCCTAAAGTATATCTGTTTCTAATCAACATATGAATTGTTGCAGTGACCATGAAGGTGGAAACGTCAGTGCTCACACTGGTCATCTTGTAAGCATTTAACCCATTCCTCATGCGGCTACCATTTTTAGGTTTCTAGAGTTATACTGTTTATAAACAAGTATGATAGATCCCATCACCGACCATGTGTCTAACTTATGACAATCTCAACCTTTAATATGAGTCAGCCCAAATGGCTCTCTTTATGTCATTCTAGCTCTCGATGTAATTAGTTATTATGCATGTTCTTGTCTAACTAGTTTTGATGCGTATTTAGGTTGCTAGTGCCCTCTCGGATCCATATCTCTCATTTGCCGCAGCATTAAATGGTCTAGCTGGACCCCTTCATGGTTTGGCTAATCAGGTATGTTTGTGCTGGTGGTGTTTATTCTTTTTAATATCCCTCCTCCGATTTCTACACAACACACAAATTCCACCCTGTTTCTTTCATTATTATCAAAAAGTTTGGAAGTAGAATTATTTGCAATTTTTCTTATACCATGAGAACGAATTTTGTTGCTCTCAACAGAAGTTTTCTGTTTAGATTGTGCGCTTTGAGCAAGGACTCAATTTTATTTATTTATATTTGTTTTATCTGACATAAAAAAAGCAGAAGGCAGCATTTAAGTTTGTAAATTGCTAAAACCAATACATTGCAGACATCACAGTTTCCATACACTGCTGTTAAATAAGAGGTTCTCATCTGCTGGCTTGGTTATATAATTATGTCCACATGGTTTAGCGTTCATATGCATTTTTGTGAGGTTGACGATTATGACAGCCCATTATATATGGTCTCGTATCTCGTTTTCTCTGGACATCAAGCAATTGTTGCAAATGTATGTGGAAGATATATATTTCTGCGTCACATGCTCATATGTGAATCTTTTTGGTGCAGGAAGTTCTGCTATGGATAAAGTCCGTGGTAGATGAATGCGGAGAGAACATAAGCAAGGACCAACTGAAGGACTACGTGTGGAAAACCTTGAACAGTGGCAAGGTAACATAATAAAGTTTGGTTTTTTGGATATGCAACAATTTTGTCTTCCATATAATGGTATCCATATTTTTTATGTAGAATAAACCCTTAGGTTTATTCGGTAAAGGCAGCCTTTACCGGGAAAAAAAGCAAAGTAATCATGCATGGTACATGGCTGTCATACAAGTGCGCTCTAGTTGTCTAGTTCTGTGCAGACTAGTTTATTTTCCTTCTGATTTAACTTGAAGCCATACTTGAATTGGGCAATTGGCTATATAGAATACTTTTTGAGCTACTAATGCATTTGATTGTTTTCAGTTGCTTACAAACAAGTGCTACTAGTAGCCCTTTTTGAACCAATCCCAAATTGCTTCTTAGTGGTATGCAGTATATTCATTTTATTTCTCACCTCTCATTCTGAACTACAGGTTGTTCCTGGATTTGGCCATGGTGTTCTTCGAAAAACAGATCCCAGATATATGTGCCAACGAGAGTTTGCATTGAAACACTTGCCTAATGATCCTCTGTTCCAGCTGGTTAGCACCTAACAGCTTATAATGCAATTGGTTTCTTTCATGTCACTTTGACTGGATCTCCGATCATCTGACTCTTTTTTCTTTGTATTAAATTTCTTTAGGTTTCAAAACTTTATGATGTGGTGCCACCAATACTAACGGAACTTGGCAAGGTAAGCTGTTCTTTTTACTGCTTCTTACGAAGGAAAAAGTGAAAACGTCTTTGGGTTGTTACTTTTTTGGTTCTCTCTTACGAAAACCATGAATCTAGAGCCCAAGGGTATACAGGCAAATTAGGAGCACACTAATGCAGAGCATGTAAATAGATGGTCAACGATCTGCATGTTGTAAATTCTTTTTACATATATTATCATATCTATCATTTTTTATATACATAATCTTGCAAAAGAACTACATAGAAGTATAGTTATTATGAAGACACTGTTTTCATCAAATTTGATCTGGAATTATGCTTGTAGGTGAAAAACCCTTGGCCCAATGTTGATGCTCATAGCGGTGTGTTGCTCAACTACTACGGTTTAACTGAAGCAAGGTATGCAACTTTTAATATTTTTAATTTGATGGTTCCAATAAAATCATAATCTGATGCGTACAATTTTTGGTTGTTAAACATTGTCAGATATTACACGGTTCTCTTTGGTGTGTCGAGGTCAATTGGAATCTGTTCTCAGGTTACCCCTCTAATTTCCATACTTTCAATTACGATCAATTCTAATGTTTTTATTGTTTATTTGTTTCTTTGGCTTACTGTATTCTTTTTCCTTTTAGCTCATATGGGATCGAGCTCTTGGGTTGCCATTGGAAAGGCCAAAAAGTGTGACAATGGAATGGCTTGAAAACCACTGCAAGAAGTCTGCCTAACTTCATAAACCAAAAGGTTTAAATTACATTTTTCTTCATCCAAATAATTATAATAAATGCTTGTAGATACACGTTAGTCGAATGGAAAGCAGGCGTAGAGTTCATGTATTCGAGTTTATTGTGGTTTTGTGACTGCCTTTGTGGCCGGCTTCCTGTTTTATTGACTCTGCAATAGGGGTAGATGATCCATTGTACTTTGAAATGTATGTTTTGGTGAGGCCGGATTCTGGTGTTATTGAGTTCCAACTATGCCGGTTTTCCATAAATATGCACACATTATTGTTTTTATTTTCCATCTTTTGCAGAATTCTTTCTTTAACAACCGAGTAAACTCTTGGTTTTGCAAATAGGTCCGGACACTCGCGTTTATCTAGACTCTTGGTTTTGTTCTATTTATACAGCTTGGTTTTAGGGAGGAAAAAGAGTCTTTTGATTAAATGACCTTTAACAAGTTTTTTTTTCCTTTTTAAATACTTTTTGATAGGTTTGACTCTTTAACAAAAGAATGCTACTGTCATATACAAAAATCCCTAGAAAGCTGTGATAAACTTAAAAAGCATTTGCCAAAGAAGGGTGTTAGGGAAAAAAGGGGAAGTGGGGTTTGTTCCCCAGAAAAAGCAGCTCCTAAAGGTGATGGAAAAAAAAACTGAAAATGAAAGCACAGGGTGGGGTTCTGCTCAGATTTTGGGCAGAATGTTTGATGAAGTAATTTACTATTTCATCACTTTCATGTTTCCATATTATGTATAACCAAGTATATCCTACAAGAAGTAGGGTTTGAAAATGATATATATATATATATATAATTAATAAAAATTCAAATAAGAAAGGTAAAAAAGTTGAAAACATGTGAATAAAATGATTTATATGTGGATGACGGATCATTGGTAAAAGAAAATGTGGGTTCACATATGCATCTTCATATGTCGATGATTAGTAAAAAAAGGTAGATACGAAAACATGAGTTCGTATATGCATCTTCAAATGTATTTTTTTTTCATTTACTAATGATATACATATGAATCATTTATTCATACGATCTTTAATATTTTTTGTTTTTCTATTTGCACCTCCTTTTAAATGTTCTTTTTGTTTTACTAATGATACATATGTGAGTCATTTATTTATATGTTCTTTAATTTTTTTTATCTTTTATATTTGAACCTCCTATATGTGTATGTAAGCTAGGTTTGCTTACATCATCTAATTACATTAAGGGGTTGTTTAAAAAAAAAAAAACCTCTTATGACTCTTAAGTCTGAATAATTCAGACCTTTTTACACACCACCTCTTATTAATCATAACTAAAATAAGACTTCAGACTTTAGACCTCTTAAAAAACAAACGGCACCTATTCCTACGTTTGATTCAATATGGTATTTTATAACCTTAAATAAGATTTTAATTAAGTCAGTAACTTTCTAATAAGTTATGCTTTCACAAATTCATTGTGAATACATTACAATCATTCATTGCAACACCAACATGAATATTGATCGTTAAAATTTAATCAACACCCAGAAATCAAAACAAGACCCATAAAATCTCACGACGACATCAGAGATACTTATTTTCAAATGATTCAATTGAATGGATACGATATATATATTTATAGCCAGAAACAAATTATTATCACACCAAAACGCTAATTGGAAGACTTTCCTTCTTCCACTTGATCATTGTTATCGACCACCGATGCTACGAAATTCTGTCGTTCATCGGAAGTCGCAGTGATAACCGGCATCCATACATCGGCAGTACTACTCAACAGCGACTTCACTTGTGGATCAGCGGCTATGGCTGACGATATCATCTCATCCACATCATCTAGCTTTGCAGATAATTTATCCAACTCCGAAGCTAGTTCTAGCTGACCATTCAACAAAACACCACCAGTTTCAATTTACGATTACTGAGAAATGAGTGAATCGGAATCTGAAACTACCTCGTCAAGAATCGGTGTAGATTTCGAAGGAATTTTGGTAACTTCTAACCCGAGAGCTTTGATTTTAGCACGCAGTTCGACTTCTTCTTGATTAGTCAATGATTCCACCTGCAGAAGTTTGAGACTAGCAATTGTTAGTTTGGCTAAATGAACACACCCAACGTGCCTCCGCTTGTAAGGCTCGAGCCATCAACATCATGGTCACCTGAGATTGGTTAACAAAAGCCTGGGAGCAGAATGTTGTTTTTGGGGTACTAGAATAAAGGCTAGAAATGATAAGAAAATCTACTACTTATTGCTTTCAAGACGAGTAACTCTCTATCCTTAAAGCAATTTCGCCCCCACCGTAGGTGCTTTGGGATTTGACGAATTGCCTCTTAAGATACAATGAAACAACGTTTGCGGTGTTGATAATCCCGGTTAACCTATTGAGTTAACAAGGATTTCGTGAAGCCTAAAAGATTTAGTTCTATAGAAAAACATCTTTTAGGTAATCTGGTGTATAGAGAGTTTGATTTTAGTGCTCTTAGGGTGCGTTTGGTAAGCAGACAGGACAGGATGGGACAGGACATAACAACTGTTCAGCGTTTGGTAAAACAGAACTGGACAAAACAAATAACATGACCAATTTAACCCTATAACAACTGTTCAGCGTTTGGTAAAACAGAACTGGACAAAACAGATAACATGACCAATTTAACCCTAAATAAAATTTAAAGAATGAATAAAATATAAAAAAGAAGACATATTTAATGTTTTAGAAGAGAATTATATTTTATTTTAAGGTTATATTGGTAAAACATAAATCTGTTCCATAGGGTAGGGGTGAAACATGTGAAGCCCCCAACCATTTCCAATATACAATCAATTAATATGTTGAAAATGGTTCCACTTATATATCCAGTTTTGTTTCACTTTTCCATCTATGTTGGACAAAGTGAAATCCACTAAAAGTGTCTTTTCTCTCATTCCTAACACTCAACCCAAAAATAACTAAGACTCTTAACTAATTTTGAAAAATTTCCCAGCACAGAAGGCCCAGTTAGGTCTGGCCGATGGTTAGGCATTGGTTAACGTTTTTTGGGTTAGGTCCAGCTAGTAAAGGCTCGAAACCGGGCCTTGTTAAGGTCTCCAAAGAATGTCAAATAATAAAAATTCCATTCACGTGTAGCAATCAAAATTGCTAATCATACCATACATCTTTCAAAAGTGGTCCGCACTGCCAGATCAACAAGTACATTAAGATAAGACGGGTATTAGAGTGTTGTTAGCTTTAAAGTTCGGCATATCAGGCTACATTTTAATTCTCTTTATTTTGTACTTCGAACACCACATAGTGAAGCCTCGTTCAATTGACATACCGCAATGGACGAACCACAAAAAAGTGTACATTCTGTTTATAATTCTTGACATTTTGTTTGGTCATTTGCAACATTGGGAAAAATATCCCTTACACTATTAAAGAAGATCTTAATTCAAGGTGTGACCTTCCAATAATCATCAATTACTTAATGAGAAAACCATGATCATATGTTTTTTGGGACTCCTATTCCATGTTTTAGAACTAGAATCAAACTTCCAAATTTGAAAAGAAATGAAGCACCTAATCCAATTCCAGGACTCTAATTCCATAAATTACCTAATTTACAACAACCATAATAATAGATCAAATCCACCCATAGGATCAAAATCCCTTCAATATATACATACATACATACATACCCAGATCATAAAATTCATCAAAATCCATTAAATTGATATAAAACTCAAAGCTGAAACAAACCCAAAATTTATATCCACAAAAATACAAGATCATTAAATTCATCATCATCATACGATTAAATTAATAAAAAAATTGTTAATTTTAACCAACAAAACAAGGGAAATTTGAGAATTTGGTCAAGAAATGAAATTGTTTTTTTTTTACCTGTTGAAGGAGATTAGAGAGGAGGCCAAAGAACGGAGTGTCTGGGAGTGATGACGTTGGATTGCCTTCTTCACCCATTTCTGGTTTCTTGTTTGGATTTTTTTTGTTTTTTCTGGTAATTCGATTTTGTTCTCGTTTTTCCCTCCGGTGATGAAGGTCTGTTCGCTTATTTTTATTTTCAATTCATTAAAATATGATTTAATCAGCCAAATTTCCCAAAATGTATATTTGGATTAGGCCAACCCAACCTAATAATAACCCGATTTGTCAAATGGTTAAAATTGGGTTAGACCCACTTGAACCCAACCCAATCCCGTCAACAACATATACAACATCACAACTTTCCGCACCCTACCCCAAGAATATGTATCAAGTATGTTTTAATATGCTGTTGGAGATCCTTTTCAAGTCATGTGTAATGTATGGTCACTGGAGATTTTCCTGACTGTTCTTCAGGGATCTTAGGATTAGTCGAGGTGCACGTAAGCTGTTCCGAATACCCATGGTTAACAAAAATATTTTAATATTAGAACCTTGATTTAAGTTTTGTCGCAACCTTATGCTTAAAATATTGATGGAATGATTAACTTGGTGTTCGATATTATGTATCTTTCATGAAATTAAGGTCATGATTGGTATGAGTTTAAGTTTTAATTAATGTTCAACGAAACAATTATTCAACCCTAAAAAAAGTCTAGTATGATTGTTTTATCTATATGCCGACGTTGTGCTTTGCATTGTCATATTTTGAGAATAGCACGATTTCTATGGTTGTCGTATTTCCATGGTTGTCGTTTCATCAAGAGTTATTGTGAACGTGTGGTATGAAAATGACGAATAAATTTAAATGGATGTCTTAGGAAAGTTGAAACATCTGGATTTTTTGTTAGTGGTTGCGACTTGTGATGATAAAAAAGAGGAAGATTACTTGACGTATTAGGTTAGGTTTTGTTGTTTTATTTTTTTGGGGTGTTTGTAAGTTGGCATGAGTTTTGCAAGATGAACACACTACCTTTTTTTATTTATTTATAATTATTTAAAAAAAATTATTTAATTAGAATTGTTGGATTGGATGGTTAAGATTAATTCTTCAATTCTCAAAATATTAGTAATATTTTAGGAAAATTGTTCATATTAAATAAGCATTAATTATTTAGCCCTAAGAAACATAATAAAGACCGTTTTATAAATAATGTATGAGATAATAACATATTTTCATTTCATTTCATTTATTTATTTACTTAACTTTTAAAATCATCATAAAAATGATCAAATTTTCGAAATTGTAAATAGAAAAAACCCATCAAAATCTTTAAATCAGTTATTTAAGGTGATCGCGTAACTTAATTAAGATGTTACAATTAATGATATTAAAGAAGAAATAAATGACAGACATAAATATGTATTGTAATTGTTGTATTATGATGATATTGAATTTGAACGCTTAAAATAATGTTTAAGTTTTTCATAATTATTATATACTAGAAGCGTACTCGCGCAATGCAGCGATATACATTATGATTTTAATGTTTAATTTTGTTTTTTTGTCGATTTACAGTACGATTTTGAATGGTTTTGAGAAAGTGATAATATATTTTTTTATAATTTTGTTTAATTTAGGCTTAATAATATAATGTTCTTTATATAAAAAAATTAAATATTTTGTTAGAATTCAATGATTATCTTATATATTTTAATGACATCTAGAAAAAATAACCAATTACATATATAATAATATAATTAAAACAACTTTATAGTAATATAATATATTAATTAATAGTGATACATGGAAAGATCTGTATAAAAGAAAGACCCTGCACATACTAAATTGGTGGGTGTTAGAAGTCTGCAGTTGTAATATGTATCTTGTGCTTTGATACTTGTATATTAAGAAAATTTTAAAATCTTGCATAAAATGATGTTACCTTGTGCCTAATAATTTGTATTTAAAGTTTTTTATCCGTACTTTATAATATAGTATAGATTTAAATCAAGTTAATGGTTATGAATTTTTGTTAAATGATATGGTTAAGGTTTTAAATGGTGTGAGACATGGTGTTACAGTAAGGTTAAGCTTCAAGTTTTAGGGGACACGGCGATGCCATCACAATTTTCAAGTCGTGACTTACGACTGTAAATGTCTATAATATATATAAAAACATACAGTTTATACCATTACTCAATGAGTCAATGTTAATAAACAAATTAAATCAGGTTATATGATAAAAACTAACTAAAAAATTAAAGAAAAAATAACTATCGCCTTGCAAAAACGTGCATTAAATCATATCACATGCTTAATGTGACGTGAGATATAAGACTTAAGTAATGAAGTGCCATAGCATAGCGACCGTTACAACGAACCCTTTTATTCCGTAAGTTTAATATGATAAAATTGATTTTACTTGATGTTTGTTAAATCATATCTTTTACGTTTTTAAACATATTTAGATTTTTTCCTTACGTATTAATTATCAAATAATTGATTTTAATTTGACTGAAGATGGTCTTCACCTTGTTCATTGATTGAATATTGAGTTAATGGCCCAAATGGCCAAACCACGGGGAGGGATTGGTTTCTTAGCCATCCTTCTCCCTGACTTGCAATGGAGCCCTAAGGACGCAATGGAGTCCAGGGTGCAATTGCGTCCCTACTTGTTTTCAGTAAAAAAAATGACTTGTTTTCAGTAAGATTATGCGTAGGGCGCAATTGCACCCTGGGCTCCATTGCGTCGTCCCTTGGGACATTTTTGCAAGTCGGGGAGAGGGATGACTAAGAGGCCAATTCCTCTCCTTAATTTGGCCATTTCGACTAATTATTATTGAATAGTTGTCTTCTTTCATTTATTATTATCGTAACCGTCCATCATCGTCACCGTTAACACCACCGTTTGTTATTATTAACACAATTTGAACAAAAATATATTGAATAATTAAGATCGTCTCTAACATATTTTAAAAAAAGGAGAGATTTTAGAGTTTTTTGGTTATTTTTTTGCTTCAATTAATTATCTAAACGTTTTCCGAAAGTAAGAGAGAAAATAAAAATATTCAAATTTATATGATTTTTCAAAATTAAATGATGAAGAGAGAGAAAGAGAAAAAATGTTTTTTTCTTTTTTATTGTTTCCACCAATTAAGTTGATTGTATTATCAACACGGAGAAAGGTGGAAGCTACCACCCTTTCTAGTGAAAGATAACAACTAACCAACTAATCTACCATGATGTTATGTAAATTTTCTATAGCTTTTATTCTTAGGTGGCGTTAAGGACACATATATGATTGGACAAGATTGGATTGGACATTATAAGTTGTTTGTCTGATATTTGGTACGACTAGAATTGGATAAGACATGATTAGACAAGTTGCCCTAAAAATTTGTTTGATTATTTTATTTATCATATAATAGTTATAAATGACATATTAAGTAAATATATAAATAAGGACATGTTCAAACGAGAAGCTAAACATTTTGCGAGAAAGCGAGAAGTGTTTAATCATATATGATTAAACACATGTTATATTGGTAATACATAGGCGTTTAATCATATATGATTAAGCACACCCACATGCCGTGTAATCATATATGATATCACACTTCTCGCATTCTCGCAAAATGTTTAACTTCTCGCATGATCTTGCCTCTATATAAATAATCTAATTTATCAACATTTTTATACAATTTTCATATACATGAATAAATGCATATATAATAGTTACAAATTTGATGAAGAATTTGATATAAATTGATAATAGTTCAGAAAACGCGATTTGTACAAAGAAAAAACTATGGTTTTATCTAGTTTGAAAGATTCTTATGAATTAGCAAAGGTGTGGTGGAGGTTGTTACAACGACAATGGTGGTGGAGGTAGAGGCAGTGATGGTTGGTGGATGGCGGTGATTGTGGAGTACGTGAAAATGGTGGACAATGGTGGAGGCCGACAATGGTAGAGGAGGTAGTTGTGACTGATGTGGTAGTAGTTGATGGTGGTAGGTGGCGGTTATGAAGGTGGAGTAGCTGACAGTGGTAGTGGGGGTGGCGATGAACGGCGATGGCCGATAGCCGACGGTGGTTATGGAGGAGGTTGTTGTAGTAAAGGAGGAGGTGGTCGACGATGGTCAGCGGTGACTGCCGCTGGTGGTGGACATGACGCGAATGGCAACGGTGACCATTAAAACAAATATCATATTAGAGTTATATCAAATGAGAGTAGATTAGTAATTTTTTAGTTTATATCTCAAATATGAAAGTACGTTTTTTTTTCGGACTTCCCCAAATAGATAATGTAAAAGTTGCAAGCACTTTAAAGCACAAGTTCATTAATATAAAGACATCGGTTTGTCATTCATTAAAATACGATGGTGTAAAATGTTAATTATAATAGAACTGAATCCAACATTTACAATGACTTTAGGTATTTAATTATAAAAGCCAAATCTAAAACCCGTATTTGCACCATGATATAGAGTGGTTTGAAAAATAACTAAAAAACCCTTTAAAAAGTTCAAATAGAACGAGAGAGAGAGAGAGAGAAAGAAACCAAACCTTTATTGTAGAAGTCGAAGGTAACAGGAAAAAATGTGAACTGATCTGTGGATGGGGGGTTGATTTGGGGAGACAAACGCTTCCATGAAACTTCATCGTTATTTATATTTTAATAATACTATAAAATTATATATCACTCGACATTTTTATCAAACAGTTAGATCATAGGCTACGTAGTTAAATAGTATTCAAAATAATTAAATTTGAAACGTGAGATTTTAGTAACATTTTTTTTTAAATTTCTACTAACCAAATAAAAGATCAAAGTAAAATACATTGTTGTCCGGTACAAGCCAATTTCATCTCAATACATACATATGTGTATGGCCAATGAATGGTTTTAGCTAGACAACTTTTTCTTGAGACCGAAAGTGTTCAAAAAGTAATGCGGTCTTCGTCGATTGAACAAAGATCGACCTTTTAGAGCAAAATTAAACCAGAAATTAGCTTGGTTGCACCACCCATGAAGTAGGGACAAAGGTTAGCCTTGATCATTTGGTTGTCCAAGTACTTTCTGGTATATCAACATTTACCCAATGAATCATTAAAGTATTAAATCGTTATATTAACTATTCACGTGTCAATGCCCTTGACATATTTGTCCTCTCCTTTGTGGTCCAAACGTTACATTTCGGGATTCCAATTTTTGGGTTCAATTCATAGTTGTTCACGATATCTGTTTCAAATTAGGTCTATCAACTCATTGATATGAAGTACAACTAACCCTCCAATATTTATACAAACCCTCCTTCGCAACTAGATTTTGTGTTCAAGCTCCTCAAAATTGATATAGGTTCAATTGGATCTAGCTATGCTAGATAACAACGATCGTTTATTTTTTGTCATTTCTATTTCAATTTTCTCAAATTCAGTTATAATATTCGTGTTGTCGTGGTTTTTGAATTTATTTGACAGTGATGCAAGTAAATACTTTTCCATTGTAAAGGGACTGTAGTCGGTAGAGCAAACAAATTCAAAAAGTTTTTGATAACGATTGCAACTTTGGGTGTTTACCTCCAGTTAAACCGAATAACACATTCTACTAATGTTTTATATATTTCATGTTTATAAAAAAAACCAAATACATGTTATACTGTTATTATTTTACATATGTTATTGCTATATAATGTTTTTTATTGATAGCAAATAACGTTTTCTTTTATTATATTATGTTTTTTGCTTATTTTTTTTTGAACGGCGGAATTTTATAAAACTACCAAGAAGCTCGAAAAAGAAACAATTACATACGAGTAATGGCAAGAGAATGATTAGTAAGCCAACCAACCCAATTAATAGACAAATTGCTACTTCTATGAGCTACCCAAAAGTAAGCACGGGTTATGATGTTCTCAAAAATCAACGCCTTCCTTGGCTTCGGGTTGCCAAAGAGAATAGCATTCCGAAACACCCATATAGACCATAAAGTTGTTAGCGTAACGGCCTCAAAACACAAAAATGTCTCCCTCTTCAACTGAATTGAGTCAATCCAAGAGATCCAATCCAAATAAGAATGGAGATTCGGAATATCTATACGCCACCAACGACCAATGAGAACCCACAAGTCTTTAGCGACAGGACATGAAAAGAAAAGATGACTGCAATCCTCCACTCCTATATCACAATTAGGACATAAAAGAGACGGAACATCGATACCTCTTTTATCCAAATTTATCAGAGTATCGTAGGGAGCCGATTGAGAAGCAACCGCCACACGAACACATTAACTTTGATGGGAACAAGTCTATTCCATCTAGTAGGACGAGAATCTACCTCCAAATGACTAGAATCAATTAAACGCCTAGCTGAAGCCACTGAAAAATCACCCGACCCTTCTAACAACCACACCCATCTATCATTTTGACAGGAGGGCACAAAGGTAGACAAAATCTGTTGTAGTTCACTAAATTGGACAACCTCAACCCCACCTCTTTGCGGCCTTCGAAGACACACATCCTAACACCCTAACTCCAAACGAGATTTGACATTCATCGATTTATTCAAATCTAAAGCGTAAACTCTAGGAAATTGAATTTTAAAAGGAGAATCCCCAAGCCAAACATCATCCCAAAACGCGGTCAGAACACTATCTCCCACCTTTTTCTTACAAAAAGAGAAAAGATCAATACCTTTGTCCTTTAGTGCGTTGATCGTTTTTATAATTGAAACCCATGTTGATTTCGAATTTTGCCTAGGCAAACTCGAACCAATTAGGCCCTTCTCGCCATAGATGGATTTAATAATTTTAACCCAAGGTGCCTCATCCTCCAACCAAAACCGCCAAATCCACTTGAAAAGCAATGCACGGTTAAACGCCATAATGCTACCAATACCAAGTCCTCCGAATTTGAGACTAGCCATAACTTTTTTCCACTTGACCCAAGACATTTTCTTTTTCTCCACATCAACAGCAATAAAGAATCTATTTCTGATAGATTCCAAGCCTTGGTCAACCAACCTTGGGATTTTATAGATAAACATAAAGTAAGTAGGAAGGCTCCCCAAAACGGACTTTAAAAGGGTAACCCGACCATCAGCCGAAAGGGTTTTAACTTTCCAATTGGAAAGTTTGACCAAGAATTTATCGAACACCACCTTCCAACCCTCCTTTTTGGACATATTACCCCCAACAGGTAGCCTAAATACGAAAATGGAGGCTTCAATCCATCACACCCAACACGAGAGGCCAAACACTCGATTTCTTGCGAATCCACCCCCACACCAAAAAGTTTGCTTTTATGAAGATTAATTTTGAGACCCGAGATAAGGAAAAAACATCTAAGAATACGAATAATATTCCTAGCATTCGCTAAAGACCATTCACCCAGAAAAATCGCATCATCTTCGTAGAAAAGGTGGGAAAGTGGGTACCGATCTTTACCAATAGCTGCACCCAGGAAGAGATTTTTTGAAACCGCATCTTGAATAATGACATGTAAACCTTCCATGGCTAAGATGAAAAGAAAAGGGGAGAGAGGGTCTCCTTGCCTTAATCCACGACGAATGCAAAATTCCTTAGTCGGAGAGCCATTAACGAGTACCAACCCCATCGAATCCTCAAGGCATCCACGAATCCACCCGCGCCAAACTATGCCAAATCCCAATTTCGCTAGAATTAAATCCAAGTAATCCCACCTTAAACAATCGTACGCTTTCTCAAAATCAACTTTAAGAATCAGAAGCTTAGATCAGATTTTTTTATACCAATCCATAGCTTCATTCAAAATTAAGGGACCATCAAGAATCTGACGCCCTTTTATGAAAGCAGATTGCTCGCTACTAACGATATCCCCAATAATCATACTAAGCCGATTAGCAAGAAGTTTACCAATAATTTTATATTGGCAACCTATAAGACTAATCGACCTATAGTCTTTAACAAATTTAGGATCAAGAACTTTCGGAATGAGAGCAATGAAAGAAGGGTTACAACCTTTCGGGAATCGACTGGACACAAAGAAGTCATCCACCAATTTCACCACGTCATTTTCAATGAGATGCCAAAATTTCTTGAAAAAATGGAAAGTAAAACCATCTGGTCCCGGGGATTTATCCGCTCCGCAGTCCCAAACTGCTTTTTTAATTTCATCCTGCGTAAAAGGCTCCTCAAGAAAGAAAGCTTGATCTGACGACAAAACGTTCGAAAACTCCCCCTCTAAATTTGAACGAAGTCCCTCCTCACAAGTGTTGAACCGATCTTGAAAATGAGAGTAAAACTCATCTTTGACCTTGGTTGGCTCCATAACCCAATCACCATCAATCATAACTCCACGAATGGCTAGTTGACGTCTTTTCTTTTTAAGAATTCCATGAAAAAACTTGGAATTCTCATCTCCTTCAACTCCCAAACGGATTTTAGCTTTTTGCACCACATCCAAATTTTCTACCCTTTCCAAGTCACCCAGAGTCTTCATAAATTAGACACGAGAGTCGATATCCATTGTAGAAGCGTTACCCGAATCAATCCGAGAGTCAATGTCCCCAATACTTGTTTTTAAGCCAATTTTCACCTCCATATCATTATTTCTTTTTTCATTAATCCACACACGAAGATTTTTCTTTAGTAATTGGAGTTTCTTTTTAAAAGCAATCATACCATTTGAATCACGAACACTATCATCATACCATGATTTTTCCACAATTTGGTCGAATTCGGGCATATCGAACCAAGAATGAAAAAGACGGAACGACGTAGGCCCGTAATCTAAGGATAATTCCTTAAAAAGAATAGGCCTATGGTCGGAAAGCTTACGATCAAGCACCAAACCTGAAATGTTGGGCATTAAATCAAAAAGGCCATCGGACAAGAGAAACCGGTCAAGCTTACTCATTTTAGAAGCCCATTTATTTGTCCACGTGAAAGAATACCCTCCAAGAGGAAGGTCATGAAGGTCGGCGTCACGAATGAAGGCATTGAATCTGTCTACGGAGTTAGCCTGAAAAGTCGAACCAAATCTTTCTGAAGAGACGCGAACCTCATTAAAATCTCCCATCACAATTACCTCCCCATGCCATCTACCAATCATACCCAGAAGCATAAACCATAAATTGATTTTGAGAGCCGTCTCTTGAGGCGCGTACACCGATATAACCAACAAAGAAAGACCATTAGGCACCCAAATTCCTTCTATAGCCACAACATACTCCGAAGAAGAAACACGATACTTTTTAAAGAAAGTGTTGTCCCAAATGCATAGAATGCCACCGGATCTACCCCTAGCCGAACTAGAGGCAAAGTCAAAAAAAGAATTATCCCAAAGGAATTTTACCACAAATAAATCAAGTCTAGTCAATTTCGTCTCTTGGAGAGACAAAAAATTTACCCCATGGCAAACACATAACTCTCTTACCCATTTTTTCTTCTCCACACCACCCAACCCTTGAACATTCAGAGAAAGTACATTCATATTGACATCTTCTTACCTCCTGCGTTGCTGATAATAGCTTGGAGATCAGTTTCGCAACCTTTCATGGGGAATCCTAACGCCCGTCCAAGACCAATAGTAGTAGATAAATCCTCAAGCATAGAATAGCCTTCCCGAATATATTTTGAAGAAGTAAATAAACCCACAGAATAATGAGAACTTTGGGATATAGAAGGCAACTTAAAATTTTCGCGACCCAATAAAGCATTTGGCCCCCCTTCTCCTCAGCCGATCCTGAATGCACTGAGACAAGATAAACCAGCTTTACCGGGGCACTAATACCTCCACAAACAGTTGCCGCATCTTCCTTGAAGTCAAGTGTGTCGTGCTGGCTTTCAACACTACCTCCACCCTCGTTGGGGGTAAATCTAGGTGGGAAGTGAGGGGTGTTATCTGGGGTCCCACTATCCTTGCTATGAGCTTCCGAAATATTCATGTCTTCCACAAGGAGTTTGTTCAAGCTAAACGGGTCATCGCTTTCGTCCCCTAGATCCACAGAGGCATTCTTTAAAATGTCTTCATCAACATCATGTGCACCAACCGGAACTTCATCTTTAGAGAATGAATCTGATATTTCTTCCTCCTCGTTCTCTGAACCCTCATCTGTCACCTTGATCCTTTCATCATCTTCTTCTACCTCCGAGTCGCTTTCCTCTACAAAAAATCCGGAGTCCACCCATAAATCTCTTTCACTCGAACGTGGAAAACACATCCTCTCACGACCACTTTTACCGTTTCGTAGATTAACGAGGGCCAAGAGGTTTGAATACAAAGGCGGGTACTGTAAAGATTGTTACCATCCGAATCATCCGAAAAGATAATTTGTCCCCACTTACTAGCTATTTTCGAGAAAGATTTAGAATTCCACACTTTCAATGGAAGACCCTCCATATCAATCCAAGCTAGCCTATCCTCCACCTTGAAGTTATTGGACCATTTTTCGAGCATTTGAAACCAAGAGTTAACCCCCGTATGCGTAAAAAAACTTATCACGGGAACCAATATTATCGAAATCGAGAAGGACCCAAAGACCTCCAATGTATTTGACTTTTACGTTTAAAAAGCCTTCATTTTTGCAAAGAGAATGGACATTAGGGAGAGTTTTAAACTCGACAACACACCCGACAAGTGCTAATGGAAAGTTATTTTCAACCATTCCATCCATGTCAAGTACAATGGCAACCGAATCATCTTTAGCTTCGATTGAAGAATCCTTGGGAGCTCCTTTGACAATGTCCGCATAAGTGCCACCTTTGTTATTTCCAACGGGTCTAGGGTGCACCTTAACCGAATCACGACCTTGGTTCCACCCCTCGGAAGGTTTACCATTGCGATCATAACGAGCTATATTGGCCATTAAATGTAATTTCCCAATCCAAGTAGTACAAAGCTTGTTAATCACAACATGTACGTCGTCAACCTTACGATATCGTACAAAAGCAAACATTCTCCCGGATTTGGTCTTTCTCTTGGAAATAAACACATCGATCACCGTACCAAATTTTGAGCACAGATTCCAAAGTTCTCGTGTGGTAAGGTGCGAGGGAAAGTTAGAAACGAATACAGTAGTGGAGATACTGTACAATTGAGCTTCCTTGGACCCTTTAAACCATGTTCTAACTTGATTCCCCAAGTAACGAGAAACATGTTGTCGGGTCCCTTTACGATAGTGTACCTCCTGCCATTGTCGAGTATCCATCACGAAAAGCGCCAACCACGCTTGCCGAAAAACACAATATCTCCAATAAACTAAAAGGTTGGACTCTTTGGAGGTTAAAGAGTGATTAATTGAAAAAATTATTAAGATTCAAAGAACCAAGGATTAATGCTGAAGGATTTTTTTTCCTTTTCCAAAAAACCACTTTTGGAAACAAAGACAAAAACTATAAGATGTTGACTTATCTAACAACCACTTATGGAAAAGAAAAAGACACCAAACAAAAACAGAAAGCTGCTCTCTGTCACTCACTGCTGCACCCTAGCGCCAAAAGACAAAGAGGAGTACAACCTATACCCCTCGTCGGCCTGTAGGTCGCCGAAAAAACCAGACCACCGGAAAAACCTTTGAAACCATATGTGGATTCTATTTTTTTTATCGCAAGCATAAAACCTTTAGAGAAAATACAACATAGCCATCGCTACGTTCTCCGTTGTTCTATTGGTGGACGTTAACTCACATGCAACTATCGAGCGTGAAGAACAGCCGAAAACGGATACGAAAACGAACAAAAACAAAGCACAACGACAACAACGTTTATAAAAAGACATGAACGAGACTTCGAGATGTCCAACTATGAAGATGAGGTGTGCTGGTTACCTGCTGCTGTTGCTAGTGATGTGCCGGTTACCTGAGATTGGCATGTGTTCGCTGGAGGCTTGGTGGTCGCCGGAGCCAAGAGAGACCGGTGGTAGCCGCTGGTGGTGCTCTCACTGATCTGGAAGATTACCTGCTGTTGCCGTCGGTTACCTAAGTGGTGTTGGTGGTGGTTGTCGAGGGTGGCAGGTGGTGGTGTGGGGTGAAGTAAAAAACGGTCGCCGGTGGTGGTGGTGCCTCTCCTCGACGGTGGTGATGTGGTGGCCGACGTGATGGCAGAATAGTGGGATCAAGGTGTTGGTGGTGGTTCTCGAGGGTGGCAGGTGGTGGTGGTGGTGGTGGGGGGGGGGGGAGTAAAAAACGGTCGCCGGTGGTGGTGGTGCCTCATGTTTTTTGCTTGATTTACAATGTCGCATGAAGAAAAATAATGTCATTTGGTAGATATTGGTTTTTGATAGATTGTGATTTTTACTTAATATAAGTCAATTGTTGAGTATCAATGTATGATACAATTATATATTAGAAGCAACAAACATTTAATTTGGGAAAATTATTTAAGCAAGTGTCCAATAAAAAATATAAATCCTTATTCGGTTTAACCACTTACCCATCTGAATAACCCGAAAAACTGAATAACTCGAAACCGATTAAACCAAACCTTATTTGGTTTGGTTATCGTTCACTTTTAAAAAAAAGCTTCAAAATCGATTAACCCGAACCAAATAATCGAATAACCGACTTAACCGCCTGAATAACACCCATAGTTATCGTGAGAAGGGTAAGAAGGGATATCCACCCTTTGATCAATCATAATTAAAAGAGCAATTGAAAATTCTCTTCTATGCTAAGTCATTGGTTACTTTGGGACTTAATCTGAACCATTACATTAACATTAATTAAAACTAATCAAAGGTCTAAATTCCTTCTTATACTTTTTACCTTTACTCCTATTCTCAAATCATTATTCGTCTATGTATATTGTGAATATATGTATGTTATTTATAAACTTCCAAAATATTTTTGGTTGATTTTCAATTAAGTGTTTAGTTATATATATAGGTTTGGGTTCCAGTGAGAAGTTGAGGTTAAAGTGAGAAACGTGAGAAGTGGTTATTGTAAGGGTTGGTGGCAATTACAAAATCATATTCAAGTGATTTATGGTCCCAAAATAAAACAATAAATCACATGCAACTAACCCAATACAACAAATGCGGAATAACGAGATCTAAATATTGTATATTTCGGTCTTATGATTCATATCGATCCACAAACGTAAATATATAGCAGTTATCGAATATACGATAAAAATAACAAAGCGGCAAATAAATCGAGACAACAAGATTTAACGTGGTTCCACTATCGATGTGATAGTGTACATCCACAAGGAGAGAGAGGTATTTATATTACCAACCGGGAGAAATTACAACGTGTTTACGAGATCCTTGGATCAACGAATCAGCTACCCAAAGTTTCCTCAACAAACGAAATATATACACGTGTATATATATATATTGGACGATATATATATATGTGTATATATATATTGACACGATATATATATATATATGTATATATATCGACGAGATATATATATGTAACACCCGGAAATTTATAAGGTAAGTAATCTTCCTCTTATTTTATTTAATTATGATTATTTGAGAATATGAGCCTTTTCATGCGTATGATGATCATTGTTATATTGAAATGTTATATGAACTAATTTACCATCTTATTCGTTTAAACCTCGCGTTCGTAATCGTGTCAGATTTCATTTTTGGGCCGAGGGGAGTGTGGCGCGAGAGTGCCACGCGATAGTGACATTTGTCACTATCGCCGGTCACTCTCGTGTGAGATGTACCGAGAGTGAGGGGTGGCCTTCGCGATTGTGACTCACGATAGTGATACTGTCACTATCGCCAGACACTCTCGCGTGGTTTGTACCGCGGATGCATTGGGGCTCGCGATTGTGACTCGCGATAGTGCCCTTGGCACTATCGCAGGGCACTATCGTCGTCGGGGTGCAGGAGCTTTAAATGAGTTTTTTTTATCAGATTTCAACTTCATTTCTCTCAAACTCTCTCTTCATTTGGCGATTTTGGAGCTTAAGTATCTGATTTCTTCACCTCCCAAACCCTAACCCTCATAAATGCAACATCTCTTGGTAGTTGGATCTCAATCACTTGCATTAACTCTCCTAAAAGAAGATTTCTAGGGTTTCTTCAAGTCAACCTCTCCTCTCTAAGTCTCACCTCCAACTTCTAGGGTTTTCATCTTTTCGAGGTTTTGGTTCAAAACCTAGATTGTGAGTTTACTAAACTTTTGTTAAAACTAGATACACATCATAATCTCTTACTTGTTATTATTATGGTATATTTGCTCAAAATGTTCATCTCCATGTGTTCAAATATTTGATGGTATTCTTATGAAAATATGTGAGAAATATGTTTATAAGTATCATGCCATGATTTACCCTATTTGTGCAAGTATTTGGGGTTTTCCTTATGTATACACACAATGAGTATTTTGACATGATTAATGTGTACATGTCTTGGTATATTATGATGATTTCTATCTGGAATATCCTATTGGTGATATTGTATCTACAAAATGATTATATTGACATTTGGGTCCTATGTTGGACTTATATGGTTAGGATGGTGATATTGTACCCATGGTTGGTATTGAAATATACTTGGTTGAAATATACCTCAAAAACCTCCTATATGTTTTATGTTAGACGAACCAAGTCAGTAGACACTAGGAGGATGTAGTCTTGGGTGCCACTGTGATGGTATGTGCCTAGATCTCCGCCATTCGGGGTAATGCCATGGTTGTAGTCATCGGGTGTGCCGGACCTTTGGGATGTCACTCTTAGTAGTTGGCATCAAGGTACATTGTCTCTTTGGGTGGAACTTGATTGGTGCTATGGGTATCCCCCGTTGACTCCACATATATTGAAATTTGGTTAACTGCTGATAAGAATTGTGAATGCTTTAACTTGCTATTTCTTGTTCAACTCACTAATCTTTTTGGCCTAACACTTGTTTGGTGTCGATGTGTATCTCAGGTTCTAGCGGCGCCGGTTCTAAGCTGGCATAGTTGCTTGGGTGAGAGCTTGGGGAAACTTGCTTTTGGACATACTTTTGGTAGAAGAATGCTTGGGTTTATAAATGACACCCATGTTGTAATCTCTTTTCTAGCTATAGAAATTAGATTAGTTGGTTGTTATTTATAGTCCGTTAAATTTCGACTGTAATTAAACAAGTTTGTATATTTCCCCATTTTTGGGAGGCTCTTGCTATGGCAATTTTTATACCTTATGTCCGTTTTTCGGATTTTTGTTATCCCTATTTTTTGGGTGTTACAAGTTGGTATCAGAGCTTTAGTTTAAGTGAACTAGGTATTGTTTTAGCATATCTAGACTTAAGCTTTAGACTTTATTGTTTCACTGTCCACTTGGGGTAGAAATCTTAGGTGGGGAGAGCGTTAGGATTTACGGAATTACTTTAATTGAAAGTTGTGATGATGGTGACAAGAATTCTTGTGCATGGTTCGTTCATAATTTCACTTAGCTACTACTTTTATGAATGCATTGTTACGTGAGCATACTTGATTTACTATTGTTATGATAATTGATGAAGGTAGTAGTACGTACAAAGAGTTCAACTCGCTTAGTCTTTTCTCAATCCCTTTTCTTGTATATGTATGGAAGATTGAAATGGTAAACACTCGAAGTAGGTTACCAAATACGCCAGAGGGCCACTTGGAAGTGGAATCTACAGCTGAACGACCTCCTTTGGGCGCAACCTCCGAAGGACCTCCCATACCCACAATCTTGGGAGGAGGACCTGAGCAGATTCCACGCAGGAACCTTACTGTTGACAATGCCATCATGGAGGAAGTAACTATGGAGACCAGGATAAGAGATAGTATGATGTTGGCCATGAACTCGGCTATGGCCCAATAATAAGAATTCTTCATGAAGCTTCTGGAAGATCGAGACGCCAGTCACCGACAACCGGAGACGATGACGGAAAACATCGTTATGGGGTCGGGTGGACCGGTCGTTGTGTCTGTTGAGGACCCGGCGGATAACGGGATCAAGTGGAAGGACAAGGGGTGCACCTACAAGGCGTTCCTGCGGTGCAACCCGAAGGAGTTTTCAGGTTCTGTAAATCCGGTTGCGTGCATGTATTGGCTGAAAGAAGTGAAGATGGCCTTCGAGTCTAGCGAGTGTGATGTCTCGCAACGGGTGAAGTTCGCTTCCCAATTACTTCAGGGTGAGGCCCTGATCTGGTGGAACCTCACGCGGTCCGCCCTTACCCCCGAAGTTTTGGCGAAGCTGACTTGGTTGTTGGGAACTGAAGAATTCATCAAGTATGGTTAATGCTGCTGGTTCAAAGTTACTACTGCTAGAAGACTTAAAGGTTAATACTGCTGAGTGTTACTACTGCTAGTAGTTAATACTGCTAGTCAGAGTTAGTGCTGCTTGAACAAAGTTAGTACTGCTTAGCTAGTTAGTACTACTAGTAGTTAGTGCTGCTTAGTAGTTAATGCTGCTAGAAGGAATTTAATGCTGCTGAAGATTAATACTGCTTATATGATGAAGATTCGTATGAAAGGATATACATGGAAGCTTAGAGATATACATGGAAGATATACTGAAGATATTTTATTTATTGTAATTATCTTTGTATTCAGTATATATATTGTATAGTTTAGAATAGTGAGTTAACTTTTTGTTTTTCATTCTTTTAGAGAGAAAATCAACCTCAAGGCATAGATCCTAATTCTAGAGAAGTAGAATTCGTATTGGTGAGCCTGTTCATCAATATTGAGGTTGAGTGTGTAATCTTGTAACTTCAAAGCATTCAATACAAGTTTACAGTTTGCTGATTATATTCTGTTTTGATTTTACTGTTTGATTGAATATCAAAGTGTTATTCCGCAAACTTCTTTGATATTGTTTCTGAGAATTAATTCTTGTTGAGAATTCGATCCTAACAAGTGGTATCAGAGCCAAACTCTTTCAGAAACAGTTATTCATCATGGAAAATCTTACAGAATCAAGCAGTACTTTGGTTTCTAAGGTTCCAATACTCAAACCAAGTGAGTTTGACATGTGGAAGATCAGAATCAGACAATATATTCTTCTCACTGACTACTCAATGTGGGATATCATTGAGAATGGTCCTTCTGAAGCTGGAAGGATAGGACTAGATGGGAAAAGACCTCCACCAAAGACAGATGGTGAAAGGAAGATCAGACAGACAGAGATGAAGGCCTTGAGCACTCTGCTCTTGGCCATCCCCAATGAATATCAGTATCAATTTTGCAACTGCACTGATGCTCAGATTCTCTGGAATGCTCTAGAGAAAAGATTTGCTGGAACTAAGAGCATCAAAAGAAATCAAAGAGATGTTCTAAAGCAGCAGTATGAGAACTTCACTTCCTCAAAGAATGAGTCTATGACTCAAACTTTTGATAGGTTCAACAAACTCATAGGTGAACTGGCTACTGTAGGGGTGAAGATGGAACAAGATGATATCAACAGAAAGTTCCTCAGATCTCTTGGGGATGAATGGACTATATACACTGTCTCATATAGACAGAGTGACAATCTGGAAGAGAAAGAACTTGATGATCTATACAATGATCTGAGTTTTTGAAACTGAGGTAGAAACCAAGAAGAAGCCCTCTGGTTATATCCACAATGCTGCACTTCTCTCAGCATCCACTGATACTACTGCCAACCCTGAAGCAGTTAGTACTGCCAGTGGAGTAAGTTCAGAAAAAGGCACTGAAACTATCTTTGAAGCCTTTTTGTCCAGTCATAGCAGCAATTCTTTGATTAATGATGATCTGGATCAAATTCACCCTGATGACCTGGAGGAGATGGATATTAAATGGCAGATGGCCATGTTATCCATGAGGGTGAAGAAGTTCATTAAAAGAACTGGAAGGAATAACTTCTCTCAAAGAAGAGAAGATGGAGCTGGTTTTGACAAGACCAAGGTGGAATGTTATAAGTGTCACAAGAAAGGACACTTTGCTAGAGAATGCAGGAGTGCTGTTCCAAACAACAACCACCAACAAGCTCAAAATGGAGGATACAATCAGAACAAGAATCCTGCTCAAGCCCTTGTTTCTCAACAAGGAATGGGATTTGACTGGAGTGATTAAGCTGAGGAAGCCATTCAGAACCAAGCTCTTATGGCAGAAGTGTCTGATCTCCCCTCTGAGGTAAGTTCTAATCTTTGCACTAAATCTTGCATTGACACTGTTACAAGATACAGGGATCACAATCAAAGTATGTGTGATGACCTCAAAAGATTAGAAAAGGACAGAAGAGATTATGTGTTGATAGTAGAGAGATTTGAAGAGCAAATCAAAGGCTTTCAAGCTAATGAACTTCAACACTCTTATGACACAAACTATTGGAAGTGGGAAAAGAATGAGTTAGAAACCAAACTGTCTAAGTCCTTAGAAGAGAATGATAGGCTGAAAGAGGAACAGTCAAAAGTTAAGCTTGACATAGAAAAGTTTTCTTATGCTTCAAAAGCAATGGATTCTCTTCTAAAGGCTCAGATTCATGATAAGATGAAGCCTGGTATTGGATACAACAATACACCCCCTCCTTACAATAACAACTATATTTCTCCTACATTAGACTTGTTAGAAACTAAGGAGAAAAAGGACTTGTCTGAAGAAGCTTTTAAGATAGATCCTTTGGATGAGGTAGTAGTTAAGGATTTGACTGAGAAAGAAGCCAGTGAGAACAGGGATAATACTGTGAGTAAAAAGATACCATTAGAAAACAATATTATCACCAATGAGGGATGTGGGAAAATCTGGGTCAAGTCCAAGGAGATAGAGAAGACAAAAGGAAAGGATAACAAGGTCCATTACAAACAAACCACAGTTGTGAATCCTGGATCTTGTAAACAGTGTGCTTGCAATACTACTAAGAGCCTAAATTCTGGTATAAAAAGAGGTAATCAAAGAAACTGGAATAATCAATGGGCTCAGAAACAAGGAGTTGATCTGAATAAAATCAATAGACCAAAACCTTGTTTCATATGTGGCAAGTTGAATCATTTAGCTAAGTATTGTTACTTTAACCCTATTAACCAACAGATGAAATTTCATAGATTTGTGCAAAAACCTGTTGGTTATAGGAAGGCTGGAAAGAAACATGTGATAAAGAACATTGATGAAAGGAAAGGCCCCATGAAGAAAAAGATTTTAAAAGAAAGTGTCAAAATGTGGGTACCTAGAAGTACTAACAGTGTTAGTACTGCTAATAATATTAGTACTGCTGAAAATATTAATGCTGCTAATACTGTTAGTACCTCTTCAAAGGTTAATACTTCCAACACAGTTACTGCTGCCTACACAGTTACTGCTGCTAACACAGTTACTACTGCTAACAAGGTTAGTGCTGCTAAGCATGCAATTGCTGCTAAGGCAGTTAGTACTTCTAAAAACAGTACTGATTCTAGCAAAAATATTTCCAAGCCTATTATTGTAACAAAATACTCCAAGAATGAGGAGTTAAAGTTCAAAAATCTTGTCAAGAAAGAATGCAAGTATTTTGATGAGAAAGGGGTACCCAAGACCACTCTGGCTTGGGTTCCTTATTCATACTAACTGATCTATCTTATGTGCAGGGCAACCAACAACTCAAGGGAAAGAGCATATGGCATGTTGATAGTGGTTGCTCTAGGCACATGACAGGCAACATGTCATGCCTTCAGGATTTCAAGCATATCAATGGAGGACATGTTGCATTTGGAGATAATCTCACTGGTGGTAAGATAAGTGGAAAAGGTAATGTCACCAAAGGTAAGATGACATTTGAGGATGTCTACTATGTTGATCAATTAAAGTACAACCTGTTAAGTGTATCACAGGTCTGTGACAAACAACATAGTATATTATTTACAAATACTGAATGTATGATCCTTGCTCCAGGGTTCAAGGTAGTTGATGAAAGCATGATACTACTTAGAACTCCAAGAAAGGACAATGTTTACTGTCTAGATATGGACAATGTTGATAGTGATTCATCTCTAAATTGTCTTGTTTCAAAAGCTTCTGTAGATGAATCCTCTCTATGGCACAGAAGGATGTGTCACATGAATTTCAAGACTATGAACAATCTTGTTAAAAACAACCTTGTAAGAGGTTTACCTTCAAAAGTCTTTTCATGTGATGATCATTGTGTTGCTTGTCTTAAAGGCAAACAACACAAAACTTCTCATAAGACCAAAGAGTTAAATTCTGTTTCTTCTTGTCTCCAGTTACTGCATATGGATCTGTTTGGTCCTACAAATGTTATGAGTATAGGCAAGAAATCTTACTGCTTGGTTATTGTTGATGATTACTCCAGATTTACTTGGGTATATTTTCTAAGGACTAAGGATGAAACAAGTGGACTTATCAAATCCTTTATTCTAAGAATTGAAAACCAAACTAATCAAAGAGTAAAAGTCATTAGATCAGATAATGGAACTGAGTTTAAAAATCATGATCTAAATACCTTTTGTGAAGAGAAAGGTATTGAGAGGCAATATAGTGCTCCTAGGACTCCTCAACAGAATGGTGTTGCTGAAAGGAGAAATAGAACACTAATAGAGGCTGCTAGATCTCTGTTGGCTGATTCAAAATTGCCAATTACATTCTGGGCTGAAGCAGTTAATACTGCTTGTTATGTCCAAAACAGAGTTCTAGTGGTCAAGCAAAAGAACAAGACCCCATATGAGCTTTTAAATCAAAGAAAACCCTTCATTGGTTTCTTCAAACCTTTTGGGTGTCCTTGTACAATTCTCAATACCAAATATCACTTAGGTAAGTTTGATAGCAAAGCAGATGATGGATTTCTTGTTGGATATTCATCTCAGAGTAAGGCTTACAGAGTTTTTAACTCATCTTCTAGAATAATTGAAGAAAGTGACAATGTCAAATGCAATGAGAACACACCAAATCCTGTTGGGTCTGGACCTCAGTGGCTATTTGACATTGATTCACTAACTAACTCTTTTGGTTTCAGTAATGAGTATACAGGAACAGGAAGTGGAGGATCAGGGACTACACAAGTCTCAGAAAGTATATCTAAATCTGTGATATTTCCCATACCCACAGTGAATTCTGTTGAAGGCTGTGAAAAGGAATCATTTACTGGACCAAGTCAGAGTGAAGAAGAAACTAGAGATGAGGAGATTCAAGAAAATAAAGAATCAGAAGTGGCATCTGAAAACACTTCAGTTGAGTTGCATGACTCTAATCTAGAGGCTGGACTGAATGAAGAACCTAGTCATAACACAAGAGTTCAAAAGAATCATCCTCCACAGCTGGTAATAGGAGATATCTCTTCTCCTATGATGACTAGACATCAAAGCAGGCTTCAAGAAATGCAAGATCAACAGCATACAGTGCTTACTTGTTTTCTATCCCAGCTTGAGCCTAAAAAGGCACATGATGCTATGAAAGAATCCAGCTGGATAGAAGCAATGCAAGAAGAACTGTTACAGTTCAAGCTACAAGATGTATGGGATCTAGTAGACCTTCCTAAAGGTCACAGAGCAATTGGCACAAAATGGATTTTCAGAAACAAGAGAGATGAAAGAGGTATTGTCATAAGGAACAAAGCAAGGCTGGTGGCTCAAGGATATACTCAAGAAGAGGGTATAGATTATGAAGAAGTTTTTGCACCTGTGGCTAGGATAGAAGCAATCAGACTATTCCTAGCCTATGCTTCTTACATGAACTTCAAAGTCTATCAAATGGATGTAAAAAGTGCTTTTCTCTATGGCTCAATTGAAGAAGAAGTATATGTCTGTCAACCACCAGGGTTTGAAAACCCAAGCTATCCAGACAGGGTATACAAATTGAAGAAAGCACTATATGGACTACATCAAGCTCCAAGAGCATGGTATGACACTCTGTCATCCTATCTCTTGGAAAATGACTTTGAAAGAGGAGTCATTGATAAGACTCTATTTATCAAGAGAAAGAAGAAGGATATCTTGCTGGTCCAAATCTATGTTGATGAAATTATCTTTGGATCTACAAGAGACAACATGTGCAAGGAGTTTGAGGAGTTAATGCATCAAAGGTTCAAAATGAGTTCCATGGGGGAACTTACTTTCTTCCTTGGCCTCCAAGTTCAACAGAAGTCAGATGGCATCTTCATCTGTCAATCCAAGTATGTGCAGGACATTGGGAACTTACTTTCTTCCTTGGCCTCCAAGTTCAACAGAAGTCAGATGGCATCTTCATCTGTCAATCCAAGTATGTGCAGGACATTCTAACCAAGTTTGGTTTCTCAGAGTCAAAACCTGCCAGTACACCTATGGAAACACATAAGCAGATAACAGCAGATCTTGAGGGGGAGGATATGGATGTGCATCATTATAGATCCATGATTGGCTCTCTCATGTATCTCACAGCATCAAGGCCAGATATAATGTTTCCAGTCTGTGTATGTGCAAGATTCCAAGTTAGGCCAAAGCAATCTCACTTTCAAGCTGTTAAGAGGATATTCAGATATCTCAAAGGGCAACCCAGATTGGGACTTTGGTATCCTCATGACTCACCCTTTGACCTAATAGCATACTCAGATAATGATCTAGGTGGGGCAAACTTGGACAGAAAATCTACCTCTGGAGGATGTCAGTTTTTGGGTGCTAGACTAGTCTCATGGCAGTGCAAGAAACAAACCACAGTATCCACATCTACAACAGAGGCAGAGTACATAGCAGCTGCAAGTTGCTGTTCTCAAGTCTTATGGATTCAGAATCAAATGTTGGATTATGGGGTAACCTTTCTACACACTCAAATTTTTATTGACAACAGCAGTGCTATCAGCATTGTGAATAATCCAGTCAAGCACTCAAAGACAAAGCACATTGAGATCAGGTATCACTTTATAAGAGACTGTAATGAAAAGAAACTTATTCAAGTTGTAAAAGTTCACACTGATAATCAGTTTGCTGATCTATTCACTAAAGCTTTTGATGTGGGTAGATTCACTTTCTTGGTAACAAGTGTGGGAATGATCAACTCTGAATAATCCCCTTCTCATAAAGTGGTTCTATACCTGTATATTGGTTATTCTTGGAGTTACTAATCTTCTTTTTCAGGATAATGCATAGCAGTACTCAGTGTTTAGCAAGTTTAAAGGAGTAAGTTAGTTAATACTGCTAGTGGTTAATACTGCTTTCAGTTAATACTGCTAGTAGTTAATACTGCTAGTGGTTAATACTGCTCTTAGTTAATACTGCTAGTGGTTAATACTGCTCTCAGTTAATACTGCTAGTGGTTAATACTGCTTTCAGTTAATACTGCTAGTAGTTAATACTGCTAGTGGTTAATACTGCTCTCAGTTAATACTGCTAGTGGTTAATACTGCTTTCAGTTAATACTGCTAGTAGTTAATACTGCTAGTGGTTAATACTGCTCTCAGTTAATACTGCTAGTGGTTAATACTGCTCTCAGTTAATACTGCTAGTTAGTTAATACTGCTAGTAGTTAATACTGCTCTAGGTTAATACTGCTTATGTTCCGAATACTATAAATACTCTTTGCCCGTCTAAAAGTTCATAACGACTCTTTGCATACTGTTCACTTGCGCTCTAAACCCTTTCTCTCTCAAGTTCGAAGTTTTCAGGCAAGCTTTTCACTAAGATCAATGGCATCCATGGCATTCATCGACGAGCACAATGAGATCGCGATGCTACAAAAGCCAAAGCAAGCTGCAGGATTTCATCAGATTGTGGATTTCCTTAAGTCCAGCCACATTGCTCATGCTCTTACTGTATCTCCTACAATCTATATTGAGCATCAAAGGCAGTTCTGGGCTAATGCCACCATTGTTGCTGAGAATGGTGTGCAAATGATCAAGACAAGGATCTGTGAAAAGCCACTAACAGTTACTGAAGAGGTTATTCGCATCAGTCTACGTCTAGACGATGCCTCTGGTATAACTTCTATCCCAAACGATGAACTGTTTTCCAATCTGACAAGAATGGGGTATGAAGGCCCATTGGGTGTTTTCAAATTCTCTAAAGCCAAATTTTCACCCCAATGGCGTTTCTTTGTCCATACTCTTATGCACTGTATCTCCAAAAAGACTACTGGATGGAGTGAGTTCAGCAGCACTATTGCTTATGCTTTGGTGTGCTTGGCCACTGCCAGAAAGTATAACTTTTCTAAAATGATTTTCAGTGATCTTGTCTCAAACATGGGAAACAAAAAGAGCTTCTTTATGTACCCCAGGTTTGTCCAAGAAGTCATTACTCATGAATTGACGGATATACCTCAACCTGTTGGGGTATATGTACCTAAACCCCCCAAAGGCAAGGTTTTCTCAAACATGAGAAGATCTGCTGGGGACTCGGAAGGAGTTGACACCCCATTGTTCTCTACAATGATGGTGGTGTCCCAAACCAATGAAGGTATGGCAGCAGGGTCAAGGCCCCCATTAGACCAACCCACTGCTAGCCAATCCCAACCTTCCCTCTCAAAATCTATTCCCCAGTCCCTTCTTGAAAAACCAACCTCTCCTATAACCCAAACTTACAAGAGGAAACAGGTCAAGAAGGCTCCTTCCCTTCTTGTACCATCATCCCCCAAGCCTTTAAGCCCTCTATTGGAGCATTCTCCAGTAGAGAATATTCAAAGGGAATCCACAAGGGTGTCTCCCAACCCAAAGGAGGTGCTCTCTGAGGGGGAGGTAGAGCATATGGGTGCTGAGGCTGCCACTACTTCTGCTAGCACAGAGGAGGAAAGTGGTAACATTAATAAGACCTCCCCCATGGAAACTTTGAATGAGCAATCATTCGAAGGTCCCTGGTGCCAAGAAACCACGGGGGTGGATAGTGCTTCTGCAAGGCAGAAGACTTCCACTACTAAAAGATCCAATGATCCTTCAAAGGAGGGTAACACTTCTGGAGAGGGTGAGGACAGATATACTTACCAGGAATTGATGGAAACCATGGGAAACATCAACCTAGATGTTATGAAACAAGGAAAAGAAATAGAGGAGATGAAGCTGGTCATTCTGTCCCAACAAGTTCAGATTGAAAAATTGAAGAAGATGGTGACCAGGCTGGTTCAAAAGAAAAGAAGGAAACAGTTTGTACTCAAAAAGAGGGACCAAGTTCAAGATTCTTTCAACAAGGGGGAGAAGCATGAAGGGGAAACTGTTGAAAAGAAAGCTGAAGTTGAGGGGGAGACAGAGGAAGAGATGGAAAAAGAAACAGATACTGCTGCTGAAGTAAAAGTAGCAGCAGAAACTAAAGCAGCAGAAATAGGGCTCTCTGTGGAAGAAATGGAGATAGCAGAAACTTTAGTCAAGGCAAAGAATGATACTCCTAAGGCTACTCAAAAGGCCAAGGGAGTAGTTATCAAAGAAGGAGGGATCTCAGAGAAGGAAAAAGAGAAGGAAGTTTTGAAAGAATCAAAGGGAAAAGGAAAAGAGAAGATGGTTGAAGCTGAAATGACTCCAAGACAGAAGTCTCAGATTGAAATGGATGAGGAAATAGCAAAACAGTTGCAAGACCAAATGGAGAAAGAGGAGCAGTTGCAAACAGAAAAGGATAGAGAACTGGCAAAGATTATGGCCAAGAAGTTAAATACAGAATACCAAAAGAGTTTGAAAGAAGCAGCTCAGACAGCAGCTCAGGTCAAGAAACTTCAAATTAAGAAGATGCCTATTCAGAAGCAAAAGCAGAAAAGACAACCCTCCAAGACATTTTTGGCCAATCAGGAAAGAAGAAAAATGATAAACTTCCTGAAAGGTGCAATTGGTGTTAAGGGAGAGATGTTTGTCCACATGGCATACTCTCAGGTTGAAGAGTTGTATAACAAGGAAATGGCCAAGCTCCAAGGGAATTTAGCACAAAGGGAGGAGGCTGAGAGAAGGATGAAAGAGAGACACGATCTCAACATCCAACAACCATTCCCTGAGGAAACCACACCTTCCAAAGAAGAAGTAGAAAAGAAGAAGGAAGAACCTGGAAGTGTTGATATAGAAGCCAAGTCTGGAAAAAGAGTGAAATCAATTGCTTCAAAAAGGCAGTTGAAAAGGCCTAGGGTGGAAGAAACTGAAAAGGAAGCAGAACCTTCAGTCACATCTCCAACAGAGTCAGTACAGAGTCCAGAGCAGGTCACTAAGCAAACAGATGAGAGTATGGATCCGTACATGACAATAGTGGAACCTTTGAAAGCTGTTCCAATCTCTATGCAAGCTCCAGAGATCATCTTCTAGGATATTCTGAGAGACAATGGAAAGAATTTCTTCAGAATCAAGAGAGCTGATGGTTCATTTGAAGCTTATTCAACATGGGGGAAAGTCATCAGAAGTTGTTCAAGAGCTGATATGGAAGAACTATATAAAGTTGGGATGAAACTTTATGAACCTGTGTTGAAAGGTACTGAAGAGAATCTTCTCAAAGTGACATTGGAATACTTGTGCATGATGTTTGAGCCTGGAAGAGTGCATCATAGGATTAAAGATCATATGCATGAGTTCATATTCAAGAAGATTGACAAATGGATACTGTTTGAAAACTGTGGAGTATACATGATTACTATTGACAATTGTTATCATGAATACTACCTGGTGGACAAAATCTATGAGCATAGCAAAGAGAAGTTAGAAGGGATGCTTAAAGCTACACTGGTATGTACAAAGGATTCAGAGATGGCAAAGATTGTGGTGAGAAGAACTGTAAATCAAAGCTTGGGCCTAGATCCAAATTTGGGAAATTGAACCAGAGGTGTTGAAAGCATCTTGAAGAAAATTTGAAGAACTTGACTTCTCTTCCTAAAATTCAAGTTAGGGGGAGATTGTTGGGAACTGAAGAATTCATCAAGTATGGTTAATGCTGCTGGTTCAAAGTTACTACTGCTAGAAGACTTAAAGGTTAATACTGCTGAGTGTTACTACTGCTAGTAGTTAATACTGCTAGTCAGAGTTAGTGCTGCTTGAACAAAGTTAGTACTGCTTAGCTAGTTAGTACTGCTAGTAGTTAGTGCTGCTTAGTAGTTAATGCTGCTAGAAGGAATTTAATGCTCCTGAAGATTAATACTGCTTATATGATGAAGATTCGTATGAAAGGATATACATGGAAGCTTAGAGATATACATGGAAGATATACTGAAGATATTTTATTTATTGTAATTATCTTTGTATTCAGTATATATATTGTATAGTTTAGAATAGTGAGTTAACTTTTTGTTTTTCATTCTTTTAGAGAGAAAATCAACCTCAAGGCATAGATCCTAATTCTAGAGAAGTAGAATTCGTATTGGTGAGCCTGTTCATCAATATTGAGGTTGAGTGTGTAATCTTGTAACTTCAAAGCATTCAATACAAGTTTACAGTTTGCTGATTATATTCTGTTTTGATTTTACTGTTTGATTGAATATCAAAGTGTTATTCCGCAAACTTCTTTGATATTGTTTCTGAGAATTAATTCTTGTTGAGAATTCGATCCTGACAATCTTCAAGCAGAAAATTATGGACAAGTACTGCAGTGAAAGGTCGTTGGACAAGCTGGAAGCGGAATTCCGAGGGTTGAAGAAAGGGACTCTATCCGTCGCTGACTACTCCAAGATTTTCTTGAAAAATCTAAACTTGGTGGGACATCTAGTCCCCGACGAGAGATCAAAAATCAAAGCTTACCAATGTGGATTGCCGGCCGGTATGAGGACGACAGTGAGAAATGCGAGGGTATTAACCCTTCAGGATGTTATCGAAGAATCCTTGTTAGTGGAAGATGACATGATGTCGGAAAAGGATGAGAGAGGTCATGTGGGTGACAAGCGGAAGTGGGAAGGGCCATCCGAGCCCGTTCGTCAAGTTAGGTCATTTGTCGGCGAAAGATTTGGAGATAATCGTCGAGAGGCACGTTGGTGCCATAAGTGCAAAGCCAAGCACTCTGGGCCATGTGACCCCAAGCCTCATTCGGGTCCCTGTAGTGTGCCAAGTGCGGCAAGAAGGGCCATGCGATTCGGGATTGCCCTATCCGAGGGCCGGTGTGTTTCGAGTGTCGAGAACCGGGGCACATGAAGAGGGATTGCCCGAAGCTTGTGGGTGTCCACCGTGGAAATTATGTGGGTTCGACGGCTAGAGTCGAGCAACCGTTGAGAGTTCCAAGCCGAGCATTCCGAATGACTACCGAGGAGGCGAATGAGACCGCTGATGTTGTTTCGGGTACGTTTCTAGTAAACTCCTTGCCCGCTCGTGTGTTATTTGATTCTGGAGCTACGTGTTCTTTTGTCTCGGATTTGTTCTGTAAGCAATTTGTTCTCCCTATTAGTGTCCTTCCCGATGCACTCCTGATGTTGCATCAAACATTTGTTTAGCCATGGGGTTTAGACCATTGTAAAACGTCTCGAGTTGAATACAGTAGGGAATGCCATGGTGAGGGCATTTTCTCAACAACTCTTTAAACTTTTCCCAAGCATCAGGAATTGCTTCATCATCCAATTGTTTAAACATGCAAATTTCATTTCTGGATTTGGCATTCCTGGTGGGTAGAAAATATTTTTGCAAAAACTTTTCAGCCATATTGTTCCATGATGGTACAGAACCAGGTGCCAATGAGTTGAACCATGACTTTGCCCGATCCCTTAGAGAGAATGGAAATAGAGTGAGTCTCAAGGCATCGTTAGATACCCCAGGGATCAAGAATGCATCGATGATCTCCATAAAAGATTTTAAATGAGAATGAGGATCCTCCGATGGCATTCCGGCAAATTGTCCATTGGTTTGTAATATGTGGAACATAATAGGTTTTAGCTCAAAATGGAGGGCGGTCATATGGGGTCTAACTATCCCTGAGTTTAATTGCTCAAAATCCGGGATAGCGTAGTCCATAATTTTTCCCTCTTTGGAATTTGCCAGATTAATAATGTTCGGAGCTCCATTCCTTTGTTCATTGTTACCTTGAGATTCTACATCATCATCAACATGGTTATTGTTATGATTGTTCCCTTGATTTGGTGCATTTTGTTGAAAAGGGAATTCGGGTGGATTTCCAAAAATGGGCGGTGCATCGTGGAATATAGGTTGTTGTCTTGGCGGATTTTCTATTCTAGGTACCCTATTTTCAAAACCTGGTGGGGGTGGTTCCATGATGGGAGGATCTAAAGTTACTGAAATTCTTTGTGCTCTCCTTCTAATTCTAAATGTTCTTTCAATGTCCGGGTCAAATTCGAAAAACTCCCCACTTGGTATTCTTGGCATACACCAAAAGAAAATTGTGACTCAAACGGTGTTAGAAAAATCAAATCTTTAACTTTACTTAAAAAAAAAAATCTTTTAGCTTGGCTAAATCCCCGGCAACGGCGCCAAAAACTTGTTACAAGATTTATATAGAATAAACCTCTCAGACCTTGCACAAATGGAGAGTAACACAAGTATACATTTCTCAATCCATTGTCGTCTTTTACAAGTAATAAAACGGTAAAATACCGAGTATCGATCCACAGGGAAAAAGGAGTAAAAGATTTAAATTAAAGTCCAGAAAAAGAAATGATTTCAGATGGCGAATTTGAAGAAATATTGTTGGTTGGGTTGATTACAAACTATTGCGAAAACAATTAATTAAAACGGAAGCAAGGGTGTAGGGATTCGTTAAGATTTCAAAGCAAATTTATCGGATAGAATTTTGTGACAAACAACTCATCATTTTTAACCATCAACTTGTATAAGGTACTCTTTCGAGGTTGAGAAAGACACGCATCCATGGACTAACTTTAATGTTTCCAAAATAAAGTAAAGTCATGGCAATGACACAATCTATCCCTTTTGAAAGTTGTACGGAATGAAACAAGTTTCCTTGGTTCTAAGTAACTCTCTCGAGCCTACCTCCGTATCGTTCAAGTTGATGTGTTCAAGATGTCTCATTTCTGAGTTCATCAAACTTTAACATTTCAACAATATAACATTGAACGAATGGTTAAAACGATTTATTATTAGTCAATAAATTTCTACCATCAAAATAGACTTTTTATCTTAACTTCACCCCACACCCGAGCTAAGGTTGTCAGATTATCATTGCTCGGTTTCCTTGCATTTTTCTAGTTTTAAGAAAAACAAAAGACATGCATTAAATAACGATGAGATAAAAGTTTACAAGAATTAAATTTGTCTTACGATACGAAAGTTAACAAAAACGTGAAAGATCTAAGTTACGCAAGAGAAATACGACAAAGTAGCATAAATTAAGATGGCTAAAATTTAAAACGTGAACGAAATTTTACGATAACAAACTTATGCTAGACGGAGTTAATAAATATGCGACTAAAAATAAAGATTTACGATAACATAAAAACTTAAACTAAAATGCATTGACTTTAGATGGCAAGAAGAAAAATACTAAAAGATTGCATTAATTATAAAAAGAGATGAAAGTCTTGGAATAAACTTCATCTTTTTACAAAGAAGAGGTAGCAACACTTGGATACATTATTGGAGAAAAGAAATGGGAGAATTATAGAGTGGTGAGGTATTCATGTGAGACTTGGATGACATTGCATGATATTGGATGATGGAAAAAGAGGCAACACACCCTCCTATTTATAGAGCCAAGGATGAGAAAAGAAGATCTTCAAAAAAATCTTTAACCAAAGGTCCAAAACATCCCAACTTTTGCACAAAAAATCTTCAAAATATATCACCAATTCCATTAAGCTTTGTCTTCACTTCAAAGCACAAGTCCTTTCTTCAACTTCACCCTATGACAACACAACATGCTCCTTCCAATCAATACTAAAAACCAAAAGATTAGCCACAAATTAGCATCAAAATACAAGTGAATTTGGCCATTGGTTTACCTAAACTCCATAAACGCGAAAATCGAAAATATACATAAAAAAAACTCAATCTAAAGACCTTTGACAAATTAAATTAACGAAAAAGAAACTAAAAAAAAGTGTAATGCGTCAATTAAGTTGCCGCATATCACAACCCCAAACTAGAATCGTTGCTTGTCCCCAAGCAACACAAAAGACAACTAAAAATGACTTAAGGATGAAACTAGAACTTGTCGTACCATGGATTTGTCATGCATGCATACCTTTCTATACAATAGATAGCCTTTTATAAACCACTAGACACACATCATCTACAAATGCAAAAATGTTTACCATAAGCTAGCCATGTATCTTAATTGGTTAGACAAATACATTACATATCTAGTCTTAATAGCACATGGGTATTTGTATGCGGTTAATATCACTACCTTCTTTTATTCTCTCTCTCTTTTTTTTTTGTTTTTTTGAATAACATGCATTTTATGCTCTACTATTTTTCCTTTTTCACTTTTTTTTTTCATTTTTGTTTTCATTTTTTTTCATAGTATGCATTTTATGCTCTACTATTTTTTTTTGAATACCTCTCGCTTGTACAAGCTCTCTCCCACAACTTAAAATGAACAATGTCCTCATTGTTGGAATATGGATAGCATGAGAAGGGAAGAAAAGAAGTGTATGAGAGGTAAGCAGGGGTTTTTTCAACTATTTCCCAAACCCAAATTTTATGCAATGTAAACGTCAAAAGAGGACCCAACAAGATATTAGACTAGTTCTAGAAACCAAATGCAAAATGAGATATGTGTGTAGTGAGTGGATTATTTGGGCTATCTCTCAAGAAAATGTAGGCATGCATTAAATCAGTAAGCATATACGATATGAAAAGTTCAACAAAAACTACAACCAAGTTTAACTAAAAAAGACGCAAAAATTAAAAAAATAAATATAAGATTAAAAATAAAAATCTACGAAAATGGAGAAAAGAAATAAACCTGCCTACTCCCGAGGAGTAGGTACTGATGCTCCCAAATGACACCCAATGGCAAGAACCTGCGCTTGTCCTTCCAAAACCATGCCTTTAAGGTCACGGACCTCCTCTTGTAGGCCTTGGATGACACTCATCAACTCTTCGGTGGATGGTGGGGTGTCTTCTTTTGAAGCTTTGTTCTTTATGCGTTCAACCGTTTGGCAAGAGATTACAAACTGCTCTCAGATGAGGTTATCATCTGCTAGGACGGGACATTGTGCCTTTTTTAGCAAGCCGTGAACCAATGTCGGGAAATACATTTTTCCTATTGGTTTCCTGGCACACCCGATAATTGACTTGCAAATTATCTCACCCACATTTATGCATTTACCGGTCAAAATGCAAAAGAGCAAGATCATCCTATCTAAAGAAATACTGAAATCATTAGATTTTCTAAATGATTGTTCTTGTGTATCATGGAAATTCTTTGAAAGGCAAGAATCAAATAATTTTCTGTGGTAGAACAAAATATCTTTCATTTCCCCTTCTAACAGATTCTTTTTTTTGAGTTCCAAGGCAATGTTGTTAGGTTGTTTTTTGAAGCCGCTACCAACAGGTATGATCCCCCCCAGAACAACGTTTTCTTTCAGGCCTTTCAACCAATCGATACGGCCCAGGAGAGTTGCTTTTGCTAAAACTCGAGCAGTTTCTTGAAAACTCGCTTCAGATATGAAACTTTGAGTATTTATAGATGCTCTTGTTATTCCCAATAAGACGGCTCGGTAACAGATCGCTTCTTCCAAAGCGCGCCCCATTCGTTCCGCTCGCAACAATCCAATTAGTTCTCCGAGCGAAAAAACATTAGACATTTCGTCTTCTGAAACCAACACCTTTGATGTTATTTGACGTACAATAATTTCTATATGCCTATTATGTATCTGCACCCCCTGGGATCGATAAACCTTTTGGACCTTATTAACCAAAGAGATACGACTTTGCACTATAGTTAGCTCAACACCAATCAAGAATGCCCAAGGAATTCCAAGAATTCTTGTTATACATTTGTTCCAACCCTCAATCCTCTTTTCGAGATTCATCGATATTGAATCAATCGAACGCACTTCTAACACCTGTTCCACTTTTGGAAGACCTTGCGTTATATCACCAGATCTTGATTTTTCATATATAAATGTAACTAATGTATCTCCTTCGTAAAGGATTTCCCCATAATGTCCATGAACAGTTGCTCCTGTAGTAGCTAAATAAGGCTTAGCTGACCGTATTACCACAGAGTCAACTTGAACAATTAGAACTTGACCCGATTTTAAATGCGGTCCTTTTTTGGCTATACATACATTTTCACAAATAAACTGCCCAAGACTAACGATTGTAGATGTCTCTTCACAATAATTGGAATGGAGAAAATACCAATTCAAATTGAATGCATTCAAAAATATGTTACTGCATGAATAGGGATTATAAATTTTACCATTTTCATCCAGTAAATAATATTTAAGTATTTGAAAAATCTGTTTTAAATTGTCAAGTTGCAAATAGTTAGTTACCAAGATCTGATTATGGGTTATTAAATGGGAAAATAAATCAAAATTATAAATTAGAAGGCCTGTTCCTAAGGGGCCCAACGAATTCCTAATTGAAATTAGGGGGTCTTTTTTGATTGATTCTTTTATCACATTGGGAGATTTTACATCGTTGAATGGGCCTATTCGAGAACAATTGGATGAGGACAAAATTATCAAAGATTCAGATTCCTTAGTTCGATTCAACAAGGTATGAATAGTTCCTTGATTTGGATGAAGGGATTCTTGAATCCTTGCCTTGGAATAGGAATAAATGTAAGAAAACGGATTGACATTAGCGCGGTCTGATCCATTCTCAGAGATCAATCCTGAACCTGACAGATCGTTCCTTTTTCCGGTATACGAAATAGGTGACTTCGCTAAGTCAATTCTTAGAAAATCTCTAATTAAACCATTTGTCCTTATTTCAACAAAGGAAGCACAGGCCTTTTCGATCGAAGAACTTTTTTTGTCTTGATCCCAATTCAACACTAAACAAGTCCGAACTAATTGAATACTTGTGTCCCAAATTTCAAGAATTGGGTCGTAATAAAGGATATAATTGACAACTCGAAGTTGTAGATTATCACTTTCCTGCAAGAGATCCGGCGGGAAAAGTTTTCCTAAATTTATACCATCCGTTTTTTTATATGGGACTACAGGTTGAACCAAAACAAAATACTTTTTTTCATACCTAGAAAGTTTCATTCGTTGGATATAGAGCCAATTTGTCAATTTTTTGTATTCTTTGGAATTTTGTTTTCCCCCTCCTGGTGGTATCAATCAGAATGCCTTATTTGTCTTTCCAGGAAAATGGATATCTCCAGAAAAGATTATCAGTTTAATTTTTTCTGCTTTTTTCTTCACTCGGACCAATCCGCCTACCCGACTTCTTCTATTTAAAGTGATTTGTGTATCTACCCCAATAATACTATTGTGCCGTACCATTATGGAAGAAGATTCGGCCAAAATGTGGACTTCCACGGGAATAAAAAAAAATGGATTTACTTCAATTTGGTATTTTGGTCAAAATACCTTGACTCCTCGATACTCAATCAAATCCTCTTCGTTGATGATTGAATTCAGTTCTCTAGTCTCATATTTAGTAAGTCCCGAGCTCTTTCTTATATATCGAGGATCATCGAAATAAGCAAGAATACTATTTATACGGAGAATACCATTTCTGGGGATTTCAATTGAGATACCTGAAGAAGGTATTCGTTGGTTCTCGCCTTCTTGAATCGATTTGAGTGGGATGATGAATCTATTTCTTCGCCTCTTTGCCAATAAATCAGAATTCCCGTCGAGAATGGCTGGATATCTGAGATTACAACGACCAGTACATGTGATTCGATTAAGTTCTGAATAATCAGGAATCCTATCTCCTTTTTTATTTTTACCAGAAAAATACGAACTAAAAAATTTGTGTCTCGCTTGATTATTAGTTACTGAGGGGTTAGAAATATATCTTCGCTTGACAGAAAGAGAATAAGCGTTCATTTGATCTTGATCCTTGTGGATCGAACAGGGGCCTAGACTGGATCTCCGGGCTCCCCTAATAATATCCATAAATGACTTGTTTTTGGTAAGAGATGGATATTACCATATGTAAATTCAGGTGCATGGTACACATCGGTATTCCAGTGCATTTCGCCTTCTGAGTCAGAATAAATATGTTTTCGAACCTTCTCTTTCAAATTCAAAGTGGATGTTCTCGCGCGAATCTCTGCAATCACTTGTTCTGATTCTACATATTGATCGTTTTGAACTAAAAGAAAACTTTTGGGCGGAATATACACATTGTGTATAATATCTTCACTCTCAATAGTTACATACAAGTCTCTAGAACATAGAAAAGCAGGATGCCCATGACGTGTACGTGTCGGATGAACCAAATCCTCATTGAATTTTATTTTTCCATTAGAAGGGGCTCGCACATGTTCTGCAGTACCCCCCTGTGAATACTCCGCCGGTATGAAAAGTTCTTAATGTTAATTGAGTGCCCGGTTCTCCAATAGATTGACCTGCAATAACACCTACAGCTTCTCCCAATTGGACCAGGTCGTCATGAGCTGGACTCCGACCATAACATAATTGACAAATCCAAGATGGGCTCCTACAAGTAAAGGGGGTTCGAATAGAGATTGGTTGTGCTTTAAAAGTTATGAATCTATTGACAAGTCCAACCCCAATATCTTGATTTCTAGTAGCAATGCATCGCGAACCTATATATATCATCTGCTAATACACGCCCAATTAATGTTTGGATAAAAGTCCTGTCCGTCATCATCCCATTTCGAGGACTTACAGAAATACCTCGAACGGTGCCATAATCTGTTCGACATACAACAATGTGTTGAACTACTTCAACAAGTCTGTGCGTAAAATATCCTGCATCTGATGTTTGGATAGCGGTATCCACAACTCCTTTACGGGCTCCGTAACAAGAAATAATATATTCTGTTAAAGAGA